>LUCM01009043.1:18659-43142 GCA_008360955.1 Fasciolopsis buskii
ATCTAAACAGCTTCCTGACTAAGAATGGTAGCGCAGTGGTAGAATTAGATGCAAGTACTTCCATCGCTCGAGTGGCGTTCCCTGGATTGAAGCACTTGTGTGGCCCGCCTGATATCGTGCTGAAATCGGAAGCTAGTGTGCACTATGTCGCAGTGTGCTCAGTTCCGTTGTGTAGTTGCGAGACATGGAGCTTGCAGGCTGTAGATGTTTGTCGCTCGGAGGATTTTGATCATCGATGTTTGCGTAGTATCTTTAAGATTCGGTGGAATGACCACGTTGACTATGGTAACGTCAGAATTCGAGTATTGGATATTGTTTCAGAGAATACTCAAGCTCACTAGACTTCAATGATTGGGACGCGTATTGTGTATGGTGAACACTTGCCTACCACACCGTGCTTTATTTTCCGTCCGTTCATCCCACGGAATGGAAGAAGCCGTGTGGAGCTCGACGGATGACGTGGCAGTATGGAATGAAGAAATATACAGGACACTTAGGTAAAGTAAGTGTCTCACTTCTTCGTGGTTGGAGTCTGAAAGATTCGTCAGCCAGTGAAGGATATGACATCGAGCCGCGCACACTGACTATCGTGTTGTCAGTTTCAGCAGAATCAGAATGATCGAAAAGTGTTTGTGCAGTTAAACTGTATTCCATTTAGTTCTATCCGCTGTTTATGTCGCATGTTCTTCCTACCACAGCTTGTTGTTCATTGCGGGAATCAGCGGTCCATGGTATTTTCGCAATTTTCGCATGCTGCGGGATATGATGGGTTCGCAGTTATCTGATGCGGCTCATAACTATTTCGCATTCATGGGCAGATAAACGTTGCACCGTTAACCGGGTTTGTGGTTTGCGCTGGTGGCCATTTAAATGTAGGGAATGTCCGATTGATACTAATGCGTTCTTTTCTTTGCTTCTGCGCTTCTGAGTGGTACCGCGCTAAGCGCACTTTTTTTTGATATAATCGATCTTGCTAATATTATCTGGATTGTGTAAGCGCCATTCCTCTCTGCGAAATGAGTTATGTCAGAAATTTCTTGACAGGATCAGCCGTTTGTGAACACAAAACCACAAAACATGTATTCGTTGTTTATTCGTTGAGTTATCGAAAAGTCCCCAGAAGGAATACATCTACGGAGTGAACATATTTTTCGGACTCCATTTGTGGCCGTCATCTTCAGTTTTGTATTGGCACATGACGCGGAACCGATTCGAAATTTTGAAGGTATTTCGCGACAGTTTCATCTTAGAAGCCACCGATAATACATGTCCACTATGTCCCATCTGGAACGTCAATGCAATGTGAGCTAATGCTATTCTGTAACATGCACGGGTTCTGCGCTCATCCGAGGGGGTTCCAAGTTTCCTTACCTGAAATGCGGAAAAATGGAGAGAAAACTCGAGCCGAAGCGCAGTGAACGTATCCGACAGCAACAGCGCTTACACACTCAGAATCAAGATGGGGCGTAAAATCAGCCCATTACAATTGGAGTAGCCTAACCTCAAGATCGTCTGGACTAAGTCAGTGGTTCTTTTAGCATCTCCATTGCAATTATTCATATCTAGTTTGCATTTGCTTACTGCATCAACCAGAACATTTTTGGCACTACATGGTTCTTCCTGATATTCCACTTGCACACATTTGCACTTTAGGTCATAGATGAGGCCGATCGAGTTGTCGTGGAAGAGAAACAAGATTGGTATCGAGTTTTGGAAGATGCGGTGTACCACCCGGAAGCGTTTCAGTTCGATCCAGAGCATTCGTCAAACGTGATCCGACCCCTGATTAGACGGAAACGGCCACTATTAAATTTTATGCATCAGTATGACACAACACATGATATAACGTTACAGAAAGTAAGCAGCGCGTACTGTTTGCATTTAGATATGGTTGTTCTTTATGTGCACTGAACCGCGTTGTTTGTTTCACGCACTATTTTTGTCTGATAGTTCCTAATGCTGTCATCTTAAAAGGCACGTGAGTAGGTATCTATGATCTTTACCGTAATTGGTCTAACTCCTCTTCAGATTCTAGTTTCTGCCACCCTTACTCATGATCCGGGTCCGCTGAAACGGTTCAATCTCTACTATCCTCGATTGCTCTGCTCTTCCGTTAACTCAAGCGACACGGACTGGGGTTCAGTTCATCAGGCAAACGCAGAAACGTCAACGTACCCACAACCAGTTGATATACCCATTCAGCCTATGGTGGAAAACTCTGGTGGTGTGGGGGTTTTCACTACCCCTCCCGGATTGAAGGTCAGTACGATATTTTTAATACCTTTCATCCTTCACTTATCGCTGTGAACCACAACTGTTGAGTTGAGGCTGTCAGTCAATCACATGATGATATTTTATGAAAATCTTAAACCAGTAGATTAGTTTGTGTGTGCGAAGTTAAACTACGGGTTGTGGTCAGTGAGACTCCTTCCGAAGCAATGGTTAGAGATTTTAGGTGGTTTGGCTGCATGCCGCAGTCCGTGACATTCTTAGATTCGAAATCTTCCATGCAGTTTTTTTAACCTTATCACCTTGGATTTGACGTTTTTGTTGGTTTTATTATTATTCCTCTGCTGAATGGACGGTACTGTAATGTGGCAGCCGAGCACATCAGTGCACAGTTGTTGGTTGTAGAAAATGAAAACGGAACTAGGTTGGTTCCTGTTATTGGTTATTATTTGTATTGTACAGGCTGACCATGTATCCTGTGCCTGCTTCGTACTAATTCAGTTTCAGTTTTGACCACTGTAATTACCGTAATTTGGGAAATTGCAGGCAAGCGCTATTGAGCCTATTCTTTACGGAATCTCTACTTCGATTTCTGTATTGTTTGTCCCGTTTCACATCTGAAGAAATAGGATAAAGTAGGATCCTCAGCCAGTGTGAAGCAGACTAGGACTGCCAGATTCTGCATTCGCTAGGTTGTCACTCAGACCTGAGTTGACAAATTCACAATCTCACAGATGGTCTTCAGGACTAACTGTGAGTTACTTGCTTTTTGTAAACAATTCATAGCATTCAACGCGTGTGATGAACTCCTAAACCCGTACAGAGGTTGCTTTTTGCGGACTAAAGATGTGCACCTTGGCGCCGATTTGTCCCGATATCACAAGCCATGGTAACCGTGCGTCAAATATAGCTGTTGTCACGATCCCCGTATTTCCGGTACGGTTGGTTTTAATGGAAGGAAATCACGTGTTTCGAAAACGGGGAACGGGCTGTGTTACTTATCGAGTCACTCAACTTCCGGTCAACACGACAAATTCCAATTTCGAACCTCGTCCAATTACCGCCCGGAGTACCGAACACTCAAGAAAGAAGGCAGAAGACGAGACTTCTACCTCAGGCGGATATTTGTTACTGGACCAAAGGCGATTTTTACAGTGATCTCAGCTGCTTATATAGGATTTTAGGTGACCTCGTTCATTCAAACAATAAATTGCGATAAGGTGCGTGCATATTGTGCGTCCTTGTTAAAAGTCCACTGGCGCGAATTTAAAATCGACATCAATATCTTGATATCTCCAAAACGAGATGAATTTGAACAAAATGATAGTAGATTCGAAACCTGCGGCATTGTTTTATGGGGAAAAAGAATTTTCCCAACAAGTTGATAAGGTTTTTCCTACATTTGTGACAATGCGTCGGATTCGGAGTTCGTGCTATGATGGAATTCGATTTCTTAAGGATCCGACCTCACTGGTAATGCATCTCAAATGGTGAACAAATGAAATGCCTAAATCGTTCGTGAAACAAAGCACCATCTCCCGATTTGTATACCACTGTTTTTCCAATCCTTCTTTACTGTTCTCCCATCATTTTTCCAGGTTTTCTTAAAAACGACTTTGAAATTCTTCGCCGGGGACTATCAGTTATTAGCCAGGTGTCTTTCATACCACTAACTGAATTGTCCCTTAATTTATACCTTTATCAGCATGTGAGAAATTTGCTCACAAAATTCTTTCTGATCCCACGCATCTTCTGCACAACGATCTTTCAAAGTAGAATAAAATGGGTGAATTTTTTCAATAAATCTAGACTTGAGTCTAAATACCTGGGCTCCAGCGTTCAACCTCTGGAAGAACCACATAATCTTAATAGATAAAAGTGGTTGATCCATGTATTTTGGATACTCAAAGGATGAGTTTCTTGATGTATTCTGTTAACCGAGATATTAGTTGGAAGACGGGTCGAAGTGGTCAGTCGTTGACATGGAAGAATCGTATGTAAACCTTACCCGATGGGCTGGCTCGTACACTAAGTAAACTATCGGGTTGGGGTTCACGGGATCCCCCCAAGCGGTGGTTGGGATCACTGAGTGATATAGCTGATAGCTGCGATCAACAATGTTCATTCATTCGGAATTTTTCCCTTTTGCAGTTCTTTTATTTGTTACCTTGCGGTAGAATTCTTGCTGTTTCTCGTTCATTTTCTCCTGGAATAGACGATCGTGAGGCTGTAACCGTGACTAGAGCGCATCGATGCAGTTATTGGTTGTAAAAACTGAACTGAAGGTGACAAACAGGGAAGCTAAGTGTGAATCTTCTATTTGGGTATTTGATTTAATTTGTTTGTCAAAGTTTTGGGCAAATTTTTATTTTCTCTGCCGAACTGGTCATTAAAAAAATTGGGAATCACTAGCAACAAGTGTCTCGTGCAATTCTGTTCTTTGAAAGTGTTTTTTCGAATCGCAGTCACCTTTCTTTTTTCCCAGGAATGCCTAGTTCCGGTTACCCCGGAGACACGGGCGCTGTTTATTATACATCTAGTTCGGCATCAAAATGTGCGCCGTATACTATGCTTTACAAATGCACGAATCACTGCCGTTCGACTTGCAATTCTATTGAAACATATCCGAGGAGTACAGGCATCACAACTATCCGCTCAGATGCCCCCGGACAAACGTCAGCGGATATTGAATGCGTTTAGTCGTGGTGGACTGAATGTAAGTTTTTTTTATCGCGCGTCTCTCACATTCCTCGATGATTGGCCAGTATCCATGTATTATTTCACTATTCTCAACTCTTGGTTCTTGTCGTACATGTTCCATTTAGGTAGTTCCGTCTGTTTTGTTTATGGGTGACATTAGTCACTCTCCCCTGACATTTTCACATCATTATGGTTTACGATATCCATGTTGTCTTATTTCACTTGGTTGTTCCTCGTAGGTTCTGGTGTGTACGGATGCCATGGCTCGCGGTATGGATATCAAAGATGTTGAATGTGTCGTCTCATATGATATGCCGCCGAATGTGACCACTTATGTTCATCGGATCGGAAGGACAGCACGTGCTGGGCAAACAGGGGTCGCATACACCTTACTGATGCGAAATCAGGTCAGGATTGTGTTGTTCTCATTTTCACTTGATTATTGACTAATACTTTCCACGGTTTCGAAGTCTGATGTTGTTCTCAGGTAATCTTGTTGACATTTTTCTTCATAGACTACTAGCCCTTAAGCTCGAGTGGGGGATTCTACGCGCAAACCTCAGTGGCGGTCTAGGTCGGTGCATCAACTGTGCATTTGTACAGCGGATTTGGCAAGAGTGATGTATCTTGTTTGTGACCTTAACTTGTTCTGTCTGTAAATAGAGAGTATTTGGTTTTTCATCCTGTTACGAAAGGGATAAGGATTGTCGTGATGCTCATCTTGAGGTGGCATAATACAAAATATCCACGTTGTGGACTACAAAGCCTCCAATATAAAATTGACAATGGACTTCTGCCGGACTATTTCGTTTGATCGTCTATTCCGGTTCCAGTTCACATCGCTGATAAACAATGTCATCGTCAAGCGCACGACTCACATGGTTTTCCTTCCAGTCTGCATAGTATTTACCTTTGCCGTGTGGTAATTGTATGCAGTGGTTTGACTGTTGGAAGCTAACTTCCGATTGAACTAATTCGAATTTGGACTTGATGAATCGAACTTTAGTATGTTCACTTTCGAGTGGTATGACTAAAACAGTTTGTTTCGATTCGAATTTTGTTACACTCGCATTTATATTTGTATTTCTTTGCCGACAGTTAGAAATCAAGTGCCTGTTTGCAGCTATGAGATAATAAATGTTCAATAGTCACTCCACCTAAGTTGAGACAATCAGTTTCGGATGCGTCACTTCACGTAATCGCATTGCGCGTTGAATTGTTTTCTTGTAGTCGCTATCAAGGCGACGTATCTCGACCCTTTCTGTGCAATCAATGTGTTAGTAATAATGATTAGTAATAACATCGATCAGAACCATGACATTTTTCTCGTCTGTTGCTCAGTAATAATGCACTTTTCGCAGGAGTGAAATGCTAGCAGTTTTAGCTCGACGAATCTGGAATCCAGTGGGAAACGTTCGGACTGGAAACCGAGTTCCCATTTGTCTGCATTGCCAAACGTGTCACTTTTGATTTATAGTTCTCCAATGAAAACAGTTAAAATCCCGTATTTACCTTGTTCTGGAAACTTATGATGTCAAACTGTTTTCAGGAGTGGCACCTTCCTTGTTAGTTGATAAAATCTTACAATAAGGAAATGTTTTTTTCATGCTCCGCAGTTCTTTCACTTCAAAAATGATTTAAAGCGAGTCGGCAAGAGCAAAATTAAAGAAATCGGTTTCCATGCCAGTCAAGTTAATGACGTTCGGCCAGATTACAAAGCCGCGCTGAAAAAGTTGGAATCCGCAATCAAGGTGAGGATAAATTTGCTCAGTGAAAAACAGATTTTACACTCCCTTGTTTTCGTTACTAGGCGACACGTGTGTAATTTTTGTTTTACCCGGCACTTCCTTTTATCGGTTTACTAGTCACTCAGTTGGATTTCTTTCGCTGTGGTCAATTACTCTTACTTTCCGAATAGCACTCAGTTCAACCTTTGGACAAGTTAGATGATCGTTTCGCAACTATTAGTTACCGGAGACGTTGTACTTTCTCACTAGATCAATGTTTCCTTTTTAATTCTTTTGCTCCGTGCTCATTCACTAGTTCGGCTCAATTATTCGCGTTTCGTTACCTAAAATCGCCCCACGTAATGAAAAGGTGCAACGGTTATGATCGGGACACGCGTTGTCAAGGTCCAAACAAAGAAAAGGAGTGCTAATGAGCCAGGAAACAGTAGATCTCTTATCAATAGCATTAACTAATACTTGCTAATTTTATACCTCAAACTTGGACTGTCTCAGTGTCAGTCAGCCCTACTAGTAAAAACGTTGTCTGCATTTATGACCCGCTCGTGTCGGGCTTAAGAGAATTACAATCAAATTAACGTTGTTGTTATTTGGAATTTCCGACTAGTCCATTCAGGTACGATTTTGTCCGTTCATTGGTTACCGATTTATCCACTCAACCATAACGTTCAGCAGCAGTGCTATGCGCCTTTGAAGTCGCGCTTTCCATTACTTCGAAACTGGAAACACGCGGTACGAACTCCTTGCATGTTCTTCCCTCCCATTTGCTTTAGTGATTTGACCGCAAACAGTTGTTTCAGTAGATAGTAATGTGCCTGTCAAGTCGTCGAAGCACTTTGTAATACGAGGACGTTTGTTCTCAGTACGTCAACTGAAGCCTATGATGCTACTTGATACATAGCAGAATTGTAGTCGTAATTATCATTTTTTTATAACTCCAATTACCGATCTGTTTGGATCGGCACATTGCACGTTCTAGATGCTCGCTGAAGTTCACGAGCAGTTTAGATCCACAAAAACAGTTACAGTCATCGTAATCAGACCAGTATAGTCGATATTCTTAGACGTGACTGCTGCATTTGTGGTTTATTTTGGTTTCGCCGATTTGCGTCTATGACTAAGTTAAACACTGCGGACGCTGGGTTGCCCACTGACGATTGAAGACCTAGAGTTCATGGTGATGGTGAATTGGCAGCGGTCAGAAAACAAAGAGAAATCCGTTCCTGTTTCCTGACTGATAGACATTTCTTTCAAACATTTCTTGTTGGGCTAGTTATTTTGATGATTGCCAAATTATTGTGACATTCATAAGCCTTGGTAAAATAACAATAAATGGACCTGTTTCCAAATTTATTCGTGATGTTTTAGATAAAAAGATAGTTGTGACGGCTTTTGGGTTTTGGTCTCCAGATTCGCAGTACTGACTAAGTGATTTGTTTTTTATCAGAACAAAATGATTAACCGAGATATGAACGGTGGTTCGATGCACGAAAAGGTAGTTGCGTATCTCCAATTCTCATTCGCGGGTTGTTGCTTCGTTAATAAAGGCCTTTAGAATGCTTTTGTGAGCGTTCTACTGTTGGCTCAGTCAGAGGCGAAAACTTGTTTCATTGACGGTCTATCAATGCAACAAGATGGATAAACAGGTAATTCTTAGATTAGGCCCAAGTTATGGTGAAATATTCTTCACAGACCTTAAACAAGCATGTTTCAGTCAGTGATGGTTCTCTGTTTCTTCTGCCGATGGATTTTTTATTCAGTAACTGATACCCAAAATCCGAATTCGTCTTATGAAGATCCGATTGATAATTACGGAAGCCAAGAGTAGTGGGCGTTGTATAGTAGTTATTATATTCCAATGAAACAACTCAGCTGCTTTAGTAAACTATGTTGTACTGTTTTGAGATGCCTTGGGAAATTGGGTGTTGTTTTTTGCGTGATCGGTAGCTGGTATTGTAAGGGTAGTGGGAATTGGCTCGTCATGACATTTACCCGCATCAGAGATCAATACACCTGCGACGACTTCATGCTGGTTATGCCAGTCGATAAGCGGAGCAAAAACGCCGCATGAGAAAGTCGATGACTACCGACGGATCGCATTGACCGGCAGAAAAATCAGTGTGTTGCTCATCGAAGACCAATATAAGCCATTTGGTTTTGATTAACAAGTGAATCTTTTGTCTGCTCGACTTGGTCTTTATCACTAGAGTTGATGACAGTTGGAGATAACCCCGCGAAACAGAATCGATTGAAGGTTTGCAGTCAAAGTATAGCAGACGTCTCATCATATTTTCTGCGATACAAAACAGTACCGGGAATCGAAATCGAGTTGATGACCACTCACGAGTAAATGATCCTGCTATGGGATTATCGCGGTGGCTGTTAATTGTTGCGTAACCACTGTCCCAATGACAAAGCAACTAGCCTAGTCTTTGTCATTACAATTGGCTTCGTTATTCGCATCGCAATGAAACGCACACTACATATGAACATAATCCAAGAGCCTCCTAGAAAAACCGAATCGGGACCAGGATTGTTTGCTGAATGACGTTGATCGCTCTTTGGATGCACATTATAGCGGTTAGCACTGTAGTAGTGTTTTGAAGAGGCTTAAGGCACTTAGTGTTTCCATGGAACTTTTTAGTTACTCACGAAAACGAGATATCGTGCATTTTTTTCATCTCGATGTACACCGTCTGGGTAATGTCGCTGTTTTTTCTCATTCAAATTCCCTCAAAGGAGCTCGGAAAATCGAATAGAAATACTGCTGGGAAACCCACAACAGTTCAAGATTCGCCAATAACGCAAAAATCATCGAAGAAAAAGAAAATCAAAGGAACTCGTCAATTTGTAAATACTCAGGATGTCACCGAATGATTATTGAAGGATTCGAACATGGCTAGGTGATTGTATATTGTTGCCTTGTACATACGAACAAATAAAACGTACAATAATTTGAGGAACGTTCGCTATTTTTCTTTCAACTCATTTGCTTTAGATTTACTGCTTGATTTTTTCACATTTCGTTAATGTTTGTTGCCGTATAATCGATCTTCCCATTCCGAAGTCTTTGCCCGAATTTCTGCCATGTAGCAGTCAAGTCGGTACGATATCTATCACACTGAAATCAGAAGCTTTAAAACCCAAACATGTTGATCAATTTCGTGATAGGGGAAGGTTTATAGTCTTGCTACTCGGTACCATAACTGACCTATTTAGACCTTTTGTGTTTGTCAACCCGCTCCGAGCAGTAGTTTTCAGTTCGATCCAGTTTTCCAAACCATTAACTCCCCACCAGTGTGTTCTGTGTCGGATTGCTCTTCTCCAGTACTCTCAACTCAGAGAAGAAAAAAGAACGGCAAATAGTGAAAGATCAACTACGGAATAATAAGGAAAATGAACGTGATAATCTTTGTGGCACGTTCAGTCTCTGTCCAAGTCTTCAGATTCATTTTATTTCCACACGTGTATGAATTTCTTCGTTCCTGCATTTTAAGCATGCATTCCTTCACACCTATCCACTGAAGCATAAAATTCCAGTCGGTTGTCAGGCTACCAGGTTTGTTCTACTCATTCATCTATTGCAAGCGACAACTATACATTTTACCCATGCTGCCCAATACTGAATATGCAAATGCCTGAAGCAATATGTCAAAAGGAGATTTCTTTTTGGTTTTCTACACTTTGAAAGTTACGAGCGCATCCCGCTGCCGTCCAAACTCTAGAAGTATTTGTAACTTTGCAACTCGGCACCACGACATCGTACGGCACATTCAAAGTCAGTCGGTTTCCTGTCCGAACAAATGACGCCCTTATTATCACAGGAGATTAGGACTATTTCCATAATCATCTTAGTGGTAAAGTTAATAGGTAAAGCTGAATGTGGATAGTAGTGATGGAAAACACTTCCGGTGGCGAACTCGGCTTTGTCTGTTCGCATACAGAGGTTGGTAAAGTGAAATGACCTCCACTAGCATTTTCTTTACTGAGTGAATTAAACGGTCGACTAAATTGGACGCCGCTTTCCTACCAATAGTGGCAGAAATCGTGGGTCTGCGAAACATGCTTCTCTGTCCTGAGATGGGGATCTGATCAATACGATCCCGGCCGGATCGGGGGTCAGCTTATTTGTCATTGGTGCACCTTTTGCGCGCTAGCTAACCGGTGGACGATAGAGCTTGGATGCAATACTTACTAAACTAATTGCTGCTTTTTCACATAGGGATCTATCATGTGAATCGGTAAAACCACCGATTTACTTCATCCCTTTAGAATCTGTTGTCTGCAGCACTCCAAGAGTTTTGTTAACCTTGACTTTGACACTTTGCCACCGTCATTGAAGAAGGACGGAGATAGTCCATCTGATCCAACTGCCTGATGTCTCGTAAGGAAATCCTTTTCTCTGCGGACCTCCATTTGTGATGGGGTATTGGTACCCGCCTGCATTGGTTCACCTGCGTCATATATGGCAGGTGGGTTTCTGAGATTCCTGTGGCCTGACGACCTGGGCTGCAGTTGACGCTGATTGCAGGGCTTCCTTGGTCTGCTCCCGGCGTTCGCAAGAATCCTGGGCATTTAGTTGGGATGCGACCATAACTCCGTTGTTAACTCCGAATGGGATTGAAATGAACGAATCTCGTCTTGAGACAGCTGTGTAGGATGCGTTTTCCATGTTGGTGTTACCAGGTGCTAGGAGTAAACAAATACGAGCACAGACCAAAGTACGATCTGAATCCACAGCTGTGGATCAGAATGACCGACAATCCTCGATCGATCCGTGCCAGTGTTGACCAGTGGAAATGTGGTTAATCTGTGTTCAACTTTATTATAGAGGGATGACGGTCGATAGGCCAAAGTCGCTTTATCCCCATAAAGTGTGTTTGCCAGAAACAGTCTATGATCGGAATAAACTCGGAAGAGACGGTCAGCGTTATCCGTGCGATCGGCTAGGACAGCAAATGGGCCACCGGTATGCTGTTCTGCTTCCGCTAATTGACACTTCTGGACATTAAAACCACCAGCAACATCCGTAGGATCCGTTAAATGTGCACTGGAATTGTCGGGAGGCGTCACATTTGATCTCATATTTGACCCTATGTGAGCTATAATCAGTGGACGCAGAGATGACGGACAGACAACGATGCTTCAGTCGACTGGTACTGCTATGTATAGACCCATCCAACCAACTCCACACAAATGGGTTGACTGAGATCCATCCTGACAGTGAGTACTCGGTTATCTTGCTCAGAATGATCGCAATGCCAGCAGGATCATGAACTGGAGCATCTGACATGCGAAAGGTAAAGTGGATCAAATGTTATATCTGGACGGTGAATAGTGTTTATGAAATTGAGGTCTTGTACGTGCGTTTCTGGGACATAGTAAGCATCCGTTTTGAAAGTTTCAAGAGTTCTAACCGGGGCAGCCTGTTGCCTTATCTGTTAGGCGTGTGAATATTGAAAGTAGCTAACGGAAAAAACATAAGCTTAACCAGTGCGCCCAACTTATTTTCTCACACTGTCAATGTTATCAGATAAATCTACCCACCCGCAATTTTCTTCGCCTCTTGCACGGCTCTTAAAGTGGAAGAATGAAGACTGATAGGGTTTTCTGTAGAAAGGGGTTGGAGGTATTTTGGCGAGTCATGCCTCACGATCTATCTAGCTGCAGGATTTTTTGGGAATCCTAACTGGAGCCTTTGGCGCAATGTAGTGGTTCGTTAAATCAGCTAGGGAGCTCTAGGCAGCGGCATACTTAGAATTACCCATTCTCCTCGAAGCATTTGTTAGCGCGGTCCTATTTATCCTGCGCGACGATGGATACAATATGAATTTCGTTTTGTTCTAATTATCCGTGGAACTGGTTTTTGGGGCTTATCGGCAAAGCACGAGGACATCTAGGATCCTCAATTAGATCCTTTAGTTCTGAAGGTATCTTCTCCGCAAGTCAGCGAGGAGTGGCTGAGTGGTGGTCTTTTTGCTTGGATTTGTTATTGTTTCACTGATTTATTCTGACTGAGTTGCCAGTTCAAATCAGCCCCCTACCTCAAGGACCAGGGGACTATCTCTTGGGACCTCTACCCATTGACGTTCCAGGCGTGATTGAATCTTCGGGTTGAGATAAGTCATTCTGTGTCGCTCAGTGAATTGCATTTCATCAGGGTCCAGTTTGAGTGATAAAAAAGGCTTTTGCTGTTCCATATATTATCCCGAGCCAGATGGACGTGTTTACTCAATTATTTGCCTGCTCTTGGATCTTTATTGCTGGAGGTAGGCCCAGGAAGCTTCAGAGCGTGCACATTGTTTTTGAGCCTAGAGTTAGGATTGCAATAGCTTCTGCCGTGCCCAGGATACGATACTTTGGCAGTCTAGATTGTTCACCCAGTAGCCTGTGCAAACGACGAAGAGCTTGCGCCGCATTCTCTGCGAGATTATTCTATGTTACTTGTGAAATCAATGCGCTATTAAGCGAGTTACTTGTTTCATTATTCAACTAAGCAAAATGGCGTTCCGAGGTCCGTTCAAACTTGCGCTTGGTAGCGCGATTGATATGCACTGGTTTGCGGAACACCTGAATGAATGCACGCAAAAAAGCACTACAAAATGAAGAACTGACTTTCAGCCATTGTGGCATCACTGTCGAAGCTGACCTGTCTAACGTCTAATGAACAATACTTGACAGTCTTATTTGTTGGTTGACCCCCAACCTGTCACGTTTGAACAGCAAAGATATTTATGCTGATTTTCTTCCCACCACCTTGAGAATTTCTCCTTTCTGCAATACCTCATCAAATAGTTGATTTGGGTAGCCATTTTTAATGAAAATCGTTTCCACACTTTGAAGATATACTTAAACGGAGCCATCCTTGTATTACTCTTTTCACGTTAGGGAGAACAAAGGCTTGAAAATGAATATACTACCCATTCCGCTGCTTTGAGTATCGACTACCGAATTGAACAGTTTTATCGGTGGCTTAGTAACGCATCCAGAAATGCTATTTCAATGTTTGGTTTCATTTTTCTGGTGCGCTTTGGGTGAACGTGAGCGGAATTAAACTCATTGTACGGTTTACTCATTCTAATTCCAAAATATTGGCCACGTGATCTTTTCATAAACAGATCGTAGTTTGACAATCCAAACAAACCACTTTCCAACTTTGTCAAAAAACGTCTAATTTCGGATCGAGTAGGTATCCCATTGCTACATATCCCTTTCGGTAGTAAATTTGGTTGCTGAATGTAACCTAGCCACTATATGTGAAGAAAAATCGTAATTTTTGGAGATCTTTCGGGGGACCTCCCACAATTGCATTGTTCTCGATGGGTTCTAAGTTGAATTTTGGCAAAGTGGAGTGACATTACAAAAACGTCCACCCTCCTCATTCGTTTGAATGTTTGATAAGATCGTTGATTTTATGTGCATCTCTACGGTCGTAGGTCTATCTTAGCAACGTTGTTACACAAACGACTCCCCTCAACCTAACCTAATTTGATGGCATTTAACCCAGGTTCGTCAGACGGTGCACTCATAATGGCTTCTGTGACCGAGTCGTATGAATGTTCACGGACTCATGTGTTGCCCTCACACGCAAGGTTGTCCTAGTCGATTACCTCGTCACGTGCACATGCTTAAGTGTTCGACTTCTGCTTTGTACTCGCACACTTACACAATCATCATTTAGCCCATCCCATCGACGCATGCAAACGCTAACAGGTATGCACATGTGTTGTTTTGTTGGCCTACGGACGCACACAGTATCCACTCTGAGATGACTGACAGTTGTCCTGTGATCATTCACGCAGGTCCTAGCGTAGGAACATCAAGATCGGTAGAATCTAACTTGTGACTATACCAGTCAATTAGTTTTGGGCATCCGGTTATGCGCTCATCTGCTCGCCGTTGGTACTACCATATTCCAATCTGTTCTATGCAAACATTTTGACCTGTAGGATGCACAGACTTGGAAATATTCGATTGTACCATCCGATCATCGTTACGGGACTCAATCTCAAATTTCAAAAGAAGTGCATAAATCTAATTTTTGCTGCTGGCGTTGTTGTTGCTATTTAGGATTTCGGTCAGGTTCAGTGGATTTATTCTAGGCTGGATTGCGATCAGTTTGGCTCTTTTGGACACAGGCATCAAAACGATATTCCAGTGAAGGTAATCCCTACAGTTGGCACATCACAAAAGCAACTGGACCGAACCAAACACCCAAACCCACGGCCGTGTTCGTAACAGGATACCGTTGCTTGAGTGCAGCTTCACTGCAGTCAAGTACGATCAGACCCACGCAATGACCCATTTGATTTAAACTGGGATGTCCGTGCGCGCTAATCAAAATGCGGACGGAGGATGGCGGGCTAATATCAGCAGTTCGACGACGCATGTACATACACTATCGTAGTTCATTCTGTTTTCGGTAGTCATGGCTGTGCTTGGGTCAGGTACACGCCTACAAGCTGACTAACGCTAGCGAGATAGGGAAAACAGGTTTCAGTTCTGGTTGGTGTGCAAATTAACCACTAAGCCAAACCTAACGTCAGTATGTGTGAGCTGATTGGGGTTGTCACAGGAGTGACGGTCCGGACAAGAAAATTTGTGCGCAAATTTCCCATAGAACATAGTCGAGAAAAATGTCTATTCCCCACGAAAACCCCGAGTGAGCGAGCCTCAATCGACCAGAGTGGGCGTTTCGAGCTCTGTAGACATGTTTACAATGGAACAATTCGTCGTAATCAGAAATAGCTACCCGAACAAGATGGTTTGATCTTATGTTAACCAGCGGGAGCCGCTTTGTGCATGTTTTTGCGTCGGCTGCAAAACTGTTCCATTCGGTGAATATCGGATCGAAGTCATTTTGGTGAGCTTGAAAATCACCAGTCCCGAAGACAGGAGAAAATTCGGTCCACCGAAGGTGTTCACCAATAGAAGTGCAT
Organism: Fasciolopsis buskii; assembly: GCA_008360955.1. Classification (NCBI taxonomy): domain Eukaryota; kingdom Metazoa; phylum Platyhelminthes; class Trematoda; order Plagiorchiida; family Fasciolidae; genus Fasciolopsis; species Fasciolopsis buskii. The sequence continues at coordinate 34,273 of LUCM01009043.1, forward strand.
CACACCAAGTATTGGAAGGTATCCGAATTTCCTCACGGTGAATGAGTAAGTTCCTAATAAAGCGCCTAAACCTATCGGGTTTCGCACTAGCAATGACGAAAGGATATAAAATAACAAAGGTGCACAGAAAATGCGAATTGATTGATGGGGATTTTATGATTCTGTGGAGACCTCTAACTTTATTTTGGAAGGCATTAACTCTATCTCTCACGCGCTTGCCTATCTTGATATAATATCGGAATATGATTCCCGGCATTGAAAAGCCTTGCAAAATGCTAGCGGTTTTGTTACCAAATTAGCAAATGTGACCGTTATTTTTTGTTTTAATTCTAAATCCCCCATCGTTGACACACATATTGTGTCATTTAATATTTCCTTAATTGCCAACTTTCCTGAAGACGATGTGTCCAGGTTCCTGTGGTGCTCCAAAAGCGTTGCTTACTGAATTTGATTTTATGGCTACACACTGTGATTTATATCAGTGAACGCGAAATTGAATATCTTACCGAACGCTCGTCGAGTCACATTTAGTAGCCTCGGGGTGCTTTCAGTCACCGTGACCTGGTTTGGAAGAAACACGTTCGCTGAAATTGCAGTTATTTAGGTTATTCCCATTGGGCTTCTAAGTCAAATTCCCGGATCACGTGACGAATAAATGATGCACCGGCTTCCGATATATTTTGTCTATGAGTGTGTCTATTCCAACCCAGGTTATGACCGGTAAAAACAGCATGACGCTACCAAACGATGACCATAGGCCGCTAAACGAGAGAAAAGCTTGTAAGGCAAACCGAAATGTAACTACCTAGAGCGGTGGCCAGGTGGTAGAACCTCTTCGTGGTTTGACGAAAGAGGCGTCAACGGCAGCCACTGTTTTCCACTACTTCGTCCGAGATTATACTTTGTCATCTGCTGAACGACTTTCACCAGCTCTGTCAACCATCTGGGTACCGCAAGGTGCGTAAATTGCCCATTATCAAGAATGAGATTCCAAGAAACTGCATTGTTATGTATTTTCGGTAGTCGACAGTCTAAGCATAGTGATTCCCCAAAAATAAACTTGTTCAAATGCTTTCGAATCTGTTGTCTTCTCATACAGTCCATTTCAACATAAAAGGCCATTCCCGGAAATTATCTGAACTAACAAGCACTCGGTTCACCCTTTTCGGTGTCCTTTTTACATTACCGTTAAGGAACATCAGAAGTGTCCGTTGACATCATCCGCCGGTGCTACTAGCTCTGAAAATATAGGTACATTCGAGCCGATTGATGCATGCAAGACGAAGATCGTTGTATAACCGTATTGGGACGTTCCTTTGTGCACATTTGTTTCACGCAAAACTGTGACGTGAGACACCTGAGTACAATTAATAATGAAATTTAATAGTATTATGTGTGATCCACCACCATATGTACGTTTTCTGTCCTCTAGTTACCTCAAGATGGGTTAATTTCTTCACAGGAGTTACTCACGCTCGTGTGGTTGTGTCTACACATTCCGCTTTCCCATGCGCAATCTAAAGATTCCAATCCCATCGATTTGTATGGAAAGCAAATAAAATGTGAAGCTTCTCAACGTGGTTTCCACGTAGAAGTGCGCTGTCAGTTCTTCGGTTTTGAAAACTCGGTCTGGGATGGATGTGTCCTAAAACTGCGATTATCTCAAGGTGGGTCAATTTCGTTTTCCTGATCGTTTTTCACTTATAATCACATATACTGTGCTGTGAATTCTTTTAAGTTCGTGGAGGGGTGTGAATTTTCCATGCGCTTATACATGTTTGGTACAAGGAGCTGAGTAATATTTTGCTTATGCGAAGCATTCGTCTGTGCCATTCATTTGGAAACCGTTCAGTGATTTTGAGAAACTGTGTTAGTTTAAAAAAGAATCGAGTGAGTTTTGTCCGAACTGCACATCTTATTCCTGCGTCATATCTTCATCGAAGACTTGAGGACACTCATTATTCACGGACTGATCAACTCCGGACTTTCATTCTATGGTTAAAAATAGTTTCCGAAATCAACTTTCTTATGACATGCTTCACTCATTGGTGTATTAGAAGGGAGATACCCATGGCCACTAGGGACCACTACACAGAGGGGATGGGACGAAAACCGTGACCGTGAAACCTGAAGGGCAGATGTGTTAACGAGCTGAACGACTGCAGCGAATTACTTGGTGCCATTCTAAAGAGATAATTATTTCGAATTGGATGCACCATTTTCATCATTAACTGGCTAAGGCGTTTATTTGCTCGAAAGTTCCCATTTTTAAAACTCCATCGTTCTGTAGATCCAAAATCAGTGAAAGCAAAGTTATTTTGTAAATATCCGGACCAAACGACGTAAGGAGTGTATCGAAAAATCGATGCGCCATGTATTGGTTTTTTATTGTGAATGATATAATATTAATAACACAGCGTTGTTGGTAGATGTAATGCGCCAACGTTTCGACTACCGTGGGTAGTCTTTCTCAAGGCAAGTTTTACAATCAAATGACTGAGGGAACGTTCACATGCCAACTGATGTTTAGTTGTGTTCGTGTATGTGTGTGCTTTGAAATTTGGGTCAGGTGAGTGATTAGTTGTCTTCCACGTCATGCGTCACCGTGGTGGTGGGGTCAACTAGCGCGGTGACCTTTGGTATGCTTGTTTCTTAATGATGTTAGGGCTGTCCACACATACACGAACACAACTAAACATCAGTTGGCATGTGAACGTTCCCTCAGTCATTTGATTGTAAAACTTGCCTTGAGAAAGACTACCCATGGTAGTCGAAACGTTGGCGCATTACATCTACCAACAACGCTGTGTTATTAATATTATATCATTCACAATAACAAAGTTATTTTGTTTTGAAAATGGAATCTATCGGCTGACATATCCCCGAAAATGTCAGATTCGTATAGTGTCATCGGAATCTATGGATACAGAACTCGGAACTAATCACAGTGAACTCAGCGCGAACTACAAGCTTTCTGGTAGCGTAATATTTATGTCAGTTAAACAAAGCTTCGATTCACTACAGTAATGGAGTACCATCATGTAATTTATTCATGAATATCACATCCGTCACACGCTCGATTGAGCTCAGGACGATTCTAGTTCGTTCTTGGCATTACACGTTCGCTTTTGGACCATCTGACAGCAAAATATTTGCTTCTCACAGTTGATTCTTGTGAAAACAACACGATCTGCTTCAGGAATAGTAGTGGGCAGATCAGTGGCATCATTCCTTCCAGACGGATCTTGGCTGCTGCATCATACCTGGTTTGTGTGATTTCTGTCATGAATAAAGTCGTCCAGATTCAGGGTCATAACCGTACGATTGCCAGTTTTCTATGGTAGAACAATTCAGTAACCGCAGATTATTAACTCTAGTGTTTGTCATCTTACCACTAGATATATGCTCAAACTGGCTCACCAATGCCAAGATTTGAACACATCTGCTGGACCCTTGCTCGCCATGGTATGTGAAACAGTACGGTATGGCATTAAAAAATTACTAATATATCGAACCCGTTTAATAAAGCGCATGTGCTAATCTACATACGGGTTTTATGCTATCAATGCGAAAGAAAAGAAAAGAGACCATTGTGTAAAATCCACCACACCACGTATCAGTTCTTCCAGTCTGTCCGTTGTCGTCCATAGTTCCTCTGTGGGCTGCGGTACTACTTGATCGCCTGATTCAGACGGCCTTTTTACTCGAGTACATCTGTAACCTTTGCGTCACCAGGCGTGATCCGCACGATATCAGCATTGTCCCAACCAAACCGGTCGTCGATTGATCGATCCACGCACCTCTTCTGATAAACGTTACTACGTCAGTGAAAAACGACAAGTGGCAATGGCCTTATTAGGATGATAGGCCCCACTCAGTACGTCACAGTGCCACCGGTTGACTTGTGGTATTTCTTAAAGGGAAAGCTCTCCAGACGAAAATCCATTACCTCATTACTGCAACTTATTCAATTCCTTTACCCGCAACCCAGGGACGCCCGACGTAGACTCAGATCGGGAATTCAATAAAAAAATGATGATTGAAAGGTTGCATGACGCTCACTAGAGGGCGGAGAAAAATTCTCAGGAAGTCCGCTCGATTGGAAATGGCCAAGTGCTGTGAGCAAGTGATATCAGCCCGAGCTCTCCAATTATTCACCTAAAAATTCCGCAGTAAAGTATGTTCCATTGTCTGTAGCTAATGCACGCAGTGCATCTCGGCTACGTGTTTTCCAAAGTGCGCTTTCAGTGAACTTCATAAATAGTGTTGCAGTCAAAAACACTTCTTGTTATCGAGAAAAGGAATCTGGTAAGCAATGGGTAGTGCTTACCTCAAAAGATCACGATTACCTGCACGTATTCTCTGCCAGATTTTTTGCGTAACTGACCAAGAGGACCATCTTGACAGGCGCGAGCCACCTTTTACGAAATTCAATTGTTTCAAGCTGTCATATCCCTTTTATTTGCTTGAAAACCGGTCTTGCAAGCAATTTCGTCATAATGACTTAGGTACAAACCTGTCGATTTCGGTTTGGGAGAGATCACTATGACAAGCAACTGCGATGACTGGAGAGCGCTGAAGATCGTCGCTTCTCGTTTGACGTCGATTTTTGTAAATGTAGTGCATAGAATGTAACATAAGATTGTATTTAATCAGCGGCAACAAACAGCGATCGAGTGCAATGGGACAACACGCCAATCGTAGTGGTAGATTCCGGGCACTCCCGGTGCACCCTGTTCATAAGGACAATTGTTCGGTGATTGTCGTAGTCTGTCTCTCACGCCGTTTCCAAGGTCATCATTACTGTGTAGCCGGAAATGAAGACATGCGCATGTATATGCACGTAAAATAGGTCGATCAGTTAGACGCGCAGGCCGGTTGAGAGATAACTGCGCTGCAGACTTGCATTTACGACGCCAAGCTGAGAATCAGGATGCAAGGAACTTTCGTTTATCACACATTTGATCGTCTTGTTTTATGGGTAGAGGCTCCATTTATAAGCATTCTAAGGGGTTAGATATTCTGGAAGCTTCGGAGTCATCATATCTTGTTTTTCGCACACCAGTGGATGATACGATGATTATAAGAACCGAGAATGAAGTTCCAACGTTGTGCCGTCAAAACAGGTGATTTGGCAAAACATTACCCCAGATAGTAAGTGAAATGTTTGGCTTCGTGATCTATTAGGATCGTGAGGTGTATGCCAACCAAATGATTTTAGAGTCGTTTGACACTATAGTGCACCACCGGCGCCCATCTGTAAATAACCGCTCCCTACATTCTTTAAACACAAAAGACTAGTCCACATATAGCACCCGTTTCTGTCGGGAATCATCGGTGACAAGTATGGAATGGTCATATGATGAAAACAGCTTTGAAATAGTGTCCAGTTGGAGCTTATTAATCAATCATGCAATCCTTGCATAAGATGTTAACCACGGGAACGAGTTGAACAGAGATACCGTCAAAGGAACCGTCGGCATTTGTATCAAAATTCGAATAAATCGACCGTGATACCGTGACGTGCCAAGTACTGGTCGAATTTCGTGTGAGCTGTTATATCGAGTGGAGCAATAATGCGTTTAAAATCAGAAACCTTTGTAATTAACAGTATATTCCAGGCATGAAAGGTATGACATCGAAAGACCGGTACTCATATTGAATTAAATGAACAGTTTTGACGTACAACAACGTTCAAAATTTTAAACACGCTCATGAGATACATGGACTGTGACAATTTTTGTGAGGCTGGGCATCGAAGGAGTCGTCTATAATGTGGGTTAAAGACTAACGAAAATTACAAGTAAAATGGTCAAACCCAGATTTTAAAAAAGATATATTCGAATAACCCAAGTGGATTGGCAACTGTTGTCTCGTTCTATCCAGGAGTGTCTAAAATACTCGTAGAAAATAAAGTGGGACCCTGAAAAGTGATAATACGTCTTGGTGCTCCTCCATTGGTCATGTACGCTGAAACATTTGTTTAACGATTGTGTGCAGCCCTTCCATCCTATCTCAGCAGCGTCACTTTTAGAGGGTTCCGACTTCGGAAACGTATGAAGTGAAGAATTCACACGTTGGAAAGTAATGTACGCCAGTTTAGAAGCGGGTTCGGAAACATTTGAAGGGAAACAGTAATCGTCCCGGGGATACTAAGTTATGGAGTCAGGGGAACCATTTCAAGTGGCTGAATTGTGGCACCAAATGCATCTCACTGTGAGTGGGGAATAGACAAGAGTAAAACAGTAAGGGAAAAGAAGGACAATTATTCGCTGATGAAGCGGATGAAGAATAGATGCCTATGAAGAGAAGAATGCCATGACGGAGAAGAGAATCCAGGATGTGGACATAGGGGTCAGTCGGATCGGCGCTGCATTTGGAGGGGCCAAGTGACAGTATTCCGAAAAAAATCAAAGAAGGGATGAAAACAGTTGGAGAAGAATCAGCAGTAATGGGTAGTCGTGGGCAGAAACGTTGCTTCAAGATAAAACTGTGCGTGCTTTTCGCTTCGGTGTTTGTCTTTCAAGCTCTCAACCCGATTCATGTGCGCAGCCATGGGTCATTTCTACACCACGGAAGCAAGTGTTCAAGCTCTGTTTTTACAACCTCATGTTTTCTGGCTTACTCGCTCGAAACTCGCCTGGCTTTGAGGCATGAGAGCTGGTTGATAAATTTGAGATCTATGGTTGATAGAGTTATCAATTAACGCTTAGTCCTTCCATGGGCGCTTTCTCCCTGAGCCTTGACATGAACGAGTCCGCATTTGTTTTCGCCGTTTGTGCGTTTCAGGGCGACGCATTGACGGCAAGAGCATAGTGGGTCTGTTGAAACAGTCGGTAGCAGTAGGTTTGTGAGTTCGGTCATTGTTGTGTTACCCTGATAGACTGATCAACGCACTATACTGAAGCACAGAACGTCAGCACCAGGTGTCATAAATATCACACAACGTCTGCGGTTTAGCGGGACACTAACACACATTGAGGTTTGCGGCACAGAGCCTTCAAGTCCCATAGTCGCACAACGAAATGGAACGAGTGGGATGCCCCTTTTAGTGGGTGGTCAAACATAAGCAGAGCGCGAAATTCGAACGGCTAGCGAACCCGCTTGCGAGAGAGAGTGCGGTGAACCACTGGATTGGTTGAAAGTAAGAATCAGTGTTCTAAGCACTTAATGTGGCGACTCTGTCACAACGAGACTACTCCTTGCCATGGTGTGACGGCTTGCGTGCCTCCATGCTCCAACGGGCTATACAGGATGGCTTATCTCAAGCCGAAGATCCAATCATGCCTGGAAGGTCAATCGGTAGAGGCCTGACGAAGTAGTCTCCTGGTCCTCCGAGTCGGGGATTGATCTGAGTTAGCAGCTCAGTCGTAAAAACGAGTGGAAGACTAGCTGATCCAACTAGATGGGCGCCCATTCAGCTGTACCCCACTGCCTTGCGGTCAGGTTCTTGTCAGAACCAAAGGCTTTGGTTGAGAACCCTAATCGTTCTTCTGCTTAGCGGCTGAACTCCCTAGGAGCATCCGTCCATGAATTTCCATGAGTTACACGCCTACAAATAATTCCATACTGCATCGGTCGTCGCGCAGGATAACCAGGACCGCGCTGCCCATTGCATCGAGCGCAGGTGGGGTGGGCATTGATAAATATGCTACTGCTCAGAGTTTCCTCTCTTTTATTCAACCTGTCTTTTCTGTCCCCAACCCAATCTGTTTGCCCCTTCTGCCTACTCATAGTGTCTCCATTGGTAACACGCCTGATACGCGCAATGGTTGATTGTCAAATAGTGTAATATTTGGTTTTCATTCTGTTACCTCACATTGTTTCAAGCATCGTCAGCCTCTGAGTCTGGGTTCCTTCAATACGCGCATTTTAATGCAGGCTGGCCAACAGGCGTGTTTGGCTCTGACAGTGGATTCATTTTCGACTGATGTCTGCTGCGTGAGTGAAACACGAATTCAGGATTCGAATGGAGTAGAATAATTCAACTTAACTGCGTCTAATGTCTCGTCAAGATATTTTCTTCGCACTTCAGGAGACGAAGCAGCTCAAGCTGTGGGTCGACGTGGTGTAGGAATAGTCTTAAGTGAGAAGGCTGAAGCAGCCCTTCTAGACTGGATCCCAGTCAACAGTCGCTTGTGTGCCATGAGACTGCAGGGATCAGTCGGTGTCCGAAAGGATAGTAGTGTTAGGCGTAGTTTATTTGTTATCTCGACATGCGCTCCAACAGACTGCAGCACTGACATGGAGAAAGACGAGTTTTACGATGATCTCGTCACTCTTGTTCGGAAGAGCAACCGCTCTGACATTGTATTGGTAGCAGGTGACTTTAATGCACCATTTGGAAAACTGAGTGCATCGGAAGCCTGTTTAGGTTGGCAGTACGCCTTGCCTGCTCAGCGACCAGATAATGGAAAAAGACTTCTCCAATTCTGTGCAGATAATCATTTATTTGCTATCTAGTACGAATTTCCGACACAGTTCGCGTCGCACAGCGACGTGGCGTTCTAACTTGACAGGCACTTTGAGTCAGATTGACCATATCGCAGTTAGCTACCGTTGGCGCGGTTCTGTCCAGAACTGTAGATCATACTGAACCACGTACGTCGAATCGGACCATGCGTTAGTTTTATTGCGATTTCTGCTGCAGCTGGATAGCCATTGACGCAGGCCACAAACCCGATTGGCTGTCGAACGTTTGTCTGATTCGGCTGTTCGCAACACCTGCGAACAGAAACTATCTGAGGGACTAAGAACTTCGACGAGCAGCAATGTAGTCGAGCAGTGGGATCAAATTAAGTAGGCTATGCATTTGGTAGCAGATTTCGCCTGTGGTCCTAGATCTAACATTCATCAAAAACACTGGACCT
>LUCM01009043.1:46755-73045 GCA_008360955.1 Fasciolopsis buskii
AAATAGCTTGTTTCATCGTATGATACTTAGTAGACTACGCTGGTTGGGTCACGTGTTGCGTACGGTGAACACTCACCTACCATACCGTGCCCTATTTTGTGTTCTTCCTAAGGAATGGAAGAAGCCATGTGGAGGCCAACAGATGACGTGGCAACGTGGAATGAGAAAATATACAGCGAAATTAGGTAAAGTAGGTGTCTCATGTCTTCGTGGTTGGGGTCCGAAGACTCCTCGACTAGTTGGCTGGAGACACTTAAGGATATGTCATTGAAGCGTGAACAGTGGCGATCGTGCTGTCATTTTCTATCGAATCAGAAAGATTGAAAACACGTGCGTTTATACAGTTAGACTGTGTTTCGTGCGTTGGCTGCAGCAGCATCTCATCTTTTCCCGCCTGTGTAGGTCCACTCCCTGTTCACATTGGATATTCACTCATTTATATAAACGTGTAACTCTGGGGAAAGGCAGTGGTCAGTGGGGCTTGCCTTGCTGTTTAACACTGAACGATGATGATGATGACTGTGGCGATCAGAAATTTGTGAGCAAATGACGGAACAGTATCTTTGATTTGTTGTCCCTTTCCTATTTAATGTACTTAATTTTCCAGGATTTTTCGCATTTGTTTATACCTATGAGTTGTCTCACCCTGGCTATTCGGATTCGCGGTCTGCCTTTCTGAAGCTATCATTACATCAAAGGCGATGACTTCCGATCAGGAGCTGAATTCCAGACGTGTGGTGATAGCTTCTGATCTGTAAACACTTCAAATGGTATAAAGGCAATCCCAGGTATTTCGAACAGAATGGTAGACGCTCGCATCAGTGTTACTTTTTTACATTTGTGCCACTAGCTCCTGCTAGAGAGTGGGAATAAGTCGGTTTCTTGGATGTCTCGAATTGCAGCCGTCCATGCATCGCGATCTGCGGGTAGGTTTGGACACCGCGAAATCTAGTTTCGCCATTTGCGAAAACCCACTGAAGACCTAAGCGAGCCATGTCCGCCTTCATAGTGTTAACTCTTGTCTTAATTTGGCCATCAAGCTGACATTTTCAGTCTGAGTAGGGTGACGATAATAAGCTCTTTTTCTTCATTTCCGTCTCCGGCCGGCGGAGGACGTTACCGAACTGGAGATGACGTCTTTTGCCATATAGCGGAAGCACCAGTGGTCAGAAATTTATAGCAGTTTTTTTATCATTCACCCTTAGTGGCCAGGTTTTACATGCATACATAAGGACAGGGCGGACAGCAGCGCCGCGGCTTGTATGAACCATTCACATATGAATCGCAATGTTCTTTCTGTTATCACGGTAATTTCATTTGAATCATTAAGAGCGTGAATGGTTGGTAAGTCCGTTCAAAAATCTTGGTGCTTCATTGGGAGCTTTTCTATCGATCGTGACACAAGTTCCAAAAGTGTGTTTTGTTATCAATAATATGTTTTGCATACGGATTGATGGACTAAATTTTCTCGGAAGCACACGACAATAAAGACTTATTCCTTCGGTTGCTTTACTGCCCGGTTTTTTTAACGCCGCTGATCATATGGTCTGTGTCGTTTTACAGACGCAGTCCATTGTCAATGTTTGCTCGTAATTTCGTTCTATTGACCGATTCCTAACTTGTTTCGTTGATTCCTGAATGTTGCTCCGCCTTATTCGTGTTCCTTCATAACAGGTTTCTATGTGGATCCTTATGAACTATCAAGTTTGCAACCTGATACGAACTTCACTCTCTCCAAAGCTGCACCACACGGTAACCAGTCCTTCGTTTTTGGGCGCTGGTTGTCCTGGTTATCTAGAGGGAACGATGTGGCGGAGGAAATTATACCGACTACAGCTGAGGTTCCAATGAATCGGAGTGAAGTAGACGTTGAGGCTCCCACGTGGTTGGCTGATGCTATGACAGTGAATGTTCACCTGCAAAACCGTGACAAAAACGATGCGAAATCCGACCCTTTGCAGCTTCAGATTCCAGTGCATGTTCGATATCGGTAAGTGGTTACCTCTCCATCCTTACTTTGCTGATCATTCACCATATCGTGTAAAATATTGCTGCCAAGTGATAAGATTTAGACTTCTCAATCCATCCATGTGAGATACGGTAAGATTTTTAAATATTGTTTGTAAATTTAATAGGAATGAGTATGTCACCTATGAAATGCAATGGACAGTTACTCATTTTGTCCTCACTTGACGTCTAAGGTCTCTGATCCTGGTAATGAAGTGCAGAATGAGTTCGTTCTTTGAAGTTAATGATAAACGAAATGGTTTTTGAAGGAAAATGCACGACCATCACCAGTGCTTAACTGTCAACGACTGGAGGATTATGTGAGTATGATTGGAGCGCAATTTCACCAAAGGACTGCTGATGATTCCTAACAAGGATGAAACAGCTGTACAGTGCTTCCATGGTCTCTTTATGGTGAGTTGAGCGATGATATCACATGGTGAATTATTCCATGTAGACATTCAATCTCCTACTACTAAAATGTATAAAGGATTTATTCGTCAGATTTCGAAAAAATTGAGCTTGAGCAAGCAGTTGCAAGATTTCTGGGCCAGGGTCCTCAGTGTATGTTCACCGGATAGTTGGACACATTAGGTGGCAATGCTGCGTCCCTCGGCCATTGCTACCGTACCCTGAAACCACTTTAGTATACTAGTTTTTTTTTATTTTTTTTATTTTTTTACTTATTCCCGGTGTTTGTACTATGTTCACTTCTAAGTTCATAATGTGGCTAACTGGGGAAGGTTTTCAGTCAGTCGGTTTGGTTGCGTTATCGGTCAATCTTAAATCTCACCACGATAACGATGCGCTAGGTCATCCGACCATCGTCTTGTGCCTTTTCACCAACTCGTGATCTGCAAGCCTAACTCGTTAGCTGTCGTCTTAGCTACTCCACTGTCTCCAAAATGTCATTTCAAATAAGTTGTGGTCACCTCGATTTTTTCAGGCTACCGTATCGGGAGCTTTTGGTACATTGTACTCTTACTCCTGTCTGTAGATCGCCACGAGATGACGGTATATCTATCGACCATACGCAGTTGGCTCATCCATCTGTCAAGTGTGAGGACGGGTTTGAATATAACAAATGGAACACTATTCCACCTTTCAAACTATCGATCCCCGTGCCGCCCACCAGTGATCTGTTGTACGTTATGCCGGTGACTGTTCTTCTCTTAACGGTGGGATTGTTTGTCTTGTTGATCGCTTAATTTTGTTCGTTATCGTCACCGTTTGATGAACAAATTTCTCCATTTTGCATTCCAACTCTTTCTCTTTTTGCATGTGTTATCCTCTTGTTTGTACAAGCAAAGTGTTCCGGGAACCTTCGCCGTTCAACAGTTTTCCTATTCAAGTCCGCAGCTTTTCGCTTTTCTCAGCCGGATGGACGGCTATGAGCGTCGAGAACCCTTTGACCTGGACGAATTTTATTCACTGGTGTATTTATCGTCGTCCACGTCTTTGTTCTCCGAATGGGAGCATTTTTAGATTGTTTCTGACTATTTAACAACCTATTTTGTTCCATACTTTTGAGTTATAGTTTATAAATCACGCTTTTTGTCTATATCGATTGTCACATACATTCGTGGTCGCTGTGCGCTCCGGAATGCTTAGTGCAGTAGAAAGTATCTTTTTGTTATCTGTTTAGTGATTTGCACTACCTATTTCACTGCCTATGCATCAGTTCGCGAGGATTCATCTTTTTCACCTTGCAGATCTGGAATTTGCCTCCGCTCTTGGAGGACCTTTGTGTCTACATATCGCAGTAGGTGCTAATTGGGTCCAGCAGTAACAGGCTAAATGCTCCACTGGTTTGAGGGATCACCATTTCTAGCGATTTGTTATAGGGAATTCCAGTAAATGTCAGGTCTTCAGCAAACAAGACGAACATAGTGATGGAAAGTTTCATTCGGTTGACAGGGTATGCCGACATATAGTATGGCTAACAGTCTACTGTCACGGCTTTATGATTTCGAACAGCGCGAACTGCCGCTTAGTTCAGATTGGTCGAAGACCCTGTAAAACTTCTTATGACGACCGAGTTTGCACTACGAAACTGTGATAACACTGTGAAGTGTTAGTCAGTCTAGCAGTACCTGCTGTTGATTAGACGATTCAGGTAGTACAAAACAAGCCTCTCCTCACAACTTTTGACATTCTGGCTATCTATCCATGTGTTCACACCACCTAGTCATTCTGTTCATTTGTGATCTTAAGAGATTTCCAAATACCCCATTTATCTTTACGGGCAAAAATGGCCACTGGCGAATATTATTTGCGGATTATGCTTGTGAACTAACTTGTTGTTTCCCGAGTGTTCCCCTGTCCTACGCAGTACATTATCTTCCGCTTTCTGCATCATCCAAACTGAATTGGTACTGCGTGCCTGATCGATTTTCATTACTGCTTGTAACGTGTTTTGCATTTGTTAGCGGGCTGTTGTACTTTCTCAAACCATCTGACACCACTGTGGCATGTAGTGCCTCGAAGGCGTGCTGGAAACCTGCTCTTATTGTTCAAAGCAAACTTTCCGATTTGCACGTATTCCTCTCGGGGGACCATTATCAGTTGACATTCGACAATCGTTTGAGTCAGCTTGCGATGATTGGAAAGTTGAGCGGATATCTACAACGTACCTTTCTAAATGTGAGGTCATAAATTGTCCTCGATGCATTGTTTGGTGAGTAGATGCCCAGTGGAGTACGAGAAGGTTGCCTGTATTCCCGCTTCATTTCAATTTTAACATTGAGGATGTTTTACTTAGAACGTATCGATGGAATTGCCTTGCTGAGTGATGATGCCCATGCAATCCGACCTGTTAATTATTGCTTGGTGACTGAAGTATCCAGGTACGAGATGGACTTTGCACCTTTGAAGTGCAATCTACTTCCCCGAGATGGACAGGAGTCTGAGTCTTCACCTCACCCCCTTCCTTTTGGGTGATAAGCCAGAAGTAGTCGACAAGTTTGAGTACTTCTTAAGCTTGACTGGCGGTGTTATTGAGAGGGGGAAATCGCATCAGTAACTACAACAGACAGAATTAGCTCTATGAACCTGTGAACCATAGCGCCTCCATGACATCTGGCCTTTCCTAGAGAGATGGCATGCAACGCGCAGTTCTTCTCGGTTGCAACCCTTTACCCCTTTGCTTTAGGGGGCGTTCGCAGGCTTTCTCTACTCAACAGCCAATGTCTCCGAAGTCCTGGTGTAGTCTGGTGGGGATATCCTGCGTCTAATGACAGGGTATGTCGATGGGTTGGGCGCAGACAGTTATTCTTCGGCCAAGATGACCACTCTCTATCGCTCTGGTTGGCTTAGACGTGTAATACGTAAGCCTGCCCGTCGTTTACCTCTTTTGATACTTGCTGGGCAAGGCTTAAAAAAGCGGCGTGGCATTTAGGCAATAAATTGTCGTTGCGGTGTTCGGCAGGGGTGCCCCATTTCCCATTCTTCTTTAACCTTGTCACGAACGAGGTAATGGAGGACGCATTAAGGGGTCTCCAGAATGTAGACGTCAAACTAAAAAAGCTGTGTGACCTAGAGTACGCAGAAAACCTCCTGTGTTTGTTCGAATGTACGGAACATGCTCAAGGTGCACTAGACAGACTTTCGAGGTCTGTAGCTCGGTTCACCATGTGGTTAGTACTTTCAAACCATGAAGTGTTACCACACTGGACGAAGGTAGTAGCAAGCTTGATATTCGATGAGTAGGAGGTAGTCATTATCGATCGCCTGATTTACTCTGGAGGCTGCATGACGAAGGTTGGTAACACAGCAATAGAGGTAATCACGAGTATATCCAAGGCTCCATCAGCGTACGGCGGATTGAAGCACTTGTAACGCCGGCGTGATATTTCACCGAATCCGAAAGGTCTTGTGTGCTGTGTCGCAGTGCGCTCGGTTTCGGTAGTCGGATCTGCTATCACCCTGCTCAGTACCACGCTTGTTCTATTCAGGCCTTATGTGGTTCGCCACCTCAAGTTCCAGGATCATGGTTCCCGGTCCTACCTCAAACTAACCAGGACACAATTACATGTGTATTCATTCTCGCACTCTCACCATCGTTAACGGACTGAACTGAGACACTTATTCTGTTCGCCAGTTTCTCCAGTCGATCTCTCCTGCTCTGTTTTTGTCTGAAACTCAAATCCCCCCTTTTGTTTTCCCAATCATATCTCCCACTCTTTTTTGTTCCCAAAGGTGCCGTTCGGCGGATACCAAATCTTAACTTTTCCAGCCACGAATTTCAATTAACTTGGTTGAAACCCCGATTCCCTTCTTTCAGTTGTTACTTTTGCGTTGTTCGTGGTTCCCCTAACGGTGCAGACTCTTCCATTTTCGATTTATTGCCATGCAGCAATAAATGTCTGCTTATCGCAGACCACAGAAGTCATTGCTATCTTAGATTCTAACGTTCACAATTGCGAGTGACCGTTACCCTCCTCTGGCGTTTCGATCATGGGACGAGAAGTGGAACACTTCGTTGTGGTCAACAAATTATCTCAGTCGACTGACTTCCCGACACATATACTGGATTGAACTGGGGGCCGTGCTCATATTCTTTTTCTTACCCTCATTTAAGTCCTTTCTCTCTACTCAAATATATCCACTCTTTCCCTTCTTGGATCATCGGAGCATTGTGTTATTACATCATCCGTCAACTTTATCCACCATAATCCTCGATCCTCCTCAAGACAGTTTGGCGCTACAATTCAGCTTTCTGGGACGGTTTCCGGGACTTCTCAGCCCCAAACCCTTAGAATGACTGTTTTACTTCCAATGCTTCCGTATCCGTTTCCAAATTTACCGACATTGTTCTTCAAAGCATGAATCTTCTTGTTTCTCATTTATCCAAACCAGATAAGCCCGAACCCCTGATTGGTTTAGCCATCCGTGTGATCATGCTGTACCCGCGAAGTGCGCAAGATTTCGCCGCTAGTGCAGCTCGCCCACTGCCACCTTTCATCACTGCTTCGTGCAATCTAGGAAAAAGTGTTCAGCAACTAAGCAGAGCCAAAGAGCGGCTCGTCCGCTGCAACGCCCAATGCTTACTCCCATTAACCACCGGTGGCCGAACATATTGATCCCTTGCTAAAACAGTCGCTCATAATTCCTGCCCTTCCAATCTCTCTACTTTTTGTAATTCTTTTGATGATCTTTCTTTGTGAATCACACGAGAACGCTGAGTTTTCTGTTCCCCAGTTTGCCTTCAATTCTACTTTACCCCATTTTTCTACATCTCTGAATCTTTCCTCTCCAATTGGCCCTCTTTTGCTACCTGGTTTCGGCACTAGGAAGATCCGCCAATTATTGCATTCTTTGAACGTCTCCAAACCGCTCTGTCCAATAGACAATCTACCCCATCGTCTTTAGAATGTGCCCTGAGTCGGCCGCTCTTTTACATCACATCTTTTGTCTTCCCTTCAAAATTCCCTCCTTCTTTGGGAACGGCGTGATCTTCCCTGTCCCTAAACGCGGCGATCCTACTGGTCCTAATAACTATCGCCCGATTTTGCTCACGTTATTTTGAAAGCAGTTGAAACCATCATCTCCGACCTATTACGTTCGTCTCTCGAACTCGAAAGACTGCTGGCCCAGTGCCAATATGGTTCCCTATCTCGCTGTACAGTGGGTGATCTATTGGCCTTTGTCTTACACTTCTGGTCGATATTACTCCACAATCACGAGAAAACAGGCCGTCTTGCCCGACATTTCTAAGGCTTTCGACTAAGTTTGGCAGGTAGATCTGGCGAAAATGCTCATGTTCGGGTTCTCTCCGTCTTTCCTATCCTAGACATCAACTTTCCTTAGTAAGCGAATAATCTCCATCAAAGTTAATTGGATTCTGTCCCAGCCATTTCCCGTAAACTCTGGAGTTCCGTAAGGTTTTAGTATTTGCGCCCACCTTTCTTTTATTCATTGATCTTCGCCCACCACCTCTAACCCGGTCCTTTCTTTTGCTGATGTCGCCACTCTCCAGTGTTTCTTTTCTTACCGCACTCCCCACCGTGCAAACACATTGATTGTGACCGTTGTCATTCATGTACCTCTTAACTCCGATCTTGAACACATCAATTCCTGGGGTTCTAACAACCATGTCACATAATCCTTCTAAATCCTGTTTTCTGCGCAAGGTATTTGTTCGCCCCAGCTCATCATATGTACACAGCTCAAATCCGTCTAGTACTTGAATACGACAATCATGTGTAGGGTGGGGTTTCGTCCACTTCGCTTTCCTTCCTCTGTCGGGTTCAATGAAATGCCATCCAGCCGGTCGACGATCCTCCAATAACATCCACTTTGCAGTCAGAGGCCCATCGTCGGTCAACTGCTTCGCTATCCCTTTCCAACCGCTATTGCTCCGGTTTGTTTTTCGAACCTGAACTCAGCAGCTCTTCTTACTGTAACCCTTCCTTGTCTTCGTAGCAAACAGGCAACAAGTCACCATTATCAAGTTTCTATCGCTGATTGTCGTATCTCTTCCTTTCTATATTCTCTCATTCCCGGACTTCTAAACCTTTGGACATTCTCACTTTCTGTATTTCCACTCAATTGAAATCCTTCAGTTTTCAAAAACGAAATCAGTAAACGTGAATGTTCCCTGACTTTCTCTCACTATAGTCTTTTGACCACGGTATTTGCCTGTCATATCGTATTTCACTCTGTGTGCAACAAAAAAACCTTTTTTTGATTGTGAAACGTGAAGTTCGCTTACCGAAGATGTTCGTCACCTCAAGATTTTCGATCTTTGATGTCTGCTTAGTGCCGCCAGAGTTAGATGCAGTGAACGTGTACCTAGTGTAGAGGCTGAAAATCTAGTATTAGGTGCCAGTCGTGAGAAGTTTATCACAACATATCAAACTTAGTAGGCTTCGTTGGTTGGGACATATTGCTTATGGCGAACACTCGTCTACCGTACCGTGCCCCGTTTTCGTTCCTCCCACGGAGCGGAAGAAGTCATGTGGGGATCAGCAAATGACTTGGCAACGTGGAATAAGAAAATGTACAGCGAGCTTAGTTAAAGTGGTTGTTTCACATTTTCGTAGCTGGTGTCCGAAGGACTCGTCAATTGGCTGGCTGGAGACACTAAAGGACATGTCGGCGAACCGTGAACAGTATCGACCGTGTTTTTATTTTCTGTTGATTCAAGATGTTTGAGAATTGTTTTTACAGTTGGACTGTGCTACAACAGCTCTGATCTTTCCCGCCTATGTAGGTCCACTCCCTATTGCCCTGGATACTCACTATTTTATGGGCATATTGAACCCTGGGGAAAAAGCAACGGTGAGTGAGGCATGCTTGCTGTTTACGGATGCACGATGATGCATAAAATAATGTGAACCTCGCCATCAATTGCTTCAAGCGCTTTTGATGGTCTTGACCCTACTTACCCTGAGGTTGCCACATTGTAGGTTCGGCTTTTAAATCAAAGGTTCAAGCTGGCATTCCTTTTCTTGCTGAAACGCAGTTCACATTTCTACTGCACTCAGTTATTGGGTGGAGATTCGTCTTATGTAATTTATCGATCGAGTCAAACGTAAAGCAATCTGACTCATCAAGGACCCCAACTGAAAATCGAATTAGCATCGACGCATGATTGTATCACGGTTCCTTTTCTTTCGACATCACTTTGGGTTTTACCACTCCGAATTTTCTTCATTTGTTTTCTTTTGACGGCACTCACGTACACAGCCTGTCCGCCATCCAAATCAGATTTTTAACTCCAGAAGTTGTTTCTGTATTTTTTTCATCATTTCCGGGAGCCGGAAAAGCTCGAAACACACTTCCACTCTGTATTCTTCATCCTTCATATCTCTTTTCAGAATCCGTCTAATCGCTGGGATTTACAAACACTAGTACACCCATGGTAAGGACGCCGTGGCAGAAACGACTAAATGCGAAAAAAAGTTGTATAAAACTAAAGGTGATTCCTTCAGGAAACTCGCCTCCATTCGTCAGTGAGAGTACTTCGGTGATGCCATGCATTTAGCTCACTTTGCTCTGTATCCGCTCCTTAAATGCATTTAGATCAATTCAGTTCAGCGTTTAGTAACTGTTTGTTTGACACTAACGTGTCTTAGTTTTGGTTGCTACCTCACAACGGATGTTCGAACCACACAAAGCATGAGTGAAAAGTACAACAAAATCCGTTGTACAACTTCACAGAGGAGGAAAAATTGTGAATTTAAAAGCACTAGACTGCGGTCCTTAGCCATACTATATTATGGCTTAGTATGCGCAATGGTAAGTCATCCGTGATTTTCATCTAACCTCCAGGTCCGTGCGCGGAAGCACTGTGGGTCCAGGGACTTTGCTGTCACGGTATGCAGAATGGTTTCCTCAGAAAGGATACAACATACAGCTAGAAGTGTCGAAAAAGCTAGCCGGTTAGGGTCATTTAATTGTGAGTATGCTTCTAAACCAAGTGACTAAGTCAACCTTACCTCCTTAGAAGATAAGGAACTACTTACTTACAGTAAAAACTAGTTAGCCACACGGAAAACTTATGGACTCCATTATTACTATAAAAAGCTCTTCGGAAATTGCCTCGGTCCGTTCTTGAAAATGGTCCCAAGAGATATTAGACAACGACCGCAAACCAGCCTTTCACGATCCGTGCCGTTTGTCCAATTACAGACTCGATGATCACAAAATAGCTTCAGTTACTTAATCTAAACTCGAAGAGCGATGACCAATGTTTCGATGGGTCACGCTTTCGAAGCACGAGAACGTGCGCTTTGATCGCCACTCAAGACCAGCGTTTGAATGCAAAGAATAAAAAATTCAGCTGTTCCGAACTCTTAAGATTGATAGTCAAAAGTAAGCGAGACTTAGAAACTAAGATAAAACTGTGTTGGATGCATTAACACGTTTCTCGAACCGTAGAGCCCTGGCCAGCAATGGCCAAGCGGATAAGTTCTTGACTTTTGGATGTGAAGGTCGCGGGTTCAAATCCTCCCACTGCCGGTCAGTTCCAGTTAGATTGCAGGACTGTTAGGCGAAATACCTGGTCGTCCTGGTTCTTGCACCGAGAGCTGCTTGGATCAGATGATGGTCTGACAGCAAGAAGACCAACTGCCCCGCTTGGAAGCCCTCTGTTGGCCACTGCCTCCTTCCTGAAAATGATGTACATTGTTATTTCATTAATAGGATGAAGTAAAAGATAAAAGGTAGAAGGGATATTGCGGAGGTTATTGTAAACAATGACACCATCAGTTATTTTCCAGTAGTTAACGCACCTCGTCAGGTATTCTTCACTGGTGACGGCATTGGCCTGGGCTTTTTACCTGCAGCAGTCAGAGAGCCGGGCGAGATGACCGTTTTAAACTAGCTTCTTGATTCAGGAGCAGACAACTCTGCTGTTTAGGTGAGAAGGCTGGGCTTCATAAGGGATGCCTCAAAAACACATCTGAGAAATCAATTATTTTATCAGATGGAAGGGTGTAAAATGAGATCGTACAATCTGAGGTTGGCGGAGGATGCAGAAGTAGGAGAGACGAAGTAGGATTTTACTTTGTAACCCATTGCGGATGCACTGGAACCCTGGTTCGATAGGGTTGCCGGAAAGGCATCATTAAGGACCCAATTGTTATCATTCCAGTTGTCTTGGATACTCCAGATGCCAACGGGTTTTTTTGAGCAATGAAAAGGTAAGGAAGGTAAACCATGTCAAGACCTCACACCATTAGTTTTGTCATGTGAAAATCCGTGGACAGCCCTTTTGGAATAACCTTAGATATTCTTGCCTTTTATTCAACTTAATGGGAGAGTTAACAACAGATTTTGCAGCATTATTTGCTGGATTTCATAGACAACACCTCTCAGTAAAGTTCTTCTTCTATCAGAGAAGAGCGAGAAATTGGTAGAGATGACCAGCGGGCACTTTTGTGTTGGGAAGACAATTTATTGTAAGTACTTTGTAAGCCATAGACGGCGTTGGATCATTCAAACTTATAAGCAAAGGATTAACCAGAGACAGACATCTAACTCAAAGACATTTTGAAGTGATCCACGGATATCTCGAAAGGGCTACTGCACCTCCGGGAGCGACGATGCACGAAGGATTGCCGACGGTCTGAGGTGGTATTTGCAACACCATGCCGTCATTGATAAAAGAAATCGGGGAAGTCTAGAGTAGTCTTCAGCTGCGCGACCAAACATCGTGGTAAATGTCTGGACGAACATCTGTTACACTTACTAATATAGTTTTGAGTCTACTAGGTATATTGTTGTGGTCCTGGAGCCCCTTAGCCATGTTGAGAATTGTAGCGGAAGATGGATTTGTTCTCCCGGATCACTTGTTAAAACGAAAGTTGGCCGCTCAGCGCAGTCACCACTTGCGCGTCGCTCACGCACTCGCCGCTGGCGCGCTCCTGTCAAAATAAACTCAACCTGCTATCGCTTCCGACTGTCCTTTCCTTGTACCGGTCAGGTGTTAGAGTTGTCAGTACTGCATTCGTATAAAGCCGAGTGAGACTGACGCACATATGGCCACATCGGTTAAGAGCAAACAAAAGTAATACGAGATCCACGTTAAGATAGGTGGCCTTACAGATTACCGAAGGCATTTACACCCTGATATTGGTCACTGAAGTGGATCAGGATGAAATAAGGTTGCGTCTAGGCAAACCAAGAAACAAACTCATCGTCAATACATCTTGGTCTGCTTCGTTGCCATTTTGTGCTACTTCCATCTTAAGAAAATCGCAGAAGCATGTATGAACGGATGCATCCCAGAGGCGTACGGAGCGATGAGGCAGCATCTACTCGGACGATTGTCTATTACCAATAAACGGTGATGCTGAGGCGCCAGCGCTGGAGAATGGCCTGACATGTGTATTAGGGTAAGGTGGTTTAAGGTTGACAAATTTGTCGAGCAGCAGTAGAATGGTCAGCAAAAAATTCTTTCAGTGGAGAAAATTCGACCGAGAATTAAGTGAAGGGAGCTTCCAGTTGCAAAAAATATTTCTTTCTTGGGAGCCTGATCGAGCTCTTTATCAGCACCAATGAAAATGTCTGCCAACTGCGATAAGAACTACGATAGCTGCCGGCAATTTGTGATCCTCTAAGTTGGTTCCCTAAGTATGTCTTGCTACAAAATTCATTTCAGATGTGCCAGCAAGAAGTTGGTTGGGATCAGCCACTGGGATCGAATTCATTTAAATGTTAACGGGAGCGTAAGCTCGTTACTGATGAGGTTCAACAAGTGCACACTTCCAGGTGGTATGCAGAAGAGTCTGATTGGGAGTCGGATGTTGAACCTTTTTGGTGATGTTTCCGAGGTTTAGTGTTGCAACGTATCATTCGCGGTTTTTTAGTTTGGCAATACAATCCAGCTGCGTCCTACTGCTCGTTGAATCTCCAGTAGGTCCGTTGAAATCATCTAGTTTATTGTGTATGGAGCTAGGGCGAAAATGGTTACTGTATGGTTAACCCAGATAATCAGTAGGATATTATTCTGAACGGACTCAGTGAAAACACCATACTACTTACAAAGTGATCTGGAACGGTTCACAAACTTTGCAGCCAATCGATCGCAAAATCGTGAAATCACAGTGGTTACGATAACTTGCGATTCTTCGTACCGAGGTTCTGCGAGAATCGGGATCCTTATTATCTAATGAATAATCCGCACCGGAGACATCAAGGTACTTTTTGGAATTCATGGCCAGACCAACTGAATGTCCGACAATCAGTGCCCGAACCTGTGAGTGGTTTTTCTAGTTTTTGGAGCTTCCAACGTTTATAGTCTGGATTTGAAGATTCAATGAATGTAAGGTGCGTTTTTATCTGCTGCTGTACGTTTTCCGACTTCGGTGGTGACTAAGTCCAAATAATGACATGCGCGAACCCCAGAACAACTGGTAATGGATTTAAGGACAACTCTATTGGCATAGACTTTACATCGGGCTGCAGGAAGTACCGGTGACAAAAGAGAAACTTATCTCCCAAATGGGACTTGCTCTCCTTACGCAAACTGTGATTAGCTTTACGGGGTGTTTGGTCGAACTTGAGAGCAGACTAATTATACTCAATAATACAACGGATTTATACTTTACCCCAGAGGTTTGTCACTGAACGCGATTCTTCTTTAGCTATTTCGGAAGAACTTGTATCCCACATTTTGGTACCAGTAAGCGTGACAAGTCTAAATTGGATGCAGTGATTACCAATAGTTTACTGTACCATGTAAGAATTGCTGGAGAATATTCGAAACTAATAATCGCATATGAGTCCTGATGCAGACTCTGACCTTCTGGCGGAAGTGGCTCAAGAGAATTGCCGGTGAAGAGCAGATACTACCTAGGATGGATTTTAATTTGTGAAGGTGATGCAAACAAACGCAGGAAATGCTGTGTATTGAGTGTTAACCTGGAAAAATCCCCAAAGGGGACAACCTGAATCAATGTATAGTAGGTAGACATGTGGGTCTTTTATAGCGTAACCCTCCTCGTCTTAGGCTTAACTAATGAGTTGCGGCGGCCGAGTCATAAACAGAACCGATTTACATTGAAAAACGAAATCAAACGGACAGTACGACGTAACAAATGTTCAATCACTAGACCGGCCCGAGAGTTCCTTGCATAAGTTACGGTCCTGGAACCCATTAAGAAAAATTACTGAAGTGCTGGCTGATACCTTTTGGAGGCAGCAAAAGTTGAATATATGAGTTATAAGAAAGTCCTAAATGGCTCCAGACGAGCAGAGAACTAAGATAGAAAGATCTGGTAGTGGTAGGCTCGAAAATTCTTCGCAGAAACCAGTGGACGCTGGAAGCTGTAAATGAGTTTTAACACAGTTTTGGTCTGATGAGGAAAGTGTTGGTGCGCTATCATTGCGGAATGCTTGGGTCCGGGGCTCGTAAATCGTAATGCTTGGGAAGTACTCGTGATTAGTATCGTCTAGCCATTACTGCCTCCCTTATCTGTGGCTTATTTAGCGCTGATTCAATTTTTATTTTGTTGTCTCTGTTCTTGAATGGGATATCCGCTTACCTTCATTGGTTACGTTCGACTCAGCTTAATGGTATTGGCACTGTTGTTGGGCTTACTGGCTGCGACCACTTCGTTATCCTTCGGGTCAGCTGTCAATTTAATGGCTTCTTACATACTTGCTACGAACGACTATGTTGATGATGAACGCTGAGTGGGTGATTGAGTTGAACAAGGCCTTGGCAAAATGCACAGGTTATGGTGCTTCGACAATTAAATGTTACCTCGACTGAACATAGGCTGGTAAAAAGATTCCTAAGTCTACGCAGAATGCGCAAATGAAAGTGATGTTTGGGTTGGTATGATAACCAAAAAATTGAATTCAAAGGAGTGCTGGTACCACCTACGGATCCAACATACCTAATTCACGTGACCCATATTTCAGGACGGTTTCGGTGCATCCGATGACTTGCTAAGATACCGGACCAGGCGCTGCAGACTCGTGCATCTCATGGTGGAATGCGACTCGGGGAGATTTCCCTCGCCATTTGGCTATGCCCGCATCTCGTGGCTATTTTTGTAAATATGTTGAAGTCTGCGAAACGAGTCATTGGTGTGATGGTCTGCACAAGTCACCGACAAGCTAGTGTGATACTCTCGGTGACAATTGTTTGTGCATCGTTTAGATGTTGCTGCAACAAATAGACAAAGGGGCTGAAAATTCGGCAAAAGACCACCTACATGTAATTCATAAATTAATAAAACACTGCTATTGTGGATATTCGTCCAAGTAGTCATGCCGGTTCACTTTCATGTTTCGTCAACGTTTGCACCTCCAACAGGGAAACTATCCATCGGGATGCCCAACCACACCAAATGGTCGATAAAACACGTAATGCCCATTGACTGAGAGACCGTTCGTTGTAGTTTTGTATTAGTGCTGTTTTTACATTACGCTAAGTCAGTGAAATGTCCAACTGGCTGATCGTACTGGTTGTATGGTTGAATTCGCGTTGGATGTTTCAAGCATGGGGCACTGCCCCCAAACAAAACTCCGTTACGTACCATCTCGTGGCTTGTCTGTTTGCCCCTATCCTCATTGGGTACATTTCGTCCAGTCATCAGGGAGTGTTACGACCACCGTTTTGTCGTAAAAGATGACAAACTTAAATTGCATTCATTGAGAGGAGAAGCAAAGTAAGGGACATAAACAACCGTCTCCTTTGCTGACTTATATATTTTTTAACTCTTCTTGTGCACAATTTTGAGCCCTTGTCAATGCCAGCCATGTTTTGGCCCCGCGGTTTTGGTTATTCTCGGTTAAGCTTGAGGATGGTAGCTTCACTGCTTTCCGTTAGCTCGCAGTTTCGGTTAGAACGTTCGGTTTGCATCTATGGTTTCTTGATGTCTACGGCCTGCCTGAGACATGTGGCTGTAAAATGGGCTGAGTCTTCTAGTTCCGCATTGTTACTAGAGATACCAGATTACAAGAAACCATTGTCTCTTGCTCCACTTGCGATTTGATTCGGGAAACGGAGTTATCAAAGAGATGCAAGATGAAATTTCATGCAGCGTGTGGATACTGCCTCATTGGTAGTAAGTAAAATCAGATTTTTTCAAGTCAAACCCAATAGCCGAACAAAAAGACTCAGGGGAGGAGTCTGAATCAGGATGGAGCAAATCCAGCGGGGAACTATTAATGAGCATTATTGACAGCTACTTCTAGACGGATTGTACGGAATCGAAAATTGTGCAAAACCTGGGAAATCCATGAAAACATGCGAGGAAAAGTCGAAAATGTCTATATAAGCTAGGGTGGCTGAAAAAAAAGTGGTCGCATTTGAAGAGGTGGCTGATAATTTCATTTTTAGATAGAAGGAGAATCAGGTTATGACTGGCTGCGCCTTATGAAAGCAGTTAAACTTAGTGGTCATCTGTGTAGAAAGGACATAGTAACAATGAACAAGAAAGAGATGAGAACGGAGGTGAACGTTAAAGGTAATAATCAAGAAAATGTAACACTCCTGTTCGGACCATAAAATCCAAGTGTGAAAGCGGACAAGGGTGGATACCGCTAACCTCACAGCAAGCGCATTTGGGTGTCTTCGATTCGATACTAGATGACCGAAAAAATAGAATTTAGGCAGAAAACTAAGTCAATGGAATAAAATTGCAAATGTGCAAGTGATTAAGTGCGACTTTTGCAATAATAGCAGCTCCTAGGCAATCCACCGACTCCAATCATCACTCGCTCAAAGCTGTATACAACTTTCCTATCAATCTCATGAGCATATCGTCCAGTAGGTTAGCAAACACGAGACGGATTACCCCAGTTCTTAATCCAATGGCAGTGCCGAGACACATGCAATGTGCACGGTGGCAGCAGAGACAGAAAAATAGGGTAAAAAACGATAAGGTAAGCAGTGATATGACTAATAAAGACTATTTTAGCTGAAAAATGGTCAATGTTTATGAATATTGCGCCGGAAAGTGGAACCAAGTTCAGCTATCCAGTTTCTGCTTGAAATCTGTAGGCGCCATGTGGAAATTGTGCTCGTCAGCAATGCGCCGGCGACAAAAAAGGAATTCTTCCTGTAATAACACTGACAATAAACGGAAATGAATACCAAGCCAATATAATGCAGTGAATGACGTGAGACAAAAGCAAGCAGAAAAACACGAGATGGGACATTTGCAGGCAGTGCGTTTGTGGTCTGGTGTGTATTGCAGTGAACGGGTACTTCTCAAATAAGAACGCGAAGAGTGTGGTGTGCAGGACGGTTACTAGGATGTGACAAGCATGGAGATAATGGAGAGAAAGGACGTTATCTGAGGAAGATACTGGATGCGGATTAGGTTTGTTGCAATTAATTTTGGTCATCTAAAATTTCAGCCATGAGCAAACGTGAAGGAGGGGCTTGAAAAAATTGTGTTCAATAACCGATGGGGAACAAGACAGAGCTGAAGCAATAGTTTGCTGCAGAAACATGTCCCCAGATTGACACAATAACAACGGCTTCGAAAGGAAGGTAAGCCTAATAAACTGATTTATTTCACGAACACTTCGGGAGGCATGCTTGAATGAATAATAAAAGGTTAACGGGGGTATTACACGTCACATGAAACATGAAGGTAAATATTAAGGGACAAATTAAGGAGAAATAGCAAAACTGGCATTCTAAGATGAACTAGGTGTTCATGCGTACAAATGATGCGCTCCAGGGGCGCAGAGTTCGATTCGAGGATGGCGGCGGTGGTCGATGTATACTAGTGTTAGTTTGATTTAATGAGTTTATAAAATGTTAAACTGCCATGAAGAAGGTCTTCAAAGGCCATGAGTGCAAGGTAAAAAGTTGTCAAATTGGACCATACTAGCTGGGGGGAAGAGTACTGATGACCGATAGATGCCTTGTTTATAAAATGAAAATGAATGAGAACGTCGGTCATTTCACCATGGATCCTGGGGCCAAGCAAATAGTTAGAAGCCTTTGGGAAATGCGAAGGGACAAAGAAAACTGGAGAAGCGTTTCGGCTTACCATTGTTTGAAGACATGAAGAATGGAGACGTCGTCGGCACTGAGATTTACGATTAATATGGTATGCGTTGAATGATATATCTGGCGCTGGTAAGCCAATGCGAAACAAAAAAGGGTTTCTTTGCTCTTTTGTTTGCGTTTGGGGGCCTAACTGATAGCAGTTACTGGTATACCGAAATTCGTGGTGTTGTTCGCGGTAAACTATGGTGGCTGCATCTAAAACAGGGGTCTAATTGTGGGTGCCTTGGTGATGATTGGCTGTCAGCGTGGCGGGCATGTTATCCACGGGCGGGCAGCTCCAGCGCTAAAGCTGTGCAATTGGGAGGACTTATCCGCCCAAGGAATCTCAACCGCTGTGGATCAGATTATATGGCCTTGATTTCTATACAGACTTGCAATAGGGTTTTCAGTTTGCGTTGGTGAGTCACGGAGACTGCCAGCAATGTCCACTTCGCCGCGGCCCGTGGAGTAGTTAACATTTGTCCATCCTAGGATAGTTGATCTGATCCTTGGGTCGGTTCGCTTTCACGGTGTGTTGAGACGTACGGGGATCGGACCAGAAGCTAAATAGTAAACCCTTAGCGAAACACGAGTGCAAACGCGCACAACTGGAATCGAAAAAGGGAGAAAGCTGGCAGTCCAAAAGTATTCCAGCTGAGGATTGTGGAGCGTGCAAAAATAGGAACTAGAAGTGATAAATGTTATGCATATTGAGGCATTAAATGATGCCAAACTTCACGCTTGGAATGGGCTAATTTTCAAACGCATGTAAAAAAGGGTTTATACGAGGACATTAAATGTTAGTTTGGGAGTAAATGAGAATGTGATATGAGCACATACGTCTATTTATATGCCCTGCTGCATAAGCACTAAACGAGAATGAAAGTTAGGTAAAAAGTTGCGCTACTTTTAATTCACTGACGGAGTTTTTCTGTCTATGCCTACAATGATATATACTTGTGGAGACTGCTAGGAATAAAGATGGCCAGACCTTGTTGATTGGGTTGACATAAGCCCTCTGAAGAACCGTTTGTCCTAACGCGAATCTCTTATTCCGTTTGCCTGCCCTTAATTTTTGTGGCCCATTTTGCG
This sequence comes from Fasciolopsis buskii, assembly GCA_008360955.1. Classification (NCBI taxonomy): domain Eukaryota; kingdom Metazoa; phylum Platyhelminthes; class Trematoda; order Plagiorchiida; family Fasciolidae; genus Fasciolopsis; species Fasciolopsis buskii. Next base: position 66,320 of record LUCM01009043.1, read on the forward strand.
TCAAGCTTACTCGGCTATGTACGATTGCGATATTGGTAAACCTGACACTTGGTTGGTGCAAGGAAAAGAACCGTAGGAAGTGATAGCAGGTTGAGCATATTTTGACAGGAGCTTGCGAGAGGGGAGTGCGTGAGCAACGCACAAGTGGTGACCGCGCTTGGCGGTCAACGTTCGGTTAAACAAGCTAACCGGAGGATCAACTCCATGTTCCGGTACAAACTCACGCCAGTGAACTGAGAGGACGCTTTTGTGGGACACTTTTTATTTCTATAATGAAAACCAAAAGTGAGCACTTTATGTCACCAAGCTGATGCATTTTGTACGGGAGTTGACCGTATCCCACACAATGGCAGCGTATCGGATTGAATTTTACGGCTGGGATTTGCCGTCAAAACCGCTTGAATTGCCTCATTTCTCATTTAATGCATGACAGAATATTTTTTTATTTGTTGCTTGATTCACCGCGATCTGATTATTCACGATGTTTAATGAATCGTTTTAGCAGCAAACTAAATCTTCTGTAACAGATTGGAATACGATCCACAGGATCAAGTGTAGGCGGGCAAATGAATGAAATATGATGCGTTAGAGAGGTGTTGGATTTCGTCGGTAAGGCCTTAGTGTCTACATATGCATATGTTGTCGTTGTATTATTACATTTGGTGACAGACAGACGTTACGGGGTCGTAACTTATAGTTTCTTCCAAGGCTTGGGTTATCTTACGGAAAGGAAGTTGGATCTAACAAGTCTTACAGAATTTGGTATAAGAAAGTGGAATGGACGATGGCCCAAAGCATGGGTTTTGGTTGAGTAAAGCTGCGAATATTCCGAGCCAAAAATCTGAGGGGACCCTGAAGTGTGAAGAGTAAGCAGAAATCAGACTTCATGCGTATGAGCCATATTGGCCATGGCTGTGTAAAACGAGCCGATTGGTTTAGCTAAGTCTATAACAAAATCCCATAAGTTATTTGTTAAAAGGCTGAAAGAGAGGTCCCAGTCAGAGAAAAACACATTTTTTAGGTTGTTTAATATGGTAGGGCAGTGATATGGGAGTGGCCGGGCTTGGGATTTATGGGCAACCAACTTCCACAATAAAATTGTAGATATGAGCCGAGAGGTTCTCCTAACCGAAGATGGTGCCCGCATATAACCTGAAGGTGCAATAATATTGCTGGCTAAGGCCTAGGAGCAAAAGATAGCGAGGAATGTGGTTCGCACCCAATAGTATGGCCTCAAGGGATTTGGAGTTGGAGGGTCAGCTAGGAGCTTTTGTTTGCCGAGAATCCCATACCTGAATTTGGATATCATTATTGATGTCTAGTCTGGGTTTTTCCGTGGTGTCCATTCAAAGAATACACGATAATAACTTCAGGTAACAGTCCGCTGTCTAGAAATTTTGTTGAGTGTAATGGTAAGGAGTGAGTTGGCTAATAGCTCCAGGTCGTGCTTATATACGTGGGCACCCCAGAGCAGCCAACTGGGGACGAAGAAGGGAAGCGCTGAAGGTTGCTCGCGATGAGGTACAACCACAACCGTTGCAATTATCAGACTGTGGACAATGAATAAGGGGTCTGCGCGGAGCATTACGAGGCTTCATGTTTTTGCAATAAATGGGCGCCAGTACAACGTCTCAAGGGTGAAGTAAGCTGTGGATTTTCCACGGGAGTAACTGTGTTATGTGCTAGTGAGGCGCCAGATATCTCGGGAAGTTTCTACGGGCAAAACAGCTTTGCGTATGACACTAACTGATTCTAGGGACAAGGAAACAGAGAAAGAAACTGAGTTTCTTCCTGCATCAAATAGCGGTGCACGTGATCTCTGGTTAACTGATTCAGCTTACGACATCGGAAAATTAGATGTTATGGATGGTGTCCGCGTGCAATTTCATCTTTCAACACAAAATTCTATGTTTAATTTTTCATCAGCATTCGGTCAGATTCTGAATATGCACAGCGCATAGCTTTTACTCCATTTGGGAGCCCATTGGGGCCAAACGTCCATAAGTGTGCCTCGTCCATTATTCCTTAGTACTGTTTCCAGAACAACTGCTCCCATTACCACTGTACCTAGTACCAGCAGAGCAGCACCGAAGTCATCCACCAAAATGGCAGCTGAAGGCTGGAGAGAGTTAATTTTGTTTTCCATTTCCGACTTCCAAAGATCTTAAGCAATCCAGATCTCCGTGAAGGACGAACTGCCAGAAATGAAGGCTGAATTGTTTTCTTTGAGAAAAACGATTGCAGGTTCCCGGCCGCGATCAAACGAATGGAGTCTGCCGGTGGACAGTTTGTCTGAGCTCACCAATCTTAACGAAAAGTTGCGGGACCCCATATATTACGACCTGGTAGATAGTTGCACTCAAAAATCTAACCTCTTAAGGCCAGATTTTTCACGAACACGGGCATCCACATCCACTGATGGAACTCAGAATTTCATGTTTCATTTAATGTCAACATCCCTCTTGCATCGGCTGAAAATAAAAGGTGACCATTTGAAAACGGCTTTGTCTGGCATGTGCGTCTGTGCGTTGGTAATAGGTAAGTTCAAGATTGTATTATTTCAAACACGTAGGTGTTGTGTGCCGTATAGACTACCCAGGGGCCACCGTACAAACAGTGTGAGAAAAGATGAGGCAGTGCGCCCAACGCTGCAGGTACTCTACTTAAGATGACGTCAGAAACTCAAGGAGCACCGGCGTCCAGTTTCCCGCGACAACGATGGGTCACCTGCTAGCCACTTATAAAGCAACCTGCATTAGGAATTGAGATATATATGTATCCAAAATGAAGACAATGAGGACGTACATATCTGTTGATTTTACACATGCATATTGTGCGGCATCATTTCTGCAGCCAAGTAACATTTGCTATTAACAATTTATATTGTCAAAATAAACATCTGACGTCAGTTGTATAAAAACTATCATGCTCTTTTTTCTCGTTTTGTTTTTCAGATTTACCCAGATGTTTAGAATTTAGTGCCCACAACCGACTGAATAGTTAGCTACAACCAAAGAAATCCACAAGCATTTTACATTCAATTTCCGATGTTTGTTAAGAGAGGATGCATACATATGTCGAGGATTTTTGTCTCGTCTTGGCGGAATCGAAGTTCGTCCTGAACATTCCGCGCAGGCGAATAGATTGGTTGTGAGTTTCGATTAAGTAGCGAAAATTTGGCGTTACCTCGGACCACAAGAACCGACATTTTGGCGGACTCCAAAAAGCGACCCAAAAAGGGTACCATGTTTGTTTCAAACGGACACATTTGGGGTCGTTCTGGGGCCGATTTCAGTTTGTCCTCTGGTATGTTTGGGGACTGTTTCGGAACTTTTTAGGATCTTTTGTGCCGACTGGGTTGACAAAGATTTTTTAAATCTTGATCCCACTCCGGTCGGAGGCTTAGATAGTCTGGAGTTAGAATTCATGCAAAGTTATGATGGAAACGGGGAAACTTGGCGCATCTGTGGAAATATCATCGATATGGAGCATAAGCAGCAGTGGATCTGAAGTTGCCTTTTTTGATCTCATTAGTAACAAAGGCTGGACATGAATTGTGGCCATCCACAGAGGCTATGTGCGATCGATTATTCGAGTGGAGTGTAAACCGCAGATCTTACTGGGCAGCGAGATCATAAATTAGAATTCGGACAAGAGACTCACATACTGTACATTAGCATGCCCTTTCGCCACCTCAAGGAAAACATTGGTTGGCAATTGGTTTTTGCTTGTAGCATCGGTCATCAAATTTAGGAAGTCAAGTTTTTTCAGTGGCCCAGGACTGCGATATGTGGGTCTCTCACTGGCTACCAATATTGACTTCATGGCTACATTGATGATCTTCCATTTATTTTTTACCAACTTCTGGAGTAACCTTAAACTCACTGAATAAGGTTTGTTTGAACGGTAGCTGCTACGGTCACAGGGCGGCCCTCTTTTATGGTGGGGTGCATGATGGAAGCCGTCCACTCACTTTTATGTAACTGGCGAACATATTGGACAGAAGAACCGCTCTAGCGTTTCCACTCTGACGAACGAGTGTGGATGTGGAACCATCAGGATCCGGGTGCAACGAAAAACGAGTTCTTTGGTGGATTCAGGCATACTGTTAAAGATAAAGTCACGTAGCATAATATGCGTGTTGCCAATGGGTCAAGGAATTAGGAGGCGAAACTGGATGTTATTGGTTTGAATAAGAAGGAGCAGAATTTTTCAGCGATTACATTGGGCTTTGTTAAGTGATGGATTCGGCATTTTTAAGGGCTGTTGGTAATTCCTTATCCTGGGAAGACGATAAATTTTGGATACTTTATTGTTCTTGCTGCACGATCCCGAAATCTGGTCTCCTTTAGTGGAAATGGATCGCTGTCCGTCTTCCTCCAGGTGTATCCCTTCAGGTTGGGGACATCAAAGATTCCACTTGCAGTTACGATGCGCTGAAAGAAGCGGTCATAATTCTGAAGTTTACCGCATCCACCAGTTACTTCAAGGGTTCGAGCCCGTGAATAATAAGCTGTCGGAGCTACCGCGTGAAATGCGTCGTCTTAGAGGCGCAGTGTTCGGCGACAACCCAATGTTAGGATTGCTGTGGCTTCAACGGTTCTTGCCACATCTACCTCCCTTGCTCAGTACTGACCAAAAATATTCACTGGGGGAGTACGCCAAATTCGCTGATGACATCATGTCGCGCTGCAGCTCAGGTGTCTCATCACTGAATAACTTTTAATTCCCCAGAGGCGCATCCTCATCCTCGTAGGACGAATTGCTAAACATTCTGGCGAGGATTTACGCATCGCTACAGGGGCTCACAGTCGATAGAGACCAGTGACCAGATCGGTTCAGCCCATGTCGCGACAGGGGCGGTAGCCCTTATCCCAAGCGATCCTTCACGTCATCCGCGGAAGGTTATGTAAGTACCATAACTTCTTTGAAGGCTTTGCAAAAAGATGTGCCTCCGGGTGCAGAACCTCAAGTAAGAAACAAAGGAACTAGGTTCCCGGTGCGCAGTCGCTGCACACGACGCCGGGCTGTCTAATAATTGTCATCACCTTAACGATGAGGACCTTACAGCTGACTGACTATTCCTGGTGGATGTAGGTGCCGAGGTCACCGTAACCCCTAGTGACCCGAATGATTTGACCGCTTCACAGGTGGAGACGCTACGGGCTGCTGACGAAATCGATATTCATATGTACGGACACCGCTCTCTTAACTTCGATCTAGAACCAGTCGTACGTGCCATTGGGTGTTCATCGTCGCCGACGTTCCACACCCAATTATTGGCATAGACTTCCAACACCATTTCAACCTACTGGTCGACGCCGGCACAGGAAAACAGTAAATTGTCAAACGTGGCTGACTGTGACTGGCTCGTACGCCGTTGTCAACCAAATTACGCCAAAGAACGCTAAACTGCCAGCCCAACGATCATACAACGGGCTACCTCGCGACTATCCGGGCATACTGCGACGCCGGCCCACTTACCGTCGTCAATACTAAGGTGAATCGTCATATAGAGACCACAGGATCCCCAAAATTTAGCAGGCGTCGTCGCCTAGATCATGCTAATTTCCGCCTGGCAAAAACGGAATTTGAACACATGTTGGAACTAGGCATCATCCGACCCTCCTGCAGTCCCTTGGCCTCTCAGCTTCAGATTTTCCCCAAGCCCAATGGCGACTGGCGGCCATTCGGAGATTATAAGGCACTGAACAGGGTCACCGTTCCCGATAGGTACCCGTTTTCTCATATACAGGACTTCACCTCGTCCCTGTCCAGTTTCACGATCTTCAGCCGCAAAGATTTAGTTAGAGCATATATTCATATCCCCGTAGAAGAGAAGAACATACCAAAAACGGCATTGACGGCAACTTTCGGACCGTTCGAGTTCATGAGGCCGCCCTTCACTTTCAGCAACGCACCTCAAACCTTCCAAAGGCTTATGCACGAGGTCACCCGCGGGTTAGAGAATACGTACGTCTCGTCTTCAAGTACAGCTACATTACCGACAGGTCACCGTCTTTCGGGATTACCCACAGTCTCATTCTCATAGACAGTTACGGCAATTTTTCAGCCTAGTTAGCTTCTACCGGCGTTTTATTCCTAATTTTTCAAAAATAATTATTGTAATCACAGACCTGTTTCATGGAGTTCGGCGTTAGCTTCAGTTTCCTGAGGCTGCAACACAGGAGTTCACATTCATTAAGAGCGCTGTCACCAAAAAAGCGCTACTTGCACGTCTGAACCGCTCAACAACCGTATATCAAATAACCGACGCCTCAAACACTGCAGTTGGAGTTGTATTCCAAAAGTACACCGGCCACTCTTGGAAGCCTTTAGCATTCTTTTCCAAGCGGCTGCAACCGGCAGAGTCGAGAGACATCAGTTTAGACATGAAGTTGCTCGCCGTCTGCTCAGCTGTACGACGCTTCCGACACGCATTAGAAGGTCGCCCATTCAAGTTGTTTGCAGACAACAAACCGCTGGTATACGCGCTGCATTCAGCCTCTGACCGTTACACGTCACCCGAAATAATAATAATAACGAAGTATATTTCTCGATTTTCGAGAGGCATAGACAAGGCAAGATCAAATTTTTACAAGGATGATGCACGAGAAATGTAAATGATAGAACTGGAATGGGATAAGGGGTGGGAGCAATATGGAGTTATTGCAGAAGCTCACTGGAAAGTGAAATGAGATGCTGCAAAGCAACGGGGAAAGTACA
>LUCM01009044.1:0-12437 GCA_008360955.1 Fasciolopsis buskii
ATGAGAATGCGAATGATGCAGATGAGGATGGTGATGAGCATGATGATGAAGATAATGATGATGATGAGAATGAGTATAATGAGGATGATGAGGATGAGGATGATGAGCATGAGAATGAGTATCATGCGGATGAGGATGGTGATGAGCATGATGATGAAGATATTGATGAGGATGAGAATGAGTATAAGGAGGATGAGGATGATGAGGATGAGTATGAGGTGAATGAAGATGATGAGGATCAGTATGATGATGATGATGATGATGAGGATGATGAGGATCAGTATGTTGATGAGGATGATGATGATGATGATGATGAGAATGATGAAGGTGATGATGATGATGATGATGAGGAGGATGATGATGAGGATGAGAATGAGGTTGATGATGATGATGTTGATGATGATGATGATGAGGATGATGATGAGGATGATGATGATGATGATGATGAGAATGAGGATGATGAGGATGAGAATGAGGATGGTGATGAGCATGATGATGGGGATGAGAATGAGTACGATGAGGATGAGGATGATGAGGATGAGGATGAGGATGAGTATGATGATTAGGATGATGGGGATGAGGATGATGGGGATGAGGATATTGAGGATGAGGATGAGGATGATGATGAGGAGGATGATGATGATGAATGATGACTTAGTTTTTGGAAGCTTCTACCAAACGAGTCGGATCACTGTTTGGGTTGCTGGGCCTTGTGCCTGTCTTATTGAACCATTCTGCTTCTTAATCAACTTTTTCATTCTAATTTTTACGGGACTCAAGCTTGCTCCATGCTCAGACCATGTCGTGGGCGAAGTTTAGAAAGTTCATTCGGACTCGGAGTTGTAGTAGTCCACGAGGATCTTCGGTCGGATTTAGCAATTGAGCTACGTGATTCAGAGGATCGTAAAATGCTTTGTTTTCAAATAAATTGCTTCTAATGTGTGTATCTCTGACGAGGAAGTATTGCTTGACTTGTACTCAATACCCTAACTGTGTTTGTGGTTTTCTATCTCTTTAACCACAATAACTTGGAGTTTGGTTGTTCGAAAACATCTGGGTCCATATGATCTTAATCAGTAACAACTCCTGTATGATGAAGTTGGACAATCCTCTAAAAACCTAAGCGTTGAATAATTAGTTGTGAATGACCAAGGTAGAACAAACGGGACTAAGATTGTCTTCATTCTAATATTGATAGCAAGCGTCTGAAAAATGAAATACCTTAAAGTTGACTTGTGGCATGAAGATTCACAAACGAATGCGGATGGACATCTGCGATCAGGTGCCCTATCTTTGGTTTTTGTGCCGTCACAGCACGTTCACTGCAAGCTCAACATTTTCCGTATTCAATTTCAGGGTTTTGGTCATCATGGCCTCCACGGGGCTCACAGTCCTCGTGGTCCCCTAGGGCCTCCCGGTTCTCATGGTGGATGCGTTTATCGTCCTGGCGATCCTATACACGGAGGCAAGTTATTGACGCACATTTACTATTGATTTTAACAGGAATGGCCCCGGCGCAAGGTGTGGGACCGGGATACCCAGGTACGATGCCAGGACAGCCAGGAATGATGCCAGGACAGTCAGGAATGATGCCAGGACAGCCAGGGATGATGCCAGGACAGTCAGGAATGATGCCAGGACAGCCAGGAATGATGCCAGGACAGTCAGGAATGATGCTAGGACAGCCAGGAATGATGCCAGGGCAGCCAGGGATGATGCCAGGGCAGCAGGGCTACCCCGGAGCGATGTCTCCCTATGGTTCAGAGACGCACCAGCATTATTAGGAAGGTAAGTAAAAATAATAATGCTATGACATAGCCTCTCGTTGATTAATTCCCATGAAAACAGATTTATTTTCGACACTTTTTAGCAATTGCATTTTGTGAGTGCCTTTGCTTAGATTGTTTATTAGCATGTATGGGGATTTTCAGCTTTCCAAGGCCAAGTGGGACAGAAAAGAATACGTTCAGTGCTCTAGTGTTAAGGTGAATGCAAATATACATGTAAATACATTTAAGGGAAATTATGCGGAAACGGGGTACAAGAGAGGGAAGTCAGCAAACACCTTTTGTGTTTTTACCATACTGATTTTTGAATTTTTAAATGGTTGTCTGTTGGTCTTTATCGGGTATCGGTTCTACAGGCAGGCCGTAAAACGTTCGCGACAGTGGGTTTGATCTTTTGTGCAGTCTATCATTGTCTTTAACCATCGACAACTGTCACTTCTTGGACTCTAACCAGGAAGTCGGGAAGCATCAACCAATGCCCAAGAACGGAACTAAGTTTTTCATACCTCTACCCAAAGTCTAATCACCGAGTCGAATATGGGACGAAGAAACATCACAATGTTCCCAATGAGGAATGCCTCATAAATCCAAGGTAACCGAGTCTTCTTGCTGGAGTAAGTGGGCACTATGTTGGTGCAAAAATAGCGAAACGGCTCCGAAATGGTTACGCTTTACCCTACAGGTGGTCCGAAAATGTCTCTTGTGACGAAGACTGTAGTCAGGTCGGTCGCAAGGAACTAGATCTTTTCAACAATTGGCAAGTCAAGCCAGATGCAGTTAGCGAGAGCTTTGTAAGCTCGAGAATCGCGGTGAGACTGCGATCGGATAATAAAACAAAGTCGAGAACCACCGGGATAACTACGCCGGCACAACAAGAATAATGTCAAAAAACAATAAGGCCGAAACTGTGAGGGAATGGTAGTGTAACCGGCATTGCGCTCGAGTCCAAGAGAGCTGTCTCAGTGGTTATGGTGGTTCCGCGATGGTAGACCATGCTAGGCAAATCGGGGTCAGTGCGCAGGCGTAGATGTAATCCGACTTCGCCAGACAACGGAGGAAGGACAGACCGCAAGATTGAGACCACGTTATCCTATTGGCTAACGTCTGCCAGCCGACATTCTGGCGTTATTAGAAGCCAAGAGTGTGAATATACAAACTAACAAGGTCATATCGTTAGTTGTGCTAATTAGTCAGAATGAACAGTCCGGATTCGACAAGAAAGCAACATGAACTAAATCAAATGAAATGTACCAAACGAGATGGACCAATCAAGGTGCGACCCGGACAACCGATGAAATAATGGTACAGGCACAACCATATAAACAAAGTGGCCTCCCAAGCAGCACATGCACAAGCAAATGTACCTAAAAACGTCCCCAAATATAGTCCCATGCGACCCCCCCCCATCTCCCCAAAATGACAAAATCGACCACTTTGGAACACTTGACTGTTTTAGTAACCGCAAAAAAGCATTTAACTCAGCTATTGCCATTCTTCGCTCATAGCTCTCTAAATACGCTCGATTTATTCATAAACGTGAATGCTTCGCCCTTCTGAAACCGTTTACTGATATGAGACACGATAAATACTCGAGTACACTTTTCCGATGACGGCATCGTTTCCAGGTGGCCGAAAACCAGATGAAAAAAGGAGCGCAGAATTCTGATTCGTTGATTTTCAGTTCAAGTGTTCGAATGATTTGTACGTAACTTTTTTACAATCACAGTTCGCAGTTCTTGTTATGCTTTCAGCTAATTTCCAATACACAGATCACTACGGGCCTGCAATGGACGAAGCATGATGTCATCTAATATCTGAAATTCCCTAGGTAACCAGTTCTACAGTCATGATCCGGCACTACAATATTTTCACTTTTTGTTCCTACAGGAATTGGTAGTTACCACACTACTTAGTGTACAAAGGATGTCATACATTAACAGATCCAAAGTTGCACATGTATGAATAAATGGAAAAGTTTATGTATACAGCTAGACCGGCATTATATTCAAAAAATAAGTGCACGGAACAATGCCAAATGAAAACGAACTTCCTTACATCTTCAAGCAGATATTCTTCGCTGAAATAGACGTACGTTGCTTCGCGCACCCCTTCCGGTCTCTGTCTGCTTCCTTGCCAAATCGTCGCATTTTGTCTCGCATGTTTTGTGTGGTGCCATATTTGTAGTTGTTGCGGCAGACTTCACCTAAAACATTTATTCCAAATGGCACAGCTTGCCAATCACCTAAGCCACAGCTTCGTCCTGGATAATGCACCTTTTTCACGTGGTTCTTTTATATTTATCTTGTCGAGAAAGGAAGTTATCATTAGGTGCCGGAGTGCTTAATGAGTCCAATCGCCGTAGGCATCGCGGACACGGTAAGACATCAACAACGCCTTGCGTATCATATCGTGTACGGAACATACCTCAACGATATGAGACAGCTGATGACTAGTGGATTTTCAAATGTGATGAAGTTATTGGTTTAATGAAAAAGTCTTCCGTACGCCTGCATACACAGTATGCACTGTTTCACCAATGACATCAACAATGGTTGCAATGGTGTTTTGCACAAGTGCAATGTTGTTTGGGGGATTAGTGGCGTGCACTGTTGCTCAACTGAAGCGTCTTACCAATAGCGCTACGTTGGGCAACGTGGCCAGACAACGTATACGCTCTAAGTGTCAGATTTGTGTACAAATTAGCTTATGCAGAACGCTCCAGTGTACCACGGAATACTTATTCGGCAATCATGTTCCGACTATTCACAAATTTGCGGATTTTCTACATGTACAAACCCTAAGGGAAAAGCAGAAAATCGATCCATGAACTCGTACATCATCACAACTGTGTAACCAAGCGTACACATTTAATACGGCTCCCTCGTCACCGTGAACTCGTTCACCATGAACTCATGCTGTTTCTGGATATCGTTTAAGCAATGATGTCGCCACTTTTCACTGAAAAGAACTGAAAAATGCAAAAAATTCAAGTGATTCTCTGCTGGGAGTGCATCTCTCAATACAACAGGCCCGATATAAAGAAGAAATCGTCTATGTTCGACTTGAGGTCTTCCAGTGTACGACATTTTTCGGAATTCACGTAACAAGCAGCACCTAACGTTCTTCATGTGCTTGTTGACGTATAACAATGCCTGAATTGAAGTCTTACCTCTCCTTGGTTGGCTAAATTCATACCGCATATATACAACACCCTCTTCAATATTCCAAGACATTATATGCTATGATGTTCATCCCGTCTTCGCGAGCGAAAGTCATCATTGATTCATTTTTTGATGCACTACCAAGAAACACTACATCCGGAAACGCAGTTAATGCGTACAGCGCATCGGTTGCAGCTGTAGTATCCTATCTGGTATTTTATTTACTTGATAGCAACTCCATCTATAACACTTGATAGTGTTACACGGAGATTCTTGAGTTTCTGACAGACGTATATTTCCTGTGTAGGCAGATTCTAATGCGTTAGTGACGTCACTGAAATATTCCCTCATGTCAGATGGTTTGTTCAACACACGATAGGGACGAGGGCTAAAGCACACGACCCAGAATAGACCATAGTTGTTGGGATCACCCGCGGAACAGGGATATCCGTCTACACGGAGCTGAATGCGTATTTCTGCCGAAGGATCATCAACAATGGAGTCCAGAACACGCGGTATGCACTCGTAAATTTCAGAGCATAGGTATTTCTCACTGCCCATCACTCAGTGGTGTGATGTGGTGTACCAAACGAAGTTCGCGGATCCGCAGGCAATTTTAGATGAACTTGTGGGGGGGGGACGCTCGCAACATGGCTTGCGCTGCAGTCATGGATGTATCTTTGCAAGCTGCTTGTCGAGCGACAGACAACACTAACAGTTTCTGAACCAGACCTAATTAGCGACAATATAAACGACAAAAATGAAATTGACCAACCGTCTCGGCCTGTTGTGTTCGTTTGCATTGAGCTACCGCTATTTATTTCATTATAGGGGGACACCTTCTCTGCATACGCGACCAGCGTTCATTGGATGCGAAGATGAGACTAGTGGTTGATATGGTGCAAATTGCGTGTACTTGTGGTCGGGTAGCGTCAGAGGCTGAGCTGTGGCGTGCGCCGGGGTAGTTTATCGGAAGTTCCGTGTACGGTTACCGCGTGCATGGAACGTGCACTTAAAAGATATCCGGAGGGGGGGTGATTAAATCACTACAGAGGCCTCATCCCAGAAGAAGGGTTTTAGTTACGCGTGTGTAGTAAGCGGCATGTGGTACATGTATGTATGTTCGGAGGAAGCAGATAATAAGGTGAATGTCGAAAGAAAAAGGACCGTCTTAGCGATAGAAAATACGTAAATTAGCGTGATGGCTAATCGCGAGACACTGGGGAGCTGTCATATCAGGTTACCCAACCCCCAAACCCCCTAGATTCAAAACAGGAGGTAGGACTTCCCAGTACTCGCCACTCCGAGAAGGTCATTGTCCGGATTGAAATATTCCGTTAAACCCATCACAGTAAAATTAAGAGCAACTTAAAAAACAAACTTACCTGGAATAAGCATGTAATAATTTCGGGGCGTTTGAACTGTGAGGATTTCGCCATCTGCGCAACATTTATAGTGAACAACGATTATTGGTAGAAGAGCTGCATGTATAATTCAGTTTTTTAGGCCATTTCAGGAGTAGTTGGTCGAAAAAAATCCAATTCGAAGTATAAAATAAATAAAAATTTCTAGAGAAGACTTCTCAGAGATCAGTTTGCATTCTTTTTACGTACTCTAGTGGCGGCTGTGCTACAGTTAGTCCTAAAGTAGAATTTTTTCCGAGTATTTGAAGTTGTTCCTTGGATGTTTGAACTAACAATGTCAGAGTTATGCATGAAATCAACAAAATCATCAACAGGAAAAGCTTGGAAGCTAGAAAGAACAAGTCCCGAAGCAGCTGGATGATAAACTGTTGTTGTTCATTCGTCAGTTTGCCCGGTGGACGTGAGGGACCGAAGTCGGTTGATGGTGGGTTTTGAAAAAGCATTTTGCGTTTGGGATACAAATGAAAAGAAAAGTAATGAATTATTGTTGTTTGTGATTTGTTCCACAAGTTTTTATGTTTCATGTTTCTATTTTTTGGTCATGATAAGCCAGCAAACAAATCGTGCAGCCCTCATATCATTTATCTCAATTCTGAACCATGTGGTTCGGCGTTTCTTGACAGCGGCACTTCTCACCTAATCTTGGAATATGAGGATTATCGATTGAAGTAAGCGTCGTAGCTGATGCATTTATATACCCAAGCCAAGTTCTTGCACAGCCTTTTTCAGTCACATGGAATGAAGAAGTAAGGGAAAACACATCGGTTCCATTGGCGGCAGTGAATACCGATCAACTTCGTTATAAAGTGGTTATTGGTGCTCTCTGCGTAACGGCACACCTTGTCAATGTCTACCAGAATTCAGAATAAAGGGTTTATGAGGGTCCTTAACATCGCAGCCAAATGTAACTATGGGACAAAATGCAGCGAATTGCGGCACTGTAACTCTCCTTTCATTAGAAACTAGATGTCCAGTACGATGCCGGAAGCTGCTGTTGCTTTGATTTTTGTGGCATGGTCTCCCCAACGGCAATCCGAATCTCCGGAAGTAATTAAGGGTTTCGAACACTTCTTTTTATCACAAACGGTGAGACCATATTCAAGCTCCTATTCGTCTTGCATCTATGAAGTATTACGCGCAACACATCTGGAGATGTTGGTCGTGAAGGGTTTTAAAGCCTGTTGAACTTCCAGCGCATTATCTAGAAGCTGATGTAACAGGCGTATGCAGTAAAATTCAACGATCAGCAGCTGACTGAAGCATTTCACAGAACATCCTTCATAGCAGAGTTGCAAAGAAAAGAACTTGTTTGACAATCTTCTCGCGCCTTGGTACTGACGGAAAACAATGACCGACTGCAGGTGTGTTTGTGCATCTGTAGGTTGTCAGGTGGGACATACAGGATGGATGCAAACGTACACTCTTAATCCCTCGGGTCTGATATTCAAGTTTGTTTTACACCATTTGATTCCATTTAAGAAAGAGTACACCTTCCAGGACTGCTGGACAAGGACAGAGCTTGAAATCCTTCTTAGATGTTTATCACACTTTGTCGATGAACTTAGTGACCAATTATTTTTTTCCTTTTCTACCGATAAGCACTCAGAATATTGGTTTAAAACCGAATGACACCAAGATAGCAGTCCAGCAAGAACGTTGAGTGGTTGCCAAAATTTCCGACGGAGCTAATTTCCCCGCTTTGGAATTTGTACGTGTAAACCTCGTGACTCACGAATTTTCCGGGAACAATCGGAGCCGAAATTGGCTGGGATGCACTGAGAATTTGGGTTATTTGGTGAATTTATATCATTATCTCTAGATATAGCCGGAGGAAGGTTATCGGAGTTTGGAGCCTTGGAACGTTCTGGAACATTAATTTCCTCTTGGATTTCTGGTTGAGGAAGCGAATCTATTGAACCGAAAAACAGAACGCTTACCTGAACATTTGTGAGGAGAACCTGCCACAGGAGATAAATTAAAGTACACTTCTGTGTACACCTGTGGATGAATGTACTGTCAGCATTTAATTCACACCCTGTCCTATCGTTTTAACAACCGAGACAAGGTGAAACAGCTTAAGGAGCTCCTGCTACAGTGACGTTATTTTCTCCTGCGGTTTCAGCGGTGATTTTAAACTATCTGGTTAAGTTTGTGAATTATCGGTGAACCTCGGAAGCGATTAGCTTTTTGTAACAGAAACAACACATCGGGTTTATTATGCGTATGGATTTGAACTCGACGATAGTTGACTAGCACTCCCACTTCCTCCTGTGTTATTTTGTGCACAAATGAGATTTGACGTTGATGCATGCCCGTCTCAGTAGCAATGCTTTGTTCCCGAACTTGGCTGACATTTGCCTAGTTTCTTCTGAACTTCATTAATTCAGCTTGACTAGCTCTTAAATTAGTCTTGAAATGTTGTAGTGCAGAATTGTTCATGGAGGACCTTAAATTGTGTCCACAGGCCATTGGAAGCTGTCCCTATATGTTTTCTACCTACTCGAGTCGGGCGACCTATTTGAAGACAACGGAAGTATTTAGCGAAGTTGCAAACTATCACGATTCCAATAACCGGTGCTGGTCCGTGTTGTCCGTTGCATTGATTCAAACTTCTTTAGATATTATGTCTTAGAAGACTCAAGCTTATTAGTTGTGACTACTTTTCTTCGCCTAAAGTCGATGGCATTGTGAATCTCGAATGCCCACCGGAGGAACCAAACTGTTTAGTGCAAATTAGTGCCCGGTTGAATTCAATAGATTCACACCGCTGCAACCGACATTTTCATATGCTGACTCGTTGCTTGTTCCTTGGTCGATCTGGATCCGTCGCTCGCTGGAAGACGCCGAAGTTTGGATGGCGTGCAGTCATTTATTGGGAATGGATTCTATACTATCGGGGCGATGGATAGAGCACAAGAGCGAAAGCCTAATGCCAATTAGGGGCAATCTGGTACAGAAAGCCTTGAAACGCGCTCCGTCCAAAGAGGCCGACGGTGTCGATGTCAATCTGGTTAACTTTGCTTTGATAGCCTTGTAGGTTTTCGGGTGAAGTTAGCATTTTGGTGGAGATCGCTTTTAAATTTCCTAGTCCGTTTTTTGTTTACCTTAAATAGACATCAAAGTTTAAGAAACTTCTTTTCTGGTGGTTCCACTGAATTCAATTTTTTTCTTTTTCTTTTCAGTCGTATCCTTTCAATCGATTAGGTGCAAGACTATATTTCCGCGGACAAAACTCCTGAATTTATCATGATATTCAATAATGATTATGGTTTTGTAAACGATGACTTATTCAAAGCTAATATCTCCAAGCCGTTTTGTTTCCTGTTTGCGCATTTTTGAGGGGTCGCATACCAAGTCTTGTAACTTCGGGCATTTACCACTGCCATCATGTCTCTACTTAGTAAATGCCAGTTGACTGAAAACTAAAAAAAATTAACGTCATTAAATTGATTATTTTGCATAGGATTTCTCAAGTGGGTCATTGATCATACTAAATACACTGGAGTAATCGATGTGCTCGAACTGGTTTTCCTATCGGATTTCGTTACCGTGCCCTCCCGCATACCGGTCTTGGCTAATACCCTAGCATCACCTTTCGGAAGACAAGATATGATTTCAGTATGATGTGCAATACTTTTCAGCCTTTTAGTAGACCTCTGAAAAATAACTTGGCAGCAGAAATTCATTATCAGGTCAGACAAAACGCATCGTACTTGTACACTAAAACATTTACTGAGAGGAGTCACCGGTGTTTGCGCAGAGGTACTCTACTCGGATGCAAACGGGGCTAAAAACTAGCAATTGTGTAGGATTAAATGAATGGAAAAAGGCCTTAGCCCTGCTGCCTGGCTTGTGGGCATTAAATTTTCTCGACAAGCTGGACGAATGTTCGCAAGTGGTTGCTGCATATGTTGGGGATGAGATCATTTGGGTCAGAACCATGAGCAGGACTGATAATGCACAGGGCGCTGCCAGAGATAAGATTAGAGAATAAGGAACCGCATGAGACGGGTAAACTGCGTTTCCAAAATGTACGTGACAGTTTTCAGAACACTCAGCTGCCTTAACTTACTAATTTGATTTGACAGATGGCGTAGTTTTCCTGTGGTTTTACTAGCCTATGATCAATGAAGTTTGACATGCTTCGTGAATATCAGCATTTTCAGCAGTTGTACGACCAATGGGCAGAGAGTTGATGATGGCAGAAATTGTTGAGTTTCTTTTGGAAAGTGACAGAAAATTACTCCTATCGTTTAGCATTGCTCAACAGAACACCGAATTTATTAAACAAGACCACATTATTGAAACTTGCTAGAGCGACTTCCTCAAAATCAAAGTGTTTCATTACGTTGAACAAGGACGACGTCGTTGACGTACTTGTTGCGCTGACGGCTTGCTCCGCGCGAATGTCGGTCGGAATAAATCCGCATACGGGCACATGGGGAGGATGCCCCTCGTTTGAGTGTCGCCACAGCAAGCCTGGTACGCTTTGTTCAGGACTATTACTCGATTGTTCTTACGCATTATCCCGTTGAGATGGAGGGTTATTGTGCATTTCGTTTAGAATGTGACTGGGGACTAACCGTCCACTACCCAGTTGATTCACTTCTCTTCTGCATTGGCAAATCGACAGTACGATTTGTAAAGCTTTATGCTCACCTAAACTGTCAGGTATCGAGTAAACCTCAGTCTTCACTGACGTAGACTAGCATTCGCCGTTGATATATCTTTATACGATCGTTGAGTTGAGTGTGGATAGCGGAAGCAGTCAGTCGCTCGTGTACCAATGCCCGCTTGATTTAATTGTTCTCTTACATTCAATTAAATCGTGCCTGGGTTAATCTGCGGTCGATCTCGTTTGCTATCGAAATCCAACTCAACGGTCGAATACAAGCATATTAGTCGCTTGCGATCAATCTTTAATCAAGTCATCTAATTCACCTAGGAACCGCCCGTCGATCTTCTTGGCGATCTGACAATGAGAAACAGGAGTCCGCGAACTATCATTTCACGGAGACGTAGCAAGCTGCACTCAAATATAAACTGAGAAATTATAGAAAAGTAACTGAATGCACACAAATGACAATCATGATCACAAGGAAACGGACGGCACGAAAGATAAAATACATGATAGCCGCAAACCAGAGGGAGAAGATTTTTGGATTCTATCCTCAGTGGAGCTCAGAAAAGATCATTTCAGTCTCGCTGTTGCACCGTAAGGGATATAGCATGGGAGTTTATTAAAATGTGGAATTCTAGCAGGCACTTAACGCGAAAAAAATTTAATGAGGAAAACTGCAAGTTTTTGCGGGAGTCGCATGCCTACCAAGGAAAAAAGGAAGGCATAATTAACAAAAGAAAGCAAAAAACGAAAACTCCTATAGTAAAATATAAAAAAGAAGAAGCGGAAAAATACAAAGGACAGTAAAAGATGTGTTTATCCATTTATCTACCTATTTTTCTATCCTACTATCTATTTATCTGCCGATCTATTACGATACATATCCATCTATCAATCATTTTATAATTCTACCTACATCTCTATCTATGTGTAAGAATCGAAAAACCTATCTAACTCTATTGTCTACCTACCTGTCTGTCTATCTATCCACTCACATGAATCTATCTATATGTCCACACGTGTCCATCCATCTATCTATATCTATTTATCTGTCCATCGATCCATCTATTTATATAACTATCAATTTATCTATTCACTCGTGTCTCTCTACCTATCTGTCTATCGTTCTATCTATGTATCCACTCGTATCTCCCTCTCCAGCAACCTAACTAAATATCTATCCGTCTATCTATCTATTTATTTATTCATATCTCTCTCTATCTGTCTATTCACTCGTATCTATCTATCCAACTATCTATGTATCTATGCCTGTATACATATGTATATATTTTTAGAGTTGAGAAGGCGTACACTGAGTTAATACGTTTATCGTGACGTTTCGATCTAAACTAGGACTCGTTGTCAAACGTGAATGAGTGATTGAATGGGATCGCTAGTTCCGTTCGGTTTTGTGCACTGTCCGTCTGTTTGTCTCTCTATTCTG
>LUCM01009045.1:0-19767 GCA_008360955.1 Fasciolopsis buskii
TGTCTCCATTACCCAACAAGCTATACAGGATGGCTTATATCAAGCCGAAGATCCAATCATGCGGCATTGTACACCCTTCCCTTGGGGGAAAACTGGATGTCATGGCGGCACCACAAGTGTTGCAGGTTCGCAAAAGCTGTTCTAGCTTTCGCAATACGTGACATCACCTCCTCCCCAACTCCGCCAGATGTGATCAGACTCCCGAGGTGCTTAAAGCTATTGACCACTTCTAACCGATCACTACAAAGGGTGAATGCAAGCACAGCATTATGCCAATGTTGAATATGTGCCTTGCATTTTGAAGGTGCAAAGCACATACCGCACCTAGATGTCTCAATCGCCAAGCGGCCCAACGCGCGTTGAATTGTCCATGCTTTATCACTCAGCAAGGCGAAATCACCGGCATACCCCAAGTCGAAAACTGTTCCCTGGGAGGAGTTCAACTCCACCGTCTAAAAGACCCGATAAACCGTCCTGTGGTACATCCCGTATGGCAAAGTTGAAAAGAAATTAGAATATAGGGCAGCCTTGCCCTACTCTACTGGCGACGGTGAAGGGTGGCGAAAGTTGGTCATGAGCTCTAACTCCACCTGATGTATAACGGTACAACTCTTTAGGGACCGAAACATACTTCTTAAGTGCTCCATTTCTCAACAATCAGTACCATGATGCAGAAATATCAACAGAGTCAAAGGCTGCGCGAATGTATAAGAACACGATGATCGTTGGTCTACGCAAAGTAAAGCGGTGCTCTAACACCTGTCGGTGGGTAAAGATTTGATCGACTCATCCAAGCCCAACACGAAACCCAGCTTTTTCTTTACGAGCTCGCCCTTTGCGCGTGTTGTACAACCTGCGAAGAATGACGGGCAAAAGTACCATTGACGCTTTCGGAGTTAGGCTAATACCACGGTTAGCGCAGTCTTTGCGCAAGATACTTTTCAAGATGGGGACAACAATCGACTCCTTCTCACGACGATGGGGCTTTGTCAGAGTACCAGATCCTAAAGAACAGAATTTAAAGTTTTCTGATCATTTCCATTCTTCCATCTTTAAATTGAGTTTCTGAAAACCCATCGGAGCCCGGCGCATTATGACATCCTGAGGCTCGGATTTCCTTGAGTACCCCCAACTCAGTCGGTGGATTTGTTGTAACAAACCACCGGACGTTTCCTGGAATGATTGCGGGCTAGTTAAATTGTGCCTGAAAGTGCTCCGCCAAATGTCCAAGTCTTCTCCACAAATTGTGGGTAGGGGAACCGTCAGCTTCACAGATCGTTTCGCTCACACCTAGTACTTTCCTACCCGTAGCTCGGACAAGATTAAACAGCTTGCGGTAATTTCTCACGGCGGCATCATATTTTGTTTCCAAAGCTGGTTGGAATCATCGAATCTCGCGATCCCTACGCAACCATGCACTGAGTTCACGCCTCCTTATGAGTCGTGCTTCATCATACTTGCTAGCAGCCAGGATGGACTGGTGTGCTTCCATGATGTGCAGAGACGCAGCATAAATCCAGGGTGCCGACGCGACCGGTCAGGCCACAACTCACTAAACCAGGAGAATGCAAGGCATTCTTGATAAGTGACCAGTGCTCATTGGTGCTTTGAGGTAGGGTCAATCCTAGCCTTTCATCCAGTGCGCTTCGAAAGATTCGTGGGCAATTCGGATCAGATGGCTTGTCGCAATCTAACCGAAGGCGATGTGAAGCGATCATCTTAGTTAGAGGACGATTGGCTGCATCCAACACAGAACGACGCACCTCATCATTGCTCATCCGATGTTTCCACCACAGGCGAGGCGAGTGGGAAAGCCGATTGCAGTGTTGCTGATACTCTACCGAGCATTTTAGCTCATCAAAACACACGAACTAACGCGTGGCAGAAGTGCAGGGGATTACTCCAATAAGATCGGCAATTTCGCAAACGGCCTCTCCATTGGTAGCTAACTGCGATGTTGTTCATTTGCGTGCATCGCGGACTCGAAAATGGTCTCTGAAGTTCGCCGAGAAACAGTTGATGGTTTGAACATAGGGACAACAACGGTTCGTTCTCTGAAAGATAGAAACCGAAACCAAAACAGTCTCCTACATAACCCCGTTCGAAAAACCCGACCTACTTTAGCATTCANTGAGTGTAACTTTTATATCATTTATATAATTTCTTTTTCCCCTATTTTATATGTTGAACTCACATTTTTTGGCTGAAATGCGACATTATTCAGTGTACGCAAAAGTCTATACAATACAGCTTCGCTGGCATGCCCTTCCAGTGGAGAACACTGAATAGTGCTAGTCGATCCACGGAGTCGGACGCGCCTTTCAAGTGGAGAAAGGACTACGATCGCAGGGCGGCGGTGCGTTTGACGCGTTTCGAGTAACTGGCGAAGAGTGAATATCTAGTCGATGTAACCTCGACCTGGCCGAAATCTGGCCTGCTGTTTGCAGATATTACTCTTGCGAATCGGTGTCAAACGGCGCAGTATTATGGGAGCTAAGAACTTCGTAACTCTTGGAATTGGTCTAATGCCACAATGGTTGCTACAGTCACTCCTTGTGCCCTTCATGAAGATGGGTGCAATCAGTGACTCGCCACACGACAACGGAATATGTTCCTCTTTCCAAATATCCCGAAGCAAGGGATTAAGTGATTTTATCATATCTTCTCCACCCATTTTGAAATGAACTGGGTGCAGTTCGTCGGGACGGGCTGCTTTTCCCTTTTTCAGAAGTCGAGTATGCGACTCTACTTCCAATTCCGTTGGGCGGTTGAGCGACACCTCCTAAGGATTCACAGCTGCAGCCGTCGGCCTAAATACGTTAGTGTGCGGCCAGCTAAACTGACCCTTGAAGTGCTCACCTCAATGGTTCAGCCTTTGCTGTCTACTGTGGATGAGCTCTCAATTTCCTTCGCACACGACTTCACTAGTAGAAGTTCGTTACTCACTATTGTCACTTATAAGCCTCAACGGTCTTTGATTGTTATCTGAAGCGGCCGCTACTTCCATCTCGTGGATTACCTTAATCCGCCAGTCTTCCCGGTCATTCTTAAAGCTTATGGTCACTTGACGCTGCAACTACCGACGCATCTTTTTCACCTGCTTGCAATTAGGGGGTTTGTGTTAAAGCTCCGTTAGATCCAGCGACCCTTGCGGCGCTGAATGCTTCTGACGAAGGTTAGACCTAGGACCACAGGCGAAATCTGCTGCCAAATGCATAGCTTGCTTGAATTGATCCCATTGCTCGTTTACATTGCTGCTGGTCGAATTTCTTATTTCCTGTAACAGTTTCTGCTCATAACTATTGCGAGCAGCCGAATCGCAGACGTTGGATGGCCAGTCGGGTTTGTGGCCTGCTTCGATGACTGTTGAGCTGCAGCAACAATCGCATTAAAACTAACGCATGGTTCGATTCGACATACGTGGTCCAGTACGAACTACAGTTCTGGACCGAACCGTGCCAATGGTAGCTTACTTCAATATGGTCGATCTGATTCAGACCGCCTGTCGAGTTAGAGCGCCATTTCGCTGTGCGACGCGAACTGTGTCAAAAATTCGTACTAGATAGGAATGGGTTATTGTCTGCACAGAACTGGAGAAGTCTTCCACTGTTATTCGTTCATTGAACAGTCAAGGCGCACGGCCCACCTAACCAGACTTCCGATACGCTAAGTTTTCCAGCTTGTGCATTCAGATCACCATTTTATCGTAGGACTCGTCCTTTTGTGTCAGCGCTACAGTCTGTTGGGGCTAATGCTGTAATGAGAAATAAAGCGCGCTCAGCACAACCATCCTTGCGGACGCCGACTGATCCCTGCAGTCTCACGGTGCACAAACGACTGTTAACTGGAATCCAGTCTAAAAGGGTTGCTTCAGCCTTCTCACTCAAGATTATTTCTACACCACGCTGACCCACAGCTTGAGCTGCTTCGTCTCCTGAAGTTTGCTGGAAATATCTTGGAAATATGTTTGGCGCAGCTAGTTGAATTATTGCACTCGAATCCTGAATTCGTGTTTCACTCACGCAGCAGACATTAATCGAAAATGAGTTCACTGTCAAAACCAAACACGCCTGTTGGCCAGCCTTCATTAAAGTGTGCACATTAGGGGAACCGACATTCAGACGCTGACGAGGCTTGAGAAAATGTGAATTAACAGACTGAAAACCCCCTACTACACTATTTGACAATGAACCGTTGCGAGTATCGGGCATGTTATCAGTGGGGACACTATGGGTAGGCAGAAGGAGCAAGGAGATTGGGTTAGAAACAGAAGAAAGAGGGAATTCTGAGCATCAGCATACCCATCACTACCTACCCCGCTCGATGCAATGGTCAACGCGGTCCTAATTATCCTGCGCGGCGACCGATGCAGTGTGGGATTATTTGTAGGCGTGTAACTCATGGGGATTGATGGATGGGTGCTAGTAGGGTGTCCAGCCGCTAAGCAGAAGAACGATTAGGGTTATCATCGAAAGCCTTTGGTTCTGACAAAAACCTGACCGCAAGGAGGCGGGGCATGGCTGAGTGGAAGCTCATCTACTTGGATCATAGAGGACCATAGAGGTATTAGCCTAAGCCCAGTACCATCAAAGCTGCTCTTGTCCGTCATTCTTCACAAGTTGTGCAACACGCGTGGAGGGCAAACTTGTGGGGAACAGGATAAATTTCGCGCTGGTCGTGAATGCGTCGATCAAATCTTCACCTTCTGACAGTTGTTGGAGCAACGTTTTACTTTCCAAAGGCCAGCGGTCACCGTGTTCTTAGACATTCGTGCAGCCTTTGATTCTTCTGACATGTGTGCACTGTGGCACTGTTTTTTGCGAAATGGAGTACCTGCGAAATGTGTTGGTCCTCAAAGAGTTGTATGTCATGCGTTCTACGGCCATACGTCAGGTTGGGTTAGAGCTTATGGTCAGCTTTCGCCACCCTTCGACGTGTCCAGTGGAGTACGGCAAGGCTGCCTTGTATCCCCATTTCTATTCAACTTTGTGTCTGAGGATGTTCTACAGAACGCTTTATCTGGTCTTTTAGACGGTCGGGTCGAACTCCTCCTAGGAACAGAGTTTTCGCCCTGCTGATTGACGATGCACCGGTAATTGGACACGCATTGGACCGCTTGCCAATTGGGGCATTCCGACACGGTGTGTCCCTCGCAACTTCAAAGTGCAAGATAGCAGTTTAATACTGGGAGGAGCTTGTTCCTGCGCTCACCCTTTGTGGTGGTTGGTTAGAATTAGTCAATAGCTCCAAGTACTTCGGGAGTCGAATCACATCCAGTGGAAGTGTCGGAGAGGAGGCCTCATCACGATTTGTGAAAGCCACAGCAGGTTTCCTGAGTCTATAACACTAATGGCGACTCCATGAAATCCGACCTTCCCTCAAGAGGAGAATGTACAATGCCACATTTGGCAGTGTTCTACTTTACGGTTGCGAAACCTGGTCTCTCCTTGTTGAGGATGTCCCGCAGCGTTCTCTCTTCGACTACCGATGTATCGGAAACGTTTTTGGTATGTGATGGGAATAACGATTGGGCAATGACGAGGTGCATGGTCGTGTGTTGATTGCAATCCTCTCCATTTTCTTGCCCTTTTCACGCGTGCTGGGGAAGACTGGAAAAGCGACTTGGGAGTCAGTCTACGACTTGGCGTAGACGTATGAAGAAGTTAATCTCCGCTTTGTTCTAGGTTGGTGCTTGCAGCCTTCGTGGTAGGGGGCCAAGAGTTGATGGTTGTTATTTGGAGACACTGAGAGATACGGTTTAGAACCGAAGACTGCGGTGCGAATGCATTGTGGTTTCTCCGTGTAACTCACCACCGTTATTATTGTATTTCAACAATATATTACACTAATAATTTAATATATGTAGATATAAGCCTATACATGATTATATATATTCATACAGGAACCCCGACGCTAGTTTCGGGATCAGCAATTGTAACCCTTCAACTTGCAAAGGCATAGACCTCAACGATGTCATACTTAGGCTGGTGTGTTAGCAAGCCGGCTGGCTTCTACAACCATGCACAGCTTCAGTATGTACGCCGTTTTGGCTTCCGCTCAAAGCGTCTGGTGTCTCCGTATCAGAGGTCACGCAATTGGTATTCCCTGAGGGGAGGGTTGGCTGTCAATAATTGGTCAATATTCAGCTAATCAACGCACCGCTTTCGATTTCACACTACACGTAATCAACTAACTTAGCGCACTTGAACGACCTCGAGGCGAAGTCATAATTGATCCAAATCAATATTATTTCTGTGAGGTCTGGCTGCTAGCTGGCGCCAGAAGTCCATGGTCACTTTGTTTTTGTCCTGTGGGTCATGGGTCAGCGAGGATGGATCACGCCCGGGAAGCAGAACTAGCGGACAAGCGCGTTTGCAATCAGGTGAATGACCCACGATCTAAAAACCTGAGCGACTGCAGTCAGTAAGCACTGTGAGGAACCAACCATTTGCCCAAATTCTGGGACGAGGAAAAAGTGGTCTGATTTCGTTAAAAGCCCAGAAGCGAATGGAGCAGCCTTCGTAAAGGAAGCCAAAGAAGAAACACTGATTCCGACAGACTGGGGTAATCGGCCAGTGAGCTTTATCAGGTGTGGACTAATATAAACCGCCTGATTACGAAAATAAATGAAACTCCCGTCGATCGGCCAGAGACTATTTGATCATTCTCGCTTGAACGGCGGGGGGGGAATAAAATTGAAGTAGAATCAAAGTAGCCGACTGAAGCCGCTAGAGTTGATGATGACGATCACAATATACTGTAACACCTAAATCAGAATCTTGCAGTTCACGGTAAATGGTGATTAACAATAGCAATTAGATCTTAGATAATTTAAGATCCCCGAATTTGTAAGTAATAAACTTCGGTCTCTACTGATGCAGTCATGATAAAAACGCTGCATAAAATAAGCGCTTTTGTTGAATAATCGATCTAATATGCATGTACGAATATGAACTAGAATAAATCCCAAACTACTTCCAGACGCCAGGTGGCGTTCCGGCGATTGGAACGTCTGAAGCTCGTATTAGTGAGAAATGATCGGTAGTCTAGACACAGCCAATAACCGTTCTCCGTTTTCGGAACGACAGCCAACCTACTCTAGCATTCATGTCACCTCCCAAAATCGCGATATCACTCCGCCTTGCTACGCGTAAGAGGTCGCGTAGCTTTTGATAGAAAATGTTCTTGACTGCATCTGAGCTGCGGTCTATTGGCGTGTAGGCCGATACGACAAACGAGTTGCGTCTGTCTGGATGAACCTCTAAGTCTCACTGCGCACAGCAGGCTGTCGACTGCGATTCAGTCAAATGGTACAGCTTCAGCCGCCTCACTGAAATTCATATTAATCTCTTGGATACAACATACATCGATGGTTAGGTTCTTTAGTATACGAGCCAAACATCTCTGTTGGTTTACGCGCATCAGTGTTCGCACACTGAATGTAGCAGCCGGCGGAAGCAGCTTCGGTGAGATTGGGATGCTATCTGAAGGAGGACGCGACAGAACAGGAACAAGACCTATTACAATGACACTTCTACTAGGATGTCTGACTGGAGTTTCCGAAGAGCGTAAGAAAATAGAGTTGGAAGAGAAGGAATAACACTTATTAGTACATGAACAACTCGTTAAGTAAGGTGGTAGATCACTTTTGCATGTGAGAGAAACGTTGGTGTTTGCGTGCGTTGTTGGCTGTTTTACTGCTTGGTCGCGCACTCCAGAGTCGGCATTTTTTATTTCAGTATGGATTCCTAGCTTTTGCGCAGAATTCTTTCGACAGTACAGCAGAATCATTCCAGATTAGCCGTTGGCCAGTTGGTTGGTTCATACACCCCTTCTGGAAGACCTTGCGCGGTCAGTAGCACGCGACAAGTGGCAATGGCTTTATTTAGTTGAAAGGCCACATTCCCCACGTCTCCGAGGCACCAGCGAACTGTTGTGGTTTTTTAGGGAGATGACTTACCTGGCGAAAATCCACCGCGCCCTCGACACTGCTGTTGCTTGTCCGCAACCGCTTATTCTCTAGGCTTGAGTCTACCTTATTCACCACTAAGCACATGGATAGTGGCCGTTTCCTTGTCTGCAAACTAGGGACGCATCCTGTAGCATGAAGCTCTCTCCCAAGCAAAGTGAGTATTTAGTCAGTGCAACCCTGATCGGACGGTAACCGGCTTGATTATTCTGTGTGCACACTTCTCTTGGATCGATATATAAATGACAGGCAAAGGTACTGACTGTTTCTCAATGACTTACACCACTCACCCCTATTTGAATGAGGAAGCTTGGTTGAAATGACTCAAGTTTGTTAGTTGTCTTTCGGTGCCTTCATTCTCGTGATATGATTTTCAGTGCTGCCGTTGTTTTTTTGTCTTCACTAGACGTTCCTGGAGAAGGACAACAACCAGTAAGTGTGACATTTCTTTTCGAGAGTTCTCATAACCCTGTTCAGTTTGATGATCTCTTTGTTTGTTGAACTTAGTTTTTTGTTTTCATTTCACTTGACTGCATGCTTTCATAAGTGGTGCATTTAGCTGAAATAAGTTTGCTTTCTTACTGCGATTGTCCGCTGGTTCCATATTGCACCATTTAGAAAGTTCATTTAATTATTATTGGTCTGTTACTGTATCTGTAGGTTCGCGTTACATCGAATGGCGTCTAAGTCAACCGTGGTTCGTTACTTCTCCATATTCGCGCCTGGGAGGGAAGTTCAGGTTGGGGCGCGTATGCACGTTGTCTCTATTCACCGACATTCCAAAGTTTCAACGAGACTGTTGAAATTTGTCGCGTTTGAAATAAATCTCAAAACAAGATCCAGGTGGCTGTTTCTTTTACCAGAAAGAAATACAATATTACTTGTTTTCTGCACTGATGAAAGTGGCATACGGGTAGCTTCTCTTCTGTGTTCTATTTCGGGCACGAATTTCACGCCTGATTCTAATGGGTATTTCACCGTAATTGTGCAGCTAAAATTTCGCTATTCGTCATTGTTTTGCATTCATCTATCCCCACCTCATTGCCAGTTTTTGTGTCTCACCTGAGCGTTTTGCTTTCGAGCACTTTTTAGAATCTAGATGCATGCGAATTATGGGCAAGTAATTATGTGGTGTCACCTTTCAATTCACTCGAAAGCAGCATCATTAATGCGCAGTGGCCGGTTGAACTGTCCGATCGGTCCATGCTCGTCATACGTTACACAAGGTCACCAGAAGTATAACAACGTGAATGCAAAGTTATTTCGTTTGAATTAACTTTATTTACTTGCCCGGGTAACTGATGCTATCATTGGTTTTCACACTTGGGCGTAGGTTATCCCTGCATCCATCTAGCATGAGAACAGACCTCAGGCGACTTGCGTGAATCGGTGGTTGTACCGATTTACAAAAAAGGTTACGCGTCTAAGGTTAAAATCACAGAGGAAATAGTTTGTTGCTCATCCCATGCAGTGGCTCTTGGGAAACGCTTTTTTCTGATTATTTAGCTCACAAAGATGTATGTCTAAGTATCGAACCGGTCTCCATTCCCATCGCGATTGTATTAACCAAATATTCACTTTGCAGTCCTAGAACAAGCACACCTTCCGTAGAACCACGGCTCCTGTCCCTTTTGATCTGAAAATGGCGTTCGCTTGAGTCGATCGTGCCATTTTGTGGTGCTGTCACATTACAGTGTACCAGAGAAAAACGTTCCACCTATCCAATCTCTATATTGGAGCAGCCGAAGCCTAGTGTGGGCTTGCGGTGACCTTTCGCTCGAGTGCACGGCGACGAGTACTTTTCGTCAGAGTTCCCTCTGTCCACTTTTTCTTTTCAACTTCGTTATTCGAGCAGTTATGAAGACAACCCTATCCTCATATGAGAATGGATGAATTGATATTTGCATAGATAGAAAACTGTCCGACGACTCTGTACTACTCATTAAAGACCCAAGTGAATTCCAGGCTTATCTCACTCGTCTGAATCATAATGCACGTACGTTTAAGATAGGCCGTGCATCTTCTAAATAGCTAGACTTAGTTACTCCGTTGGTTGTATGCCACCTGGTGGTCCTATATCGGATGAAATGTTTCCTTGCACGCTGAAGCCTCGATTGGCATTCGACAATTTGAGGCATCTATAGTGTCGACGTCACATCCAGTTATCGGTCAAAAGCCAAGTATAAACGGCAGCCGTTGGCTCAATGCTATATCGCTCAAAAAGATGGCCGTTGAGAGTAGATGTGCAAACACTCGGTGTTTAAATACCGATATCTTCGTAGTATTGATAAAAAGTGGTGAAAGAATTTTTTCCAGTAACTCAGAGTTTAGGCGTAACAAACTAGGCTCCAAGTTTCAATTTTCAGAATAGCCACTGTGTTCAAATTGGTTAACACGGTTAGGGTATTTTTGCGCATGCCCACAGAACACCTGCCCCAAAGATGGATGGAGGTAGTCACTCGAAGGTATTGCAGAAAAGCATGGAAACCTTAACCAGTCGACTGACCCGTTTAGGCCCAGTTAGGCCACCAAGTAGGGGTTCACGTTATCCCCTAAACGACGGTTGAAGATGGAGGGTGATATGGCTCAAAGCTGCAATTCATGGCGCTCTTCCATTCGGAATGTTTCTTCCACTATGCAATTTATCAACTTATTATTTTGCAATTCATCTACCAGTGTTTCTCGTTCCTTTTTTCCTAATCTGAGTAGATGATGGCAAAACGGTAGCATGTTGATGGCAGGGTAACAGTTGTAAGAAGTTGACTTATCTGATTCTTTGCCCGGTACAATGTCGATGTTTAACGGTGACAAATCGTATATTTGTCCATCATGGAGCATCGGCAATAGGTAGTGGAAGAATCGTGGAGGTCGCCGGTTTTCGCCTGATCTGTTCTACCGAGAATTACCTCATGAAATTGGTTTTTACTTTGACATAGTCAATGTGGTCCGCCATTACCTTGGATTGTAAATCCGTACATCCTTTTTTAATTTCCGGATACCCCAGGATTATATGAACCCTGACCCGAATTGATGAAAGACTTTTGAACGAAAAAGCCGATTCATGGCCGACTTAGGACCAAATCCTTTGGTGCGGGCCCACTGAGTTAACCCCGTACTGTGGTCTAGGGAGTCGGATGCCATCACATCCGCATCTATATCCTGGATTACAATGAGCAGTCGGTGACATGTGACAGTGGTCTCAGATGTCCTATGGTGGTTTTTCTTCATTCGCTTTTCGTCCCCATTAATTTTCGTTTGGCCATGGTTCGTGTACCACTGAGTGTATGCTCAGATTTGCGATGTTAGAGCTCTGCTGTTCGTTTCATCGCACCGTGGCTGTTTACAGAGAAGTCCTCCACCATGTTACTTCACGAAACCGGTGACCATTCTACTCACAACCAAATATCTTTAATTCGTTAAAGGAATTTGTTGAGCTGCCAGGATTTTGCGGATTCCCTGAGGGGTCGTTCATCTTGGCTTGATATATAAAAACTGTGATATTCCTAAACTTCTCGAGTTAGTTCTTTCTTTAGCATTGACATTTTATGACCACAATGCTAGTATACACTTTTGACGGCTAGCTTTGATGGGCTGCGTGATCGATCTGGAACGCACAAAAGGCGAAAACCGAACATGAACCGAGCTTTGGTAAACGTATCAGCCACCGTCAACGCTCACACACCCAAATCAAAACGGTGGTTCATTGACCACAGGCTGTGCTAAGGCGAATACCAAAGAGTTCATCTGAGCTTTCGAGTTACAGTTTTTTTACAGCCATTCACCCTGCGCCATCTTCAAGGTCAGTCTTATGGCGTTCATCGATTGGACAATGGTGCACCTGATTCAAAATTTTGCGCGGTTCGAGCTTGCAGCTTTCGTGTGAATGGTCGTTGTTCTTACTTAGATTCTAGTGCCCTACATTTTCTTAGATGAAACTGCCAAATGCATATCACGATACCATATGATCTTAGAATGGTTTGATTAAGTCATATATTTTGGCATCAAAATCTTCCTATCGTGATCGATTATTATATTTGTTTTACGTAACTTGAACATCAAGTAAAATTTCGCAAGAAGTTTACTGTATACCTTTAGAGCGAGTCCTTTCATTTTGTTGAATACGTGACTTCTGAAGGAAATTCGTTGGGATAATGAAAACCGGTGAAAGTCGAAAATATTGTTCAGAGGTTTGTGTCCAGTTGTCGAATGAATGAGGCAATACGCAAAGCCTTAAATAGCCTCAAATAATCAGACAATCAATGCAAATCCAACGGTCTTCCATCGTTACTTACTTCCTTTGGCCGTGTTGTTTACACCGGTAGACGTTGGCAATTGCTACCTCCTTTTCTTTTTTCCGTAAAATTTACGCTGATCTATTATCAAAAAGTTCGAATCGATTTCACGCATGAGCTTATCTTTGCTAAGTAAATTTTGTTATCTTCATTTTAATATTTTAATACAATATGATTTCCCGGGATCCTTGCAGTTTTATATAACTTCATCTGCAGTCAGTGATGTTAATTCGGCGAGACTAGAGTCTGAGTGGGATGCTACTTGGAAAAAATGCTGTCAGGGAATTGCTGGTGGTCTTCCGTCTTCTCCCATGGTCAGGATGATTGTCTCTGCGTTTAGACAATTTCCTTTAGATCCAAATAACGCTAGGGAACCTACCCACACGGATGCAATTAATGTAGCGTATACAAGACGGGCTGGACTGAAAACTGTAACAGAGTTAGAAGTTGCCCAGTTTCTAGTCAGACTGATGGAACGAATCAAGTCTCAAGTTACTCATACGGAATCCGGTATGCACATGGAGTTTGCTGACGACACGGTAAGTGTGCGTGGTTTGCTCTACGAACAGTGTCTGTTTCTTACTCGGTGCGATAAGCCGTTTATTTGTACTTCTTGATTTCGATGTGTCCCCGAATTATTTTACGCCTATTTGGGTGTGTGACTATGCTTTTCCAAAAATGTGTATTCTTCGTGATTCACCAATTGTATTTGCGTAGTTTTTCTTATTACGACTGTATGTTACGTTTGCACGAAGTACTCACCACCGAAACTGCTTAGCTTCTAGTTATGGAAACGCCGAAAAATTCATTTGTAGTGTGGATGTGTTCCAGTTAGTGCACTACGAAATTAAGAGTTTCTGATCTTAATGGGATATCCCCTGGCCAGGGTTTAGGTTGAACAGGTACTTTCAATATGTTGGTCATGTGTAGTGAGAGTCGGCTTTGTTGTACTTTGTTCTGTGTGGCAAGTAATGCATACCCGTTGGCAACAAGTCAGATTTCAACGGATGACCGATGAGGAGGTTGGAAGAGCAAGTATGTGTGATAAACTCAACCCAACTTCGGTTATTCTTTCCTTGTTCTCCCTCAGAGTTTTTCTCCCTAGTCATATTTAAGATGTCACATGATTTGTACAGTTTTATATACAGATATCGCCGGTTGTTGTTCTAAGATTCCCTTTCCTCATGTGCTGATAGTGCAATGAAGTATTAGCAGATATCGTGAAATTATTTGCAAATTCCCTATAGATTTTGATAAGACCGGTATACACAATTGACACTGATTGCCAAAATAACATGAGAAATGAATTCTCAATGGAGCATGAAAATTACATAAACTTGTCTGAAAGTAGTTTGAGGTTTATTCTAGTTTATACCATACCATGTTGGGAACCGATTCTTATCCGATCACGGAAGTTAAGCAACGTCGGGCCCGGTTAGTCCTGGCATGCGTGACCAACTGGAAATATCATGTTGCGGCCGTTCGCTGTTGTCCGGCCCCTCCTCGTTTAGTGGATCCTAGTGGCTATGGGACATGTCTCCTCCACTGCACTTATGCTTCATGCATGTTACAGAGAAAAAAATACAAATGCTAACTAGATCGCTTGTTTGATAGAAGCACTTATTTTGTGTATCATTTTAATCATAATTACACCTGCGATTACAGATTGAAGTTGAGTACTTGCTAATTGGGTTTTTTTACACTAACTGGGGTTTATTGGTGACCGTAGATCATAAACTCGGGGCTTTTCACTGAGAGGACACCCTGACTTCCATCCAGTTTGTCTTTGAATCAGTCACTGAGGCGCATTATTCGAGTACGTTGTTATCATGAGAGTGAACCAGAAGAGCTAAATGCAATAAAATCTTTTGGTACCATGGTATAAGGATTTAGGAGCCGGTTGAAAGTGTGGTTAATTTAGATTTTTGTATTCAAGCATCGTTTTAAACTAAACGGGGCCATCATTAACGTAATGCTGGTAAAAAAGCTATGCCAAGTGCATATGTTCTGTGCAGGAAATCAGGCACATCCAAAAGTGAACGCAGTTATATGTATCTTTTTGTTGAAATTTTAAAACGGAATTTCCTATATCTGAAGTAGAATATTATCACTTCGTGGAGCCTTGTCCGATAAGAGAGGAAACAATCAAGCTCTTTTTGCTTTTACTTTTATGCGACTAACTCCTGCCAGAGGATAAATCGGCTTCTTGGATGTCTCTGATTACGGTCGTCCATGCGTTGCGATCTGGAGCGAGGTCTGAAAGCCACAAAATCCAGTTATTGCGTCAATGGCGTACTCCGAAAACCGTCCAAAAACCTAAGCGATTCGGGCCCGCTTTAGTAGTACTAACCCACATCTTCAGTTGGCCACCAAGGCGACATATCCAATCTGGAGAGGGTAATGGCAATAGGCTCCTTTTCGTTAATCGCGTCTCCGGCCGGCGGAGAACATGACCGAACGACTGAAGACGATTTCTTTAGAGAAACGGGGAAAGCCGTTCGATGTTCGTACAGTGCTGGTGCTCAGCGGCTTTTGAGACGCAGTCATACCACTTGATTTTTGCCACATAGCGGAGGTTACAATGGTCAAAACGTTCTACCCGGTTTGTATCGTTTACCCTTGGTGGTCAGGTCCCGAATGCATACATAAGGACGATTTGTACGTTCCTAATAGCCGAACGTACTTCGAAGTATGTTCCAGAATGACTGTCTGTCAACGGAGTCGAATGCTGCACGGAAATCGATGGAGCGCGCTGTGGCATGTTGCTGGAATTTATACCGCTGTTCTAGAATTCTACGTAGTGTGAAGATCTGGTCAATACAACCTCTTCGTCGACGAATGTCACACTGGGTAAAGTGTTTTTGTGTATCCCGAATAGCAAGAAAGCGGTTTAGCAGGACGGTTGCAAAGAGCTTAGGTATTATATCGATGAGGCCAATACCTCTGTAGATTGCACATATAGTCTTCCCGCCCCTCTTCGATGTAGAAAGTATAATAGAGATTTCCCAGTCATTGAAGAATGTTTCGGAGTCTTAGATGCGATGAAACATCTAAGTTAGCGGAGTCAGCAGCGTTGGAAAAAACGATTTGAGGATCTCCGGTGGAATCCTGTCATCGCCGAGTGACCTCTTGTTTTTTCGTTGTCTGAACGACTGAGATGATTTCTGATTCGTATTCATATTGCTTTACGTCGCCTGGTGATGGTACGCAGTTAGACTCAATGGGATGCCAACTGAACAGCTGGGCGAAATATGCGACTCATCTTTGGTTTTTTTTGTTTGCATCCTGATATGTAATGACCACTATCGACACGAAGCGTGGAGGGCGGAGGTTTCGCCTTTCTCGACAAGGAGCGCATGAGTCTGAAAAGCTTCCCGAAATCTCCAAAAGCAGCTGCGATTTCATGAAATAACGCCTTCAACCGCTCTTTGCTAAGCTGTGCAATTACGCGCCTCTGGTCTTAGCACACCAATTTCCGTAGCTATCCAGTCTTTCATGTTCCTTTTGGCTTTGCGAGGGTGTTCAACGGATGCGCCCGTGATAATTGGTCTTAGCGCCATCCACAAATGTTCTTGGCTACCATGTTGGTCGATCTCGGCTAATTTAGATGTGATAGCGTTGGATGGGGTTTTGACGTTATTCGGGACTGTTAAATTCGACCCGTAGACTTTCTGGTACAGTTGGATTTCCTGTCGAGCTAAAAGATGAAGCATCAGGCGAGCGCGTACCATGCCGATGCTCAGTCCGTGTCATTGACGTCCCCTGTTGTGCCGCCGCGGTATGCCCGACAGTCTTTGATCGAAAGTGATCAAGGAGAACGCACCAAGATATAGTCGATTTGATGCGCTGTCCTACCTTCATTGGTGTACGACGTCAGCAGATGTGTTTTCAGATGTTGAGGCGGGTATTGGTGACGATCAGTCGATCGAGATTCGCAAACGAAACGGTCGCCATTTCCATATCAGTCACCGAGGCCCAATCTTCCCAGTACGTGACGGGTGTATTCATCCGCTTATACCGTGCGGGCTTTCCAATCCCCTGCATTTAGAAGGATGTTACGCCTTCGGGATACGGTTGACAAAACCCTGAATTCCATTGTAGAAGGCATCTTTAGCGTTTGGCTGAGCCTGTAGAATAGGTGCGTAGACTGAAGTGATGGTCACGTCGAAAGGAGTGCTCCCGTATCGTATCATTACAGGTCTTGCAGAAACTGCTTCCCAAGAGATCAGGACGCTGTGAGCTCGATTGTTCATTGTAATCACAACACTGAAGTTTCGAATCGACTTCTGGACAGTTACGATGCCTCGAGTAAGATGCGGCCATCTGGGGGACTTGAATGTACCAGCTGCCTGAGTTGGGTAGGAGCACTTCGGATAGACAAGTAATATCGATCTGGTAATCTTAGAACGTACATATGGAGATGCATTGGCATCCGGAAGAGTTTTCGCTTTCCAACAGGCTTTATTCGTGCGGTACCTTGTATTTGGGTTTACATTCCCAGTTCGTGTCTGGTTCACTCCGGCCACTGGGGGGAACATAAGGCGCCTCGCTTACCGGCACGTCATGGCATAATAAAAATAAACTGTAAAGACAATCCATGAAGATACTTGGGAATAGTGACCGAGGTGACATCCAAGCGCCACCCGACTTTTGTTCGAAGTGGCTCCTTTAGCCTATACAGAACTAAGTGTGGCCTACCGAACAATCGAACATTTAATCGTTGGGAGCCGCTGGCCAACCAGCAGGGTTCTTGCACGTTTTGGTGGTAGTCTACCAACCCGGGACGCCCAACGCGTTCGAGGTGACCTTGGTGCACGATCGCCGGTAGCTCATTAGGAGCTCATTTGTAATTCGGAAGCGTTGACTGTAATCCCGGAGTCTTTGCAACTCTGTTGGTCGGACGAATTACCGTGATAGCCGTTGGACCCAAAGAATACCATCCACCTACTCAGAAGTATTCGTCTTCGCTTGCTGGACGCCGTTTCTTCAACGATTTTAATCTGGTTTACCAATATATCCTGGTTTAGCCTGCTTGTCGGATGGTCTGTCAGGTTTTGGCCGCTGATGTATGCCTCAGCTTCGTAGAGCCACGTGAGTGCTGGTGTCTGCTGGAAACCAAAGATATGGATGATACCCTACAGACACTGCAGAGGTGCTACTCCTCTCAGTTACTCATGCACCCCATAAAGCTCCTTAATTGTCGGCTAATGAGTATGAAGCAATACCACAGTAAAGCGGGAATGAAGTTTTCCTGGGCATTAGCGGACAATAATGGGCATGTAAATTCGGTAGCCTGTTAAGTTTGTCGTTGTGCTCGTGCCAAGCGGTGACACGAAACGCCTAAAAATGAACATTTGTAGCACTAAGTCCCTCGAAGTGGTTGTCTCTCTGTTTATGCCCTTCCACGATGTTCAATGTGAAACAAATAAAGTAGAAGGAGCTTTTTCAATTCCTCAGACTAGAAAAAGCTATGGGTACGCAAAGATATTACCCGTTAACAACAACGGTTCTCGTCGGATCATCAAAGTTAAGCAAAGTCGAACCCATTTAGTCCTGGTGTGCGTGACCCACTGGGAATACCAGGTGTTGCGGCCGGTTTCTTTTTGCATGGTACGCGGCAGTTCGCTGTTGTCCAGCTTCTTAACATGCCTGATTTAGTGTAAACTTACTTGATTTTATCCATTTTCAAGTTTCAATGTTCTTGGGCTCTAGTGGCCATGGAGCATGTCCCTTCCGCTACGCTCATGCGTTAAGTACGTAATGGAAAGGTATGGGAAAATTTCTTTTTCTCCATCAGAATTTGGTAAACGTATTGGAGTGGTTTTCTTCTAGGTTGATTTAAGTTGGATCAAAGGACGCTTAGATATAGAGTGTTTCATGTGAACATACAGCACGGCCTGAATCCAAGATATGTTTGATGTCCTGACATGATAATTCAGTGAGCTGCTTTCGCATTGAATGGTAATAATGTGAAAATAATTTCATACTCAAGTTGTCCATGCTTCATAAAAGTGGCAAAAATATACGGAAGAACGATGGCGCACCCATCGATTACCAGTGTTTATCGATGCTATATTCCGTTCAGTGCAATGCGTCAAATTATTATGATCAGTTCGCTCGTAATGCATCATGGTTGAGATAAATAGATAATGGCTAAAGTGGGATATCGACTAGATTTGTTGAATATATGTTTGCTGGGTAACAATAGCTCAATTTTGTAAGCTTTGCCACTTTCCGCTGTATATGTGTGTACCTCGATCTGTTCAAGTTTACCACCTCCCGGAAGGAGTGTTTCTTTTCAAATAGGCATGCGCATGCCAGTATTTTCGTATCGTGCACACACATTGCTTATTCTAATTTCATATTTACCATACCTGCTGTCCACATATTTCCCATTTATTCGTCGTATCTGTTCAATCTCATATTTCTCTCGCCAAATCCTCTTCTGTCAGCTGATGCTGTTCTTCGTCCTCGACTTCTAAGCTGGTCTCATTTAGCCTGGGACTTCGATACCTGTAGAACATCGGGTATGTATTAGATCTTGCTGGAAACTCGAGCGGTTGACATCTGTTGCATTCTAAAAACTCGCATCTAAGACTACTGCTTTAATATTCGATTGACGCCACCCATCTAGTTCGCCTACAAACTTTCTCTTAGTCTTGTCTGGGTACTTGGAGCTTACGATTTTTCGTCCTACTTGAATCGCTCCCAGTCGACAGACGTTTGTGCAAATTAAGCAATGGCATTTCCCTCGTTCTGTTTCAAAATAACACCCCGGAATTAGTCAGAAACGCTTAAACCCTATATTTCATTATCTGGAGTCACATGCAAATTTTGTCGAGAGTTATTCCTTATCCCCCATTTTTATGATGGACTGGCTCAATAATCAGGCTATCCGCGGAAACACTGGCCCATTCCCGATGGCTTCGTAGCTACTTGCGTCAATCATTCTTCGCCGGTTATACAAATCGCGTGATGAGTGAACTTGCTGGGAGTAGTTCGTTTTTCATACTGGCCGCGGATGCACCGGCCGAATCTCCATTCTCCAACAGTTATTGGAGCACTGTTACACTTTTCAAATATCGACTATCATTGTTTTGCTAAACCTAGAGGCATTCAGCTCCATCAACCAACCATCGCTATGGCGTTGCATGTTGAGGAATAGTGTACGTGAGAATTTCCTGTCGGTTCTAAAGAAGTGCCACTAAACTTCCGGTTGGAGTGAAATCTGCACCCAGCTTTCACGACATTTCATTATCTCTGGTGAAATATGGTAAAGCTGATCCATATCCACATTCCTCTGTAACCTTACCATAAAAGATATTCTACAAAATACTCTAACTGATCCGTTCGACGGTAGGTTGGAACTCGCCTCAGGGACCCGAGTTTAAACTTCACCATCATTCAGCATTAAACAGCAAGGCTAGACTCACTGACCGCTGCCATTTCCCCAAGGTTACATATGTCTATAAAAAGACTGAATCTCCAAGGGGAACAGGGGAGTGG
>LUCM01009048.1:0-25772 GCA_008360955.1 Fasciolopsis buskii
GGAATGAAATGGAGTGAAACGAAATGAGACGAAATGAAATCCACGTGTGACGTGACAATGCATATTAGACGGATATGGGAAATGACGACGAGAATATCTGAGATGATGTGTTTGGATTTTTCAATGTCATACCTTCTTTCTTCTTTTCTATCATTTTTTTCTTCAGTTTTCTCTAATTTTTTCCCTCTTTTTTCTTGTTTTATTAATTTTCTTCTCCTTGTTGTTCGTTTTTTTCCTCTTTTTTTCGTTCTTTTTCCTCCTCTTTTTCTGCCCGTGTTAACGTGACATTTTCTTCTCTCACTCCTTTTTTTTCTATGACGTTCTCTCTAGTTTCCCCTGATTATTTTTGTCAGCTCTTCTTCTTCTTCAACTAATTTTTTTTCCCTTTGCCGTTTGTCTCGCTCTTTTATTTCAACACTCATTTAATTTATTTCGTTTTTTTCCTGTGTCGTTCTTTGCGTTCCTTTAAAACGCTTTGTAGGTGCGTTTTCTTGTTTCTTCGGTTTCGTTTTCGCGAAATTCTCATCACCATTAGCGAATTCGTAGATCTGCAAGTTCATGCTTTCTTTCATTATTCTGGACATCCTAAGCTGTTCATATCGATGCACGGAGCCAGTTTGCTGCTGATGGTATTGGCAAATTGCATGGGCATAGTGTCCTGGAATAACTATTGCCTTTCTGGTGGAAATTCATTCATAATTTCGGTTTCCAAAAACTTTCGTTCTTGATATGATTTCATCAATTATGTCATTACCTCGGACTTACCTATTTCGTTTGTGTCTGAAACTGTGGTAAATAATGTATCATGCACGATGATCCGAATTCGAATTTTCACAGTTTGCTCTCAAATGGACATTAAAGAAAGTTATTCTCTTCGTAGATCAAAATGTAGCATGGTCACGTCGGACTGGATGATAAAATGAAAAGCGGTTTCCTCAGGACAAGTGTCAATATGATTGGCTTTCTCATTGTTTACTTCCCTCGACCAAGATTTTGGCGCTTAAGACTGTGGCAAATATTTTAATTAATCTCAGCCCTTGTTTTATTGCTTAATCGAGGTCATCCTAATACAAATTTGCTGATACGAACCTGGCAGAATTCCAAGTTTGGTTGCAAAGAGTTTATCTCGTGAAACGGTTTCTCAAATTCGGTGTTCTTAGCTACAGTTTGACATTCGTTGTCGATGCGTCAACAAAATGCAGTGTACTTTGGAGGATAACGGTTCCTCGGCATTATCAAATTCAGCTTTACATGGTGCATGAAAGAACATTTTGATGATTCCGCGGACGACGTTTTAGCAGATCGATACATTAAGCAACGGAACCGGGGGATATGCCTGCATGGCCGAGAGTAAACCAGAATTTTCCACCGAAGTGGGTTTTCCTACTAGAAATTGTTTTGTTGTCACAGTTCTAATAGATGTCTCCATCTATATATGCGGTGGCCACATGCGCATTTCTGAACCATTCCGGCCAAGTTAGCTACAAGTGAGGAAACAAGAAGCCTATTTGCAGTAAGAGTTTTGCACCCAAAGTTGAATTACTTCACGAAAATCGGCTTATACACTAAACGGATAACACGAAGCAAATAATTCATCCCAGCAGTGTTACCGATGGGCATTGTTACGTTATACCCTTTATAGTTTTGCATCACAGTAAAATGATATTCACTGAACAATATACACTTACATTCCTGCTTTGAACAAGCAGCAAAGAACAATAATGTGACAAAGAATGGGATAATCACCACCGTTTGAAAATTCATTTTTAAATTTCTCTACCCGAGAATGGGTTTCTCTTGCTTTTATACATTTAAAAAGGGGATCACGTGGTTTAATTGGCTCAATTCACTTTGCTGACCAATAGCACAAACTGAACCGATTTAAGTGAGTCTCCTTACTACAAGTCTACAAGAGCCGCAGTGTTTTCCACTTTAAACACGAAGGCACAGCAGAGTTTTCAACCAGCGATGAAATATAAGCAGCCGATTGTACTGAAGTGTCACATTCATAGCACGTGATGGTTGATAACTCTCTTACTTAAGCTAGAAGACGTGCTGTTAGTCTTCAAAACTTCAGTCTACCAGATATTTCGCTTGATACACTAAACTGTGCTTTATGAACCGATTCAAATTTCTTGGTCGTAAAATGTGATCTCGCGAAATAGAATCCCGTTTTATCACTAAACAGCATGCGCAAGGCAGGTGTCAGCGGGATTTACCGTCAAAATAAGCCATTTCACGAATTTAGTACGATGTGGAAAACAGACAGCAACAAAGGAAATTCAACAATTCTGAAAGGTCGAGATTCGTTTCTGCTTTCAGAGTGAATGGTTGCGACCTTTGAGTGTATTCAATTCCTTGCGACCAACAGATCTACCTGCAAACTGATTCACTGCCCATCAAGCAAAATTTGAGAACATAAAACAGTTTCATTGCAGCTTTCCTCCGAATTGTGAGTGCTGTTGTACTTTTGTGAAGCAATGCTTCATTGAGCTTATTCATGTGTTCTTCTGTAGACAGTTTAGGTCATTTTCTGTGAGTACAAATCTGAACACAGGGAGAAGAACCCACACATGTCAATCGAACTTATTACAGTAAATCAGAAATTCTTAGTGGTTTCAGGCTGGTTTCGGTCCCATGGAAAATTATACTGGAGAAAGGTAATATGCGGATTATTCAGCGACTGCTGCCGAAGCCCGTGATAGATCATCCCCTCTTCTGACACTGAGAATATGGGGCCTAACATCTTCAATACATTTTGTGTTTCACCGCAAGCTTTTTTTGACACTAAATGATTTGCAGCTATAAAAAAGTTGATTTGTTGGATAACCGAAGAATAATGATCAGTTTCAATAGTAGAAGTCCTGGATTAATAATGTCTTACATAACTCACGCTGCTTAGTCATTAAAACAGAACACACTTTGACCATAAAACGTCAACGTGGCTCTAACGACTTATCAACCGCCAACTGTGGTGGTAGCATTTGAGATTGATCACAATATCCCATTCACATGAGATTTCTTTAATTTGCTTCGAAAAACGTTTTTGTTCAGTATTCCTTGCCTGTGATATGGTTTCTTCAGTTCACTCCAAATGGACGAGTAGACTGGGTGGCAGAAAATGTCATCCTTTCCATCCACGCTGCTGCTTTGTCCCGCATTTTGATGAGTTGTACGCTGATTCGATCGGTTGAAGAATACATCAACTGATTAATAATAAATAGGCCGAAAACCCAGAGACCAAAGTAGTTTGCATGGAACAGAGAGTAATTATCGTTGGTTGTTTGACGAAACCGTACAAACTGGTGCCACGATTAGAATATATTACGTAAACCGTTTTGAACATTTTTTTGGCTTATTCCATACCAAATAAATCAGACCTACGCCGCAAAAGTCACTGATTCATATGGTCTAAATTCATTCAAATTCGATTGTAAAATTTGTCTTGAGAAGGACAATTAAAACCAATACATAACGCATCCATTTTTTGATACATTCCCAACATCATTTGGTCCTAAAAGGCACACACAATTCGGTCCCTATGGCAAAGTATTCTTATCAAGCTACGTTTATTTCAAAAGCCAGAGTGCAATTAGACGTGTACACTGAACTTTCTTGCCACAGTTAACTTCTTGTGACTTGCCGTCCGTCGGTCAGTTTTTCATTCTGTCTACGGACGTTAGTCGGTTATTTGACTCGCTTCCCAAGCCGTGACTATACTTAGGTGTATGAATATGAAAAGGACATACAATCGGGCTAATGATTTTTATTTCGGAAAACAATGTGACTGAAATAGCAGCCCATCGATAATGTGTTTCTATATCGCTAATTCCTATTCAAGTTGCAGTTTGTGAGAAGTTCTTTTCCTTGGGTAAATATTACACTTTGATTTGGTTTCCACCTAACTTCCTGGGGCTGGTCAAGTGGATTATCGGTGTGTTAGTGAAAGGTTCAGAGGTTCGAATTCCGGCTCGTTGCTCACCTGGCCTAGTGAAACCTTGTGTCGTTCTATCCCATTTCACGTTTCAGGGTCAAGTTTGCGGGTCCCCACACCCTGTTTGCTGAACCCTGGTGGCTGCGGAACAGGCCCATTCCAATTCACTGAAGCTTTATACATGCGGGACAAATAGGAATTCTACATTGTTTTCTTCAACGGTAAACGCATTCTTTACAAAGAACAGTCATAAGATGATCATCAAGTAAACTCGAGAATGTTCATTTCGGCTAAAGCACAACATTACATGATGAAACGAAACCGAAGTGTGTACATAATTACCTATCGTTAGACGCCTAGAGGTATCCCCCTGACAGCTACCGTTTCACCGAGATAAGCGATGCAATATGAGTAACAAGTAGGGAAAGTGGACAGAGAATAATCATAGAGTCAAACGAGAAGAAAACAGCCGTATTAGGCAACATACAGAGTAGGATTTAACTGTAATGCCAAAGTGTCTTTAACCACTCTGATTCGACAGAGGGTGAACACAAGCCTGCAGCTATTCATGAACCGTCACCGTATCCATTGCTTCCAGTAGAAAATTAATGTCGCAAATTTCACAAGTTCTGAACTCACAAGACTAGTTCTAAGTCAAAATTTCATATTCAGTTTACTGATAGTCAAGCTGATCAATAAAATAACTATTCGCAAAGATACAACGTCGCTTATTACCTTGCACATATGATTTGAAAACGGAACTAATCAGCAAAAGCACGATGTGCACTGGAACTTAGAAAGAAAAATGTGAGATTGAATAATAAACCTGGCAACGAAATAATTAGCTGGAATAATGCTGCATTTGACAAATTTGCCAAACTGAACTTTCTAATCTGTCATGTTAGCAAAATCAAACCATTGGGGCTCGGTTAAATCTTAAGGAATTCGTTCTCCAATCACTTGTGCACTTGTTTCGAATGTGTTTTGCGTCCGCAGGTGCATTTCACTCCTTTCAAAGTGGAAACCATGATCCAGTGGATCAGTTTTACATTTGCCAAATCATCTTAATCAAGCTTCCCAATAGCATAACTTGTGTTTCGGTGAAAGGGAAGTGAACTGGGTCTTTATGGATAAAACAGATTCCACTTTTTGAATTCCAGTATTGCGTAGAATGCCATCCGTTTTGAAAACACTCTGATGGAGGTAAACGTATTTTCAGATTGTTACTGGTTGAACTCAAATCAGAGTTTCAGCGTATTCACTGCTGCACAATAACGGGTGATCAATTACAACACTTCGATTTTTATTTCTGCTTGCAGACAGCTCGCAGATCTTCGACCGAGCAGACGTTTCCCGTGTTGCACTGCACAATGCCGGGTGAACAAGGCTGATTCGTCGAAAATGAACTTTGAACTTGTGAGACGGCACCAATTCGCAGGTGTGGCTCACATACAAACTTGTTCACTCAGTGGGTTCTATGCAAACGTGAGTGTCGCCCCACTATATTTAGTGCTCGAATTAGACGATAACGAAGCAAGTCATATGAGTCTAAGAGGCATAGATTCATGTGACACAGAGAATGGTTGCAACGTCTAACTATACTTGGTTCTTTGGGACCAACGAATTCACCAGAAAATTCTGTTTCAGACTCCTACAAGACCATCTGAACAAAATTAAGTAGCAC
Organism: Fasciolopsis buskii; assembly: GCA_008360955.1. Taxonomy (NCBI): domain Eukaryota; kingdom Metazoa; phylum Platyhelminthes; class Trematoda; order Plagiorchiida; family Fasciolidae; genus Fasciolopsis; species Fasciolopsis buskii. The sequence goes on from LUCM01009048.1 coordinate 5,619, forward strand.
AAACCACATGAATTTACTCTAGTTTACCACGAACCTTCGAATCCTAGTCCTCATGCCAGTGATGCTAAGCTTTAGCGAGTGCATTCATGTGAAAGTCACTAAACATATGATATTTTGACTTAGAAGGCAAAGCTGAACGTTCGACAGCATATCAAAATATTAACAAGTGAGACTGAGGGCCTGAAACCATCAACAGTTCATGCTTCGCATTTAACGTGAATTCCTAAATTTGGTCATTCCCAAAAAAGGAGTTATTCTTGGTAGTAATCAGAAACAAGCTATAGATGGAAAGAATACCGCAGGTAGAATATAGTTGCGTTGCTGGTTGGTTATTCAAAAAGGACGTGTGTTCACCTTTAAAGACCGTTACCAAACTCCGAGAGGTCACTACCATAATTCATATTCTTGATATTCGAGAATCAATTCGCAATCCCACCCAAAACAAATATTTGTTTGGGAAAAATTTTACGGCTGGGTGAAATTCTGATTACCAATGGCTTTTGGGCAAGGCTGCAATACAGGGGCGGTAATGCGAGTGAACATATTTGATTTATGTAGCAATCACTGATCAATGAGCGAGTGTAGCAGAGAAGCAGTCCCAAGTTGGTAATAGATCTAGAAAAAAAATGAGACAATGAGCATGATCCCGTACTTCCCAGTAATGCAAAGGACTTCGTCTTGTCATACATGCGCCTTATTTGCTCGTTGTCGTTGGTCTTGTGAAGTTGGATGGCCGAATTTCAACTACGGCTTTCGAGATGTATGTGCGCAAGTGCATGTAACTGGTTACTTGAATAGAATATCAACAGACAATAAACGCAAGTGCATGATTACCGTGGAATTTTCATGTTATCTAGAGGACAAAACTCGGACGTTCCATTTGTATAAACTTGCATGATGTGGTTAGTCGCAGTCGTTATACGTCGGCGGTGAATTTGATAGTTTGTGGCCAACCACGGTCAAATTTCTCTGGTTGGTCGTTTCGTTTGACGAAGAGTACCCATACATCATAATAACGGGACTTCAATAATTCGAGTTTGTTTGTAGAAAATTTTAATTTTAATTCGTCAGCAGAAAATTTGCATATGTATTTAAGACTTGTCACATGTGGGTAGTAAATCATTTTGTTCCAAATTGGCTTCTTCAAATTTAAGAATACATACACCTGATAGGCCGGATAACTTTCATTCACTGACTCTCTATCTGATAAGCAAACAGAAAGGTAGTTTACAAAAAACAATTACGTGGACAAAAACATAAACGATCCCATCGTCACACGAGTTTAATAACCAGAAGATATTTAAATGGAAATTCGTATTAATGTGCATGATAACATAACGGGTCATATCCAATATTTCTCTCATAATGATATCAGAATATCGTCCAGTATTCATGTGAGCAATAGATGATTTTCTGTCTCAGGGAATGCCGCTTGTTATGATATAATTGCAAAAGTTTGAACGGGAAAACTATGAACATAGTTGTGCCGCAATGTTGACATATATTTAATTATCAAATCCTTCATTCTGGTAGCAACACGCACTCTTCAAGTAAATTGCTAAGAATTTCCCCCATTATGGGTTAAGGATAAATTAGGACAGTTCGTCAGTCGTATTTGCTATAGAACATCCACCGTTCGGCCACGTTTGCTTCCTGTCAGCTTTGTTGAATTCCGTACTTGTTTCATACGTGTTTGATGATGGCTGGGTTCGAACCAATTCCGACCGCCCAACTGACGGAATCCATGTTTTAGGTGAGCACTAAAATGCTTTTATGTGCTGGTAGATGAACACATACGGCTATCTGCTTATGGTATTATAAGCAGTTCGTTTAAGTGAATACATGGAAGCAGCTTCCTCTGGATCTCTTAACCGTTTGCTCCAAGTGGCGCTGCTTTCATTGTCTACCTTACCTCGGTTCCAACTCTTGACGAAATGATCAGTTAACATCCCGAAGATAATGGTAAAACCTTCGACTGGAAATTCGGAATTGCTTGCCAAGTGTCATTAACAAAAGCAATCTGCACGTCAAAAAATGCTAACGTCTAGGTCTGATTGGGAACACAGAGAACTAGATAATTATTTGAAGTGGATCCGACAACTGAGTCCTTTATTCAGTGTAACTGACCAACGCGAAAGTTTCCGCACTAAAGCGCAACATTTTTGTGCACCTGATGTTGAAAACGATAGTCTTGTTGTCCACGCTGTCAAAATATCAGGGCTTTGGTTGATTACTGAGCAGACTCAAAACGGTGGAGCTAAGGAAGGAAGAAGGACGGTCCAAATAAATAAAGAACTGAGGGTCACTCGCTTCGCCCAAATAATGATCCTAAACATATCTTGATTTTGCATAGAGTAAAATTACTTTGCCTTTTCGAATAGCCTTCACGTAGGTGCATATCGAATCATCCAAACCTATTCTACTTTAATTAGTTATTCATTTGACTTCAGGTCCTGTAAATCTCCCTAAATACCGCTTCTCTTCTTTGTACATGCCCCTTTTAGCCGCTCGTTAATTTGCTTCCACATACGAATGCTGAAAGCGCCATTTTATTCCAAGACAATCAACTACTTCACAATCTGTTGTTTACTTTTTAAACATTGATAATATTTGTCGAATCAAATTGTGATTCCACCACTGTTTTAACTTTCCACAAGGGTTGAAACACAGTCTCTTAGATGGGACTCATAAAGAAATGTTGTGGTAGGAGGTATCTTCCTCATTTTTGTCGGTTGTTTAGACGAAATATATCAGCTTATATAAAGTGAACTGTTCACATATATTCACCTGAGATTCGTCTACCTAACGTTGAGTAAAGCAGGCGGTTTGCTGTTGTTCGTTTGCAGAACTTTCGTGTGAGATTACTGAATTGGCCAGATAGCTAGTTTTAGTCATTTCTATTTTGATTTTTGGCCTGTAATTGGAACGGTCGGATCTTATGGACTAGACGGCTTGTGTAATCCCGGTGCCTCAAATCGAATAATATCAACTTGATGTTTGGTTGGTGAATGTGTCAAACACAAATGACTACGGTTTTTGAGGAATTCTATCACCACAATTGTAGTTCAATCGGTAGTGAACATGCTGGTCGGAGTGATCTAAGCGGGTGTCAGATGTAGAGCCGGACATGGGTCCGTTAGCAATGGACAACACTCCTCTGAGCTGCCAAGTGCGTTACAGTACGAATGACTTAAATTCCTTCAGTACAGATTCTGTTCTCCGTAGAAATTTATCGTATATTGCAAGCTTACAAATGACTTTCGGTTCAATTCCGGCGCATCTGCTTTGGGCCCCGTGGAAACGCATTCACATCAATTCACGATTTACTGAGAAACGGGAGCACAGCTAAACAAGTGTCCTAGGTTTTCTTTCAGTAAATAACCTGCAATCCACCAAACAGAGGCCGCTTGTTTGAATGTCCGAAACTGTCTAGCGGTTGTTTCATTCTAATTCACAAGGCAGGAGTGTATTCGAATGCACTTATTTGAAGATATTGTTAAACTTGAAAAATTATTTCACCAGTTGCTTGATAAAGTGGATGACGATTTGTTTTCCGCAGCGCCGTCGAAAAACATTTCAAACAGTGTGAATCTTTACATCTTCACACAGAACAAATTCTATACGTGGAAAGCGGAGGATTTTCTACTATACCGTACAAACTTCGTAGAAATAGAAATGAATAGCACGGAATTGCAAATATATATTCAGGAGTTTGGAAAAACAATTGCAAATGTGTTGCGGCGCTCACTGTCCAATCGATTTTTGAGCAACCAAACATGACCGCTATTCATCACACAGGCTTTTCCTAAACCTAGTTGTTCATGAAGGAAATCACGCGACGTAGATCGTGGTACTCCAGATTTTTCCTCACCCTCTTAGGTGATGTCTTACTTGCACATTGGTTTGGATTTCTCGTAAAAGCATTTCGATATTAGGACCATGAAGCAATTTGTGCTATAACTGTCGCGAACGATTTCCAGGATTATATACCTTGTCACGCTAATGAAAATTATTTGATTTATTGGTTTGCAAACATCATTCGTCCCCTGAAATTTGACGCATCAGTCAGGCTGAAGATAGACGAAATATTCCACTTTTCACAACGAGAATAACCCTGGAATGATATGACAGTTTGCATGTATCCATGATTTAACAAGCTATATAAGATAGCTTATGTGAAGCTGAGGATCCAGTTCTGCCTGGAAGGTCAGTGGGTAGAGTTCAGATAAAATGACCTCCTGGTCCTCCAGACTGGCGTACATTTGAGCTGGTGACTTAGTCAAGAAACTGAGTGGAGGAATAACTGTTTCATGTAGATAACCTTTCACTCGCCCACTCCCAAATACCCTGCGGACGTTTTCTCGTTAGAACAAAATAATTTACCTGGGAACCCTAATGGTTCACCCGCTTAGCGTTTGGCGCCCGCAGGAGTATTAGTCCAAAAAACCCCAATGAATCGCGCAAACAGCGAATTCCATAACGAATTGGTAGTCGCATAAAATAATCGAGACCGCGCTACCCATTGTCTCGAGCAGTGTGGGTAGTGCACAGCTTGGGCACAACCCGAGTTTCCGTGTTTGGTTAAGGCTCCATCGAAATTTGTGTGCGAATTTTCAGTCAAAGTCTCCTGGTCGGATACCCAAAGAAAACAGTCTTCTCCGCTGTGGACAGCCGTGAAGTATGGGTCACTGAGGCATCTACTCGTCCTTTCTATATGAGATCGTTTTAATTTTCGTCTTCAGATGTGGGGAACACATGCTGCCACAATTAATTCGAGCTTGAGGAATTTATCTGATGATAGCATTGGCCGAGGGGGAAGAAATAGTTTACACTCATTACTTGTATCTAGGCCATCAATTCCTTCAGCCGCCTTCAATATCCGCATGCTCAGTCGAATTCATTAACATACTGTTCTAACTAGAACTCTTGAACCATTTAAATTAGATGCTTGCTGTGTTTTCGAAGAGAACATGCAGGATCGCATTCGTGATCCCTCATCCTATCCAAAATGCAATCTCATTCTCTTGCTTCATTCTCTACGCGTCGCATGACCCGGTTTCGAAGGCCTATGGTTGGTTTGGAGGTGGGATTGTCATGTGCATGTGAGCGGCCCGTGCATTGTTAGACGGGATCCCAATCATCACATCCAACTTTGTGCAGTTCATTTGGACAGCTTTGTTCTTGTCGACAGTAGAAGACCGGTAATTCATTGTTTGTTCGTGCCGGGATAGTCGGGTGAAATTTTAAGAAATGAGTAATCAAACAACACAATAAACTTAGGACATTTTTTCAATGCTATGGCAGTAGACAGAAGAGGGTGGAGAAACTGTAAAACGCTGCAGGCATTTCATGATAGAAATGTTCATGTCACAAAATTTGTCCACGCTAAGCCATACAACAAGCACGCATGTTTGCTTGCACAAGATGTAATTACGTGCCGGTCAGCTGATAGCTGCGATCAGATTGGCAGATTTACAGAATTACTGTTCCGGTTTCGTATCTTGGTCGGTAAATAATTGGCCATTTGAAAAGTGGAAGCAAAACGCGCGGTAAGTTCGTATGAAAAATTGGATCTACTTTGGGCGAGACAACCACGTTGTCCATCTGCTTGGGAACCGTTTGGAATATGACATACTTAAACTATTGATCGGTCGAAGTCAGACAACGGAAATACGGTCCGCAAATCTGATTGGCGGTCACGAATAGGATGCTGACTAAATTATGTGTAGTGATAATTTCTGCTGAATGACCAAGCTGATTGCTAGAAGCCATAGTATGCAGCATTCGCTGCGAATATCGAAGGGTCGTAGGGCAATTAGATACACTGAAATGAGCCTGTCGACCAAGTACCTATTTGTTGACATCATCTGATGAAATCGAAGATTCCGCTGAGGCATATGACTATTTCTCCGTTTGATTACTAATGCGTAGCGTGTTCAATCATGGTGAAATTTTGATAATTGTGTTCCATTTCAGACTACCGAAGGATCAAATTGTTAGTTCGCAATTGCAATGAATGTTGCGGGAACGGCTCATGCATTGTTCCAAGTGCGTTTTCTCTTTTTGGTTTGAATGTGCGTTTGGAAGATTCACTTCTCAACGCTCTCCACCGCACACTATTTTGATCACCCAAAGCGATCACTCCAAACCATCTGAAAAGCAAGTTAGTAGAAGATGATTATGAATTTCGCTATAGGCAATATAATCAGGAGCAAGTATGGTTGACAGCAGAACCCTATTCATATCAATAACCTAGTTGCTGATAACTATGAGATCATTCCCGATATAAGTGCTGCTAAATTAATTACTTATCCATTCTCGTTGTTCCACAGAATTACCGTGAATGAAATATATTCTCTTAAACTGACAACTAAATTTTGCTTTTCGCTGAATCCCAAGCTTTTGAATATTTTGCTAATAACCTAGCCAGTCGATTTATCTAAAGGCTCATGCATACAGAATGAAACCTCTAGCAGAGTGAAGGTTTGCCCTCAGATATCACTCGTCAGGTGAAATGCTTCGGTCATTTGTTTTATCTGACAGTGTACAGTCTATTTTGCGAAAAACGGATGTTCAGTTCTTCGGGCAATCCCAACGTAAGAAGGTACTTCTCAAGTTGACATGAAAAATATATCGCAATTCACCTTGATATAGCCAATTGCGGAGGCGAGTTCACGACATCTCTCTGTGGTGGGAAGCGGTATTGCACAACAGGGCAACAAACAAAATCGATTTATCAAAACGTCGAAATAAAAAATCAAGGCTGAATACAAACAAATCCAAAAGCAATTAAATTATTTTGATCTACTGCATTAATCTATTCCTGCATTGAACTGCTTCTGTGACAAGAATTAATTTATCACGAATGACGTTCTTTTGTTTCTCCCATTATCGGATAATCAATTGTCTGCCGACAATTTCACAAATCGTTCCTTAGTAATATGCCGCTGATTGTCAGCGTACTGACATCGAGATGCAATCAATTTATGTCAAATACTCAACCGATTTAATCACGTATTTTAATTCTGTCAACAACATTCTTATCCAGCAATAGTAAAACATTTCTGGCTGTAGAACCAGTAAAGCGTTTGAGATTATTCATGCAAACAGTTAAACTATGAATCTGTTAGCTTTTCATTGACGTGACAGAACTTCTTCAGGTGCATCGATTGTGTCTAACGGAGGTGAGGAAAGTGGCATTAGTCAGCGCAGAGTCTGGTTAATGATAAATGTAAGGCTCTAACATTGTATGCACTGTTAAAGTTTCACTTCTGGAGGTTTGAGATCATGTGGGATAAAACGTGGTCTCACCTGAGCTAAAATATTTCACATCAGGTACGTGCAAATTCAGGGGGAATGAACAGCGGGGAGAAACCAAATCATTCCATCAATTTGTCAAACAAACCGAGCTCGTATTGCACCATCCTGTGTGGATAAATAATTCATCGTATTCAAGTTAAAACTCAAGTTTGGATATTTCATTCGCTAGACGGTTTCACCATAAAGAAGCGGAATGGCAGTTTTAACTATCGAGAGTACATCATGGTGTGGAGTTATCACAAGTTAATGAGTGGATGTGTCTGGGAATCAGCAGATCAAAATATTAGCGTGTGATATTTCGTCAACTCACCAGCAGTTCGAACAATTCCGACTTCAGTTCCAGCTGGAACTTTCAATGTGCCCGTCATCTAAGGAATATTTCCAGGATCAGCACGAATAGTGAAGCAGATCAGAGAGATCCACTTTCATTGTTTTCCGTCTAATTTTATTTTTAATAGCAAAGCAATATTTACTACATTCCGGAACCCGCCAATGGCCAACTTATGGTTGGGGATTGAAGGAACTTCTGACAGAGGTCAGAAATTATTGAATAAAAATGCTTAATTTTCAATTTAGTTCACAATAATCGTATTTTCGTCTTACTGTGTGCGGGGGAGATAAATAATGGCTATATCTTTGTGCGAAACATGTTCGTCGGGAAAAGAACTCTGAAGTAGATTTCACAGCCTATGATTCAGAAACCGCACGATAATTCAATGATCATGCGTTTTTGGTTCAAGTAAGTAGTTTTACATCTGAGGTGAACGGTGCTGTAGGTATATACAGTTGCGTCCGGTTAGTAGGCTACATGTGTCCGGAATTCCAACGTCACAGCAACAAGACAGCTGACGAGGTTAGATGGTAGAACAGATGAAATTATCGGCCTTGCTACTGGTACTGGCACTAAGGTGCTGCCTTGTTTTGTGTGGAATGGTGTTGACTTTTATTGTGCTTTTCTGTCTTATTCTACTGCACTGTTCAGAGTTTTCAGACATCAGCCATTTGCCATTTACGGGTGTCACCTGGAGAACATGGAAGGTATAACAGAATAATTACGTGTTATGACTAGTCATGCTACCTGTTTGAGGTGGTTTGCTAAGACACAGGAATTGTTCCAAACAGGTGATGGTAAAATTATTAACCACACAGAATCGGCTGTATGCGGCACGAAAATTGAACGTGTGGAAACGCGATGGCGATTCTGACGAATCATTGTGCACATGCTCACGGAGATGTGTAAGTGTCTTGCCGGCCGATATTTGGCGCAGACAAGAGCTAATCACCTAGTTCGGTTGAAAAATATTCAGACTTGCGATGACAATACTAGTGACAATGGACGGATACGGCCAAATAAATTCGACTCAAGAAAAGTACGCGGTTAAACGCATCAAGATGTGTCAGTTCAAGGTTGAGAGACTTCTGTGATTGGGGCAATTCATTAATTGAATGGAGCAGAAATTCGGGATGTCGGTTTCCTAACGAGGTGTTGTTAGGATGAAATTATTCGTTCAGTCAGAGTCACATTATGTAGCCTTAGAATGGATTAGGACAAATCATTTTAATTTACACCAATGTCTCACGTGGTTATATTTGATTGTATGGTGAAGATGGACGGTTAAACCTACCCACAGTGATTTGTTATTTGTCCTCAAGCATTGACATAAAAATGCTCGAAATTAATCGTGAATGCATGTAATAGCGATTTAGTCAAAATCACTCTATATTTGCTTCATAAATTCGGGTGATATAATGAAACTTAGATGGGCGATTAATACTTCATCCCATTTGTAAGAAGAAATAATAAATAGAAGTGAATTATTCCTTGAGTTCGACATAGTAGTTTGATGTGCTAAAAATAGTTGTAACTAGAGCCGTGTGGGATAACAATAAATGTATGACAAATGGTGGTCGACAAAATCCCAGGAAAGCAAGCAACTGGACACAAACGCGTGGTTCCAATAGTGTAATGCCGAATTAGAGATCATGAATCGAGGATAGCATGACAGCAGCGATATACTCTGTAATCCGTTGTAACAGTTGGTGATTTGTCTTGCCAATGCCATTGTCACCCTACTGGTAGGTGCACTGGAATCTGATAAGAGACGGAGTGTTCGAGAACACATTCCTGTCACTTACCGATAGCAGTCCGCCTAGCTGATGGATCGGTCTTATCCGCAGCAGTTGTACGCTTTCGCCGTATGACATTCAATATTTGGCGGTCATGAATAAGATTTCAGGAAAATCCATCTGCTTCGGCTTCAATGCGAGGATCGGTTTCAGCCAAGCACTTCAACACGCGTGCCTCAGTAATGGATTTTCCCGGCACATTTCTAACTGGATATTATAGAATCTCGACCAACTCTCGACCAAATGTACTTTGCAGCGGATACCTTCTAGTTTAGGCTTGATTCAGTGGGAATGGTTAAGAGTAGAATCCAAAGGCCCGGAAACGAATCCACTTTTCGTTGAAAATTCACAATAATTTGTGCAGCAATATCTAATCGAAGACTTAATTGCGCACATTGAGTATGACAGGCTTACCATGAATTTCATTACTTCTTCATTATCAAAACACAAATCTTACATTTATCCTTGCCTGAGTGTGACTGATCAAGTTTATTATTTCATTCCGTTCTGAGCTGTGAGATTTCCATAGGTTGAGAAGCGGTACACATTACGTGAATTACAGCATTCGTGAAGCAGGCCGTGGCCAAGCGGATGAGATGCTGGCGATTAGACATGAAAGCTGTGGGTTCGAACGCTCCCACCACCGGTCAACTTCCCCACTTGGAAGCCTTCTGTTAGCCACGGCCCCTTTCTTGAAAATTGATGTACATCGTTATTTCAATAATAAAGAAAATAAAGGATTAAAGATTAAAAAAAGGATTTTCTCCTTCCCAACCAGAATGTGTGTTAAATATGGAACAGAGGCCTCATGAGGAACTTTTATGCAAGAAGCGATTATCTATACATTGAAGTAATTGAAGACAGACATACCATTGTATGAAAGATAAGTTGGATTTGCAAACATGCTGGTGGAAAATGATTCGCAGATCTCGATGTGCAAATCACATAGTTAAACAAAATGAATGGCAATCCGAAAGACATACATGAACACTGACGAACTGACTAAGAAGAGCAAATGGCAAAACCTCTAGATTAGGCCGGAAAAATCAACTGTTGAACAGTAGACCAAGATAGGGAGAACACATTAATTGACAAAAGACGTAATGATATTTTAACTTGCACCAATCTGTTCCAGTCTGCGGGTTTGAAATGTTAGACGAAGATATGCGAGAACCACCGTAAATTGGTACAGAATACAACATCTAGGTATTTCGCACATTCGCCCACGGGAAAGTGAACGTCGCTAATTACCCAATGATCACTGAATAAAGACGAGATAAAAGAAGGGGTAAAAGTGCATCTAAAATTTTATGGTTTACAAAAGTGAAGACAAAACTTGGAGAAAATGGTCTGTATCTAACGCGAATACTTTGACTAGTCTATGGAGTTTGGTAAATCGGAAACTGACTGACACAAAACGAGAGTAGAGGTAGTGGCAATGGGAAAGGAATTTATGAGAAAATGTCCATGGTTGTAAGGTTGGGGAAAGAGCTGGAACACTACTGGTAGCAAAGGATTTTCTGGGGAGCGTAGTCATAATATCCAAGAGAAATTGCTTTCTGTTGGTCTGGAGCAACCGCAGGATGGAAGAAATTGGAAACGTTTCTCTAAAGATAGGGTTCGGCTTTCTTGAAATAGTGATTTTAAAGGATGGCACGATGTTGGAAGATGGGTGAAGTAATACTACATCCAGAATGTTAGGATCTATGATGCTCATGTGCTTCCTCTATGCGTTATTCTTTCGCTTCGCATTTGTTACCTTTCACGATTTGAGCTGGTCACCTATATATCGTTCCTTTCGTAACTTTCGAGCCTCTATTTAGCTTTTAATTCGCATCCCGATTCTGTGTTCTTCTAGTGCCACCTCGCCGGATTCATTCTCGAATTTAGCCATGACTGCCATTCTGTCAAAGTTTACCCGGTCGCCTTCAAAGGTAACGTCATGTGGACGTTTGTCATTCACACTTCCGTTATCGAAACCTACCTGCCCTCTGTTCAGACAGGTTATCTCATCACATGAACTGGGTTTGCACTTTTCCGTTTTCATCATGGATTTATCACCTGCTTTCTTGTGTTGTTATTCATTATTCTCACTCACTCCACAATGCGTCACTCGCCACCCCACCTCATATTTGGCTCACTTCGTTTCGCGAGTGGCTTCCAATTTTCATGTGCGCACCCACATACAATACAATTCCCTCAACTCCCATCCAAGTCTGTGAATGATTAGCTCTTCTCCCTCTATTCTGATCGGTCTACTTTGGTTCTGTTTCACTCCGCCTTGTGAAGCTTAAAATGATTTGTCTCGGAAGTATCGTCGCATCAATTGCGTCGATTTGCTCGATTGACACCCCATTGCGTAATGCAATTTGTTGTGGCTTTATTCGACCAGGATTTTGAGGTGTGATTGTACTTCATTTGATGCATAACAGATCTAATGCCCACATAGTGTTCTGTGATCAGGATATAAAGTGCGTGGACAGCGAGTCATTCAGTAACTGGGCGGCGTTCCGCTACAATCGCAAACCCTCAGATGTATAACTTACATCTTCATGAAAGGCTGGTCTTCAGATTCGCTTGATACCATTTTCATGGTCCTGTTACAATTTGTTACTCTCGCATGTCCCGAAATTCAAATACCGATCGACTGAATATTCAGCCAATTATCGTTCTCTCCTCTTTGTTCGTCCTTCATAAATGTTTGTGAAAAAGTACGCATGGACAGTCACTCCATGATCACAAGTGTTTTCGGCTACCCGTATAGCATCAGTGTTCTTTTGCGTGGTTCCCTGTTTACTCGAACCTACGTGAGATGTCATGCGCGATAAACAACCTTATCATGCTGATGGATTCAATATGACAAATAGCTGAAAATGTCGCATCGAACAACCGCGGACATTAATTAGACTTTAAATGTTTACCCGATAACAGTGAATCATGAGCAAATATGTTTTTCCTCTCCGGGTGACAGTAAGATAAATCCTATGAGATGCACCTGTTCATACTCGATTGGATCTCAAATGCAGTGACGCAAATATTGGGAGCTCGCAAGTTTTGCTGCAACTGTTTATTCTGCACACGGTTTATATTTGCATAGAATGTCCCAGAATGCTTATTGTGGAAAGTGGGACTTGAATTTGTTTCTTCTTCAAGGTGGTTATCTCTATGGCATCAATTCATCCGTTGCTAATTCTCTGTTTGTCAAATGCGAGTTTCTTAGTGTGCCATGGGACGGAAGAACCACACTTTTAAATGACATCCCAGTTATTTTGCGAAATGCCAGTTACTGAATCACGCAACTTCATGAAAAACTATTACTGACGTTATCTAGTATTTCCCTCAGTGAAGTGTCGAATCCATGCATGAGTTGGACTTTTGTACTCCTAGGGTCTTCATCAAGTCTTCTGGATCAATTTTCTTCAATCCTACGATAAACAAACCGAAGATCGAAATACCTAAACGAGATTATTCTGATTTCATTCTGATAAACGCCATTTTTCAGTGATATGCCCGCATTAGTATACGAAAATCTTGAATTGCGTTCCATCATTAAGGAAATAGAGGTGGAAGAAATCACAGTTTTATACAAATATAAGTAAGAATCATGTCACCCGCGGCGCATTTCATTCGGGGCTTAACGGCAAAGTGGTGCGTCATTTGAAATGATATATGGTACACCTGCATATCCGGTTAAACATAGCCGTGAAAACAATCGATGCACTTTGGAACTATTAATTATCCCCGTCCAAATCCGGTTTCCCAAGGTTGTGGCATTTATTCTGAGTAGTAAATAATATCGATGTTGATTAAGTGCATCCGAGTGTATCGACGTTTTATCAGCCACGAGCGCTGCACTTAAATTGCTGCTCACTTACGAGACGCACAATATTGAACTAAATGGCAAATTGCTGGATTCCATTGAATAACTCTGAATACATTTTAGTAGTAGGAGATTGAATGTTTACATGATATAATTCACCATGTGATATCATCACTCAACTCACCATAACGAAACCATGGAAGCACTGTACAGGTGTTTCATCCTTGTTAGGAATCAAGGATGAAATAGCTGTACAGTGCGTCCATGGTTTCGTTATGGTGAGTTGAGTGATGATATCACATGGTGAATTATTTCATGTAAACATGCAATCTCCTACTACTAAAATGTATCAAGTAATCAAGCTGTGTAGGTCATATCGAAAGCCTTGGTCGTACTTAGGCTACCTGCAGAGAAGTCATCTTTCAGTAGGGGTCGATCGCTTTGAGCTAACGGACAGTAACCGCGCAAACCAGTGACGGATAGGTGCAACATCATGTGGTGAAGCTCAACAAACCGTTCAGAGCCTGCCCGGTAGCGTAATGGCTAAGGCGTTCGACTCACAATCGTTCGTCCCGGGTTCGCGTCCCAGTTGCGGCGCGGCGGATATGCACTGCTGATGATTCCTAACAAGGATGAAACAGCTGTACAGTGCTTCCATGGTTTCTTTATGGTGAGTTGAGTGATGATAACTCTGAATAGTTTACTCATTTTGAGCGCCAGGTGAAAGTACTTTGTTTTCAGCTTCGCCCCATGGGCATTTTACTAAAATTTGGTCAATGAATCTCTATTGACGAGACATTTACAGATTAAAATGCATACTGAAAACCGTGCCACAAATAACTAAACAAGGTTTTGTCTAATTTTTGGGATACATCAAGATGGGAGTTTGGTTTGAAATAAATCAAACGTGAATACATGAAACTGGGTCGACTTAGCCCTGAACATTCATCCGTTGTACCCTAAAATTCCGGAGATGTGGTAACTTTCGCACTTTTGAGTGTACTGTGAAACAGTAAATTTATGTAGGCTTAAATAGAATGGTGGACGATTCTGTCTATCATTGGAGTTATTTCATGATATTCGTTTGACAGCAAATAGTTTGTAGGCCAGTGCTAGGCTCTCTTCTTTGTTTGAGGGTACAGAACAGTGGAATTGTATAGGGTAAAAACTAAATGAAAAACTGCACCACTGAGAAACGTGGATTGGTAGAAAGCGTGAAGCGCAAAAGGGTAGCTAATTTAACGTTGCCGCTCATAAAGAACAAGTAGAGTTCCAGGATAAATCGAAGATTATTTTCATTACAAATATTCCGGATAGCAGGGCTGTTGTCGAATGTTAGACAAGGAAAATATTCATTAGAATTTATTGCTTTTGAGGCGAAAGCTGTAGAAGAGCTAACGGATATTGAGAAAAAGCGGGAGCCAGTTCCAATATGACCACATCGCTGTACCTTTAGCCACTTCCGATTGCACTTTGGCGTAAAGGCCAAAGCAAAATATTTGTTGCAGTTAGGTAGGAACCCACAAGCACTGCGAAAGCAAATATACTGTCCCTAGTGTGTCGAAGCTGTCAAATCGATTAGGATTTAACCGGGATCTTGGGGAATGAGTCTCTTTTACTTGGGCTTCGTTGTGTTGTCGTCAACGAAAAGAAAATATTTGTGAGAAATTAGGAAAATAATCATTGAATTAGTGTTGTGTGAATAGATTGATTACAAAGATCTCGAAATTGATGTTTGGAGCATAACAAACAATCAATATAAAAACATTAACATTTCACTTGTTGAAACGAGGACATACTGAATTATGAGTAATGGGTAGTGAGTGGATCAAGCGATGAAGCGAAGTGAAACTTTAAGCAAGCCAACCTATTGAGGAACAGGATTCAAAGAACGGTTGTATGAAGGTGCTCAAATCAGCAAAGGAGTGCCAGTGATCAGGCGCATGTTGCATTTGGTAAGAAAGTGGACGACATTGCACGACGAGAGGTTCGAATGTATTCCTCACGACTGAAGTAACGGCAGATCGAACTAACAAGTACGCTGAATGGTGATTGTGAATAATGCCCAGTATTCTAAATGCCCTACAAGCAATCGGCACTCCACGAACCCATCACAGAATACACTGGATTATTCTCCATGGGATATCAATCTCGCATCCGATAAATTTCTGTTGCTCTCAGTAAGATAACCGAATTGAATCCTAGGAAATCAATTGGTCACTCTGTTATAACTGATGCATTTTTGTCACTGATTTGTGTGCATTGCATTGCTGCAAGAAAATGAAAATATTTGGCAAACATGCCTCCATTTAGTAGATTTCAGGGAAGAACGAATCATCTTTCACAAGGTTTGCGTAAGCGTAATTATTTTTCCAACATGAATAGCCAGTAATATGACAGAACATGTGTAACATACTGGTGTCTTTTTGGTCATACTAAATCTTAGTTTCAACTTACGACTGTTACTATTCAACCTCCGAAAATTGCATTAGTTTGCTGAGTATGGAAATCACCTGATAGGTCTCCATCCATGCTTGCACACAAGCAAAAACGTGGTTGATCTCTGATGCAGCTAAGCATTTTCTTGAGTAAATCAAAACTTGAACTGTATTGGTCTCAGTTTAAAACACCAAAAAATCAATAACCATTTCAAGAATTGTGTGGTAAGATAGCGAAGTTTCTGTGAACTGAATCCAGTTGAACTGAGTTCAAATTGCTTCCAAAAATCGACCCAATATGAGTTAAACTCCAAGTAAATATTTAGAATATCAGAACACGACTTTGCCGTTTGTTTGCCTAGTTTTTGCTACATTCTTGGCCGAGTAAGTTAAAAATACTTTAGTATTAAGTTCACAATATTCTTAACAGAACAACATTATACGAAGCAATGATTTTTCGTGGGCTTCTTACACACTTTACTGCCCAAATACCAACACGCTCTTATTCATGATTTGGGCATTTCCTGAGTGTTCAACTATGACCTGTTGCATTTTGAATCGCCTTAACTGTTCATATTGTTTCGCTGACGGAGTGGTGAAAACCCACCGTCAGTTGACTCATTTGTCAGGCGCACATAACGAATTGGCCCAATTAATTTCTGATTAAAGCAGTTATAAATGCAAATGCACTCAAAAGATGAATCAAGTGCATACGGGTTCTATAACGCGGTGCAACCTAGTTCCATGATGGTCTGAGAAAATTCAGTCAGATATTTGTGCCTCTAAAAAAGACATCATGCCAACTTATCAGTTTTGATGAAATTATGCTTCAATTTATTTAGGGTGACCTCTCGATTTAAATGTGCATTACCTGTTGCATGGTTTTACATAAACATAAATGAAGCACAAATCAAATAACCGAATTATTTCCGCATGGAAGACAGACTGACAAGTTAATTAATTAGTTATAAATGAACACTAATAATATAAACTGAATGTCGTGATTATTATCAGACCTATGCGAAAAATGTCCAAATCTGCTTCTTCTCGGTAAAATCGTGATTTTCTAATAATTTCCGGGCAAGGAGAGCGTTACAATCATTCAACGAACCAGCTCCTCCGGCGTAGCGGCAAGTAAAAAAGATGAGAAACTCGTGGCTGATAAAAATAACTGAAGAAATACAGAGCAGCCAGCGGTTCAGTCCAAATGATTTCGCATAATAGCATTCTTCCAGCAATATTTGCTCATACAGAAGTCGTTGATTTCATGTGGCACTTAGTGCGTGGAATATTTAATAACTTCTAGCGATGTAATCGCAGACCACTCCTAATCAGATACGGGAACTATGGACGGCTTGTTATAGACAAGCCACTATTCGATATTCCTTTACTTCTCTTTTAAAAACATAATGCATTTTTACATCTTAATCTGTTGTATTCCCGTGATCTTATTCAGTCTTGCAAAGACAAAATTTACCAAGCAATTTATTTTACACAGAGACTCAGTTAAGTTATTGCTCACTCCAACAACTTCGTTGTGACCATTAGTTGACTCCAATTTGCCTCGCGATGTTTTCCCCCAGACCGTGTTGTTGGAAGAATTTTTGTTCCTTATTATTCAATCGACGATGTAGGATAAAAAGCAACAAAACATAAATGAAAGTAAGTTCGTTTTTTGATTAAATCTGCTTTCAGTGATTTGTTTCACGTTCCCTGCTTTGAGCGGCCTCGAAGACAGATACAGAGCCCGTGGGTTTAAAACGGGTTTATTCTGAGTAAAATGAAGATGAATATGCATATGCAAATTCATTTGGTTTGAATAAGATTACGTTGATTTATCGATTGTCGCTCTATTTGCTAAACTAAAGGCGATAGAAGTATTTTGTTCGTTTCCCTCAGTGGTCGCAGTGGTATTGGTTGTGTCAACTGAGGTTTCCCTGCTGCGCTCGCTTGCCGGAATGTGTCGAACAAGTCCTGATCAAGCACTCTGATTAACGTGAATGTACCTAATTAAAAGTGCCACCTAATATCACTGTCCCTATTTTTTGACTTATTATTTCAAAACCACTCGTGATTGTTAAGAGTTCCGGAAATCGCAAAAGAAGTACATCTTCAAGAATTGAAGTCAAAAAGCACTAATAGATTTTTCTCCTAGCATTCCAAGGGAACTCGTTCTTGAGTCCCAAATGAAGTTTCCATCGACACGTAATGGACGAGTACACACATCCACTAATACTATTTGATCATGCCTCGTTTGGTAAGTTGGTGAAGTAATTTGTTTGGATTCGCCTACGCGGTGAAGGTTTGAAATCAGTGTATTAGTATGTGTATGGATTATGCAAAAACCTTTTATAATCAAACAGGGTCTAAAGCCAATAAAAATGAAAATAAAATAACCTTCCACGATAAGGCCGCAAATTTGTCATCACCCAAAGCTCGGATTGACTAAAGTCAAGTTCGTTGCTCCTTTCAACCATGGTTGACTCAGCTGGTGGATTTCGACGATAATGAATCAAATGATACTGCGTTACGTTAATATAAACGCCTACTGAATTCGTGAATTATTACTTAGGTCATTTTTGTTTTACTACTGGAAGAATGTTGAGGTAATGTCGGGGTGGCACGTCGTTGAAACCAATAAACAAAATCACTAAAAGTTCGAATATTTTGCGCGGTTTACATGTGTATCTGCATCGTTAAGCATGGTGGCGCCATGAATAGCAACTGTCGAAGAGGATAGCTGATCAAGACAAAAGGCAATTAAACAGTGGCATTATCTAAAAATGAATAAATGAAGCAGTACCATGACATAGATGCACAATTGCAATGTTTTTTGAAACGTTTCGCCATAAAATGAGTCGGTTAAACAATGAAAGTAGTGCGAGAGATTCAGGAGCTTTCAGTGGGTTTGGCATTCACACATTCTGCTTCAGAGTTGTTGTACAAGAAAAAACAAGATTTGTCTCAAGAGAATAACGTTTCGCTGGATTTCAGTGTAACTCTTAGCACATCTAACACTAGACACTTAGTCATATTGCACTGAAGCCAATGGGAATGAATAATGGTGTTGACTGTGCAAATTCCTTTGGGTAGTTAATTCATACTCGAACCACCAGCACTGAACAAATTGGGGCGTTGTAAATTTCACTTACACTGAAAAACAAACAACTAGATCATTTGAAATTCTGGTGGTGAGTAACATGTCCGTGTGGTGACCGTTATCTTTCACCTGTTATTTGAACTTGATTACAGTTAGAAAAAGACAAACACAGTGCATTATTAGCTTTTTTTAATAAAATAGATACCAAATCAATGTAGCATTACTGAATTAATCTCGAGTTTGTGTTGAAGGAAACTGAGTAATGCACGGCCAACACCAAAGAGAAAAGTGTCACTACGAGACCAGCTTTGCTGGCCAATGTTGTAGAGCCATCTGTCAAAAAAGATTGAGAAAAAATGAAGTAATTATAAAGAGGTGGTCAATAGATTAATTGTGATTTTATGATTTGTCTACTTTACAACATTATGAGAATAGAATCCATGCAGGTCAAGTTTAAAAGTTGCTCATCCAAAGTCAACGGTAAAAGATTCCAAACGAACAGATGCTTCTCATGAACTTAAAACAGATAAATTTTCCCAATGGGTTTTGACACAGAGAGGCGAGGTCTGAAAAGTGGAAACTTGTATTGTCATTACCGATTGGCGAGCAAGAGAATTGGCTACCGTGGAACATTGGCGAATTTTACTTATTCAAAGATGACAACGGGCTCACCTGTGGAAGTGGTAGTTGCTGAAGTGCAGAGAAACAGAAAATTGCGTGTAGTTGGGTATGATTCTCATTACATGCATAAACCGAATTCAGCATTAATAATGTCCAAAACGGAAAAACGTCTCTGGAAAACATGCTGCGCAAGGAAGACAAGGCAGGACAGATATTCTTCCGAAATTTAAGAAATGGGAGAATATGCTGCCTCGTTAAACAAAAAACGTGAACAACAAATAAGCTGCAAAATTAGTTTCCAAAAGAACGAATGAGAAAAAATGTGCGAAATATGCAAAAGGAATACTAGAATTTGAGACAACGGCAGACGAAACAGACGCGCGGAAAAATGGGGAAGGAGGTGGGAAGAAAAAGCATGCGATAGTAAGAAATAATAAAGAAACATCGACCAGAAAAACTGAATGAAAACAGCGAAAAATAAGGGAGAGGAAGGAAGAGGAAAGAAAAGGACACATAAAGGAAATTATTCAAACTTGAGGGGAAAGGAGAAAGAGGGAGTGAAAAAACAGGAAAAAAGCGAAAAGAAGCGAGAAAACGAAAATGATCAGAACATCAAAATAGACATAGTGAAATAAAGTATCCGAAGGAAAAAGAGAAAGACGACGAGAATGGACGAGATGAACGAGTTGGATGTGTTTGAGAATAATTCATATGAAACTGTGTTCAAT
>LUCM01009049.1:4019-15656 GCA_008360955.1 Fasciolopsis buskii
ACTTGAGTTATCCGTGACAGTGGCGCAGTTTGGGAAGAAACAGGAGAAAACATATGGATCAACAACTCAAATTTTTAGAGAATAATAAATTGACTACAGATTTGGTCCAGCTAAAGAATTTGTCCCCGAAGTTATTACCCGCACGTTATTTAAAGTTCAACAATGGGGCGCAAACACTGGCAGTGCCTGCGACGCGAAAATTATCAAATCCTAGCGAAAACGACTGCACCGCGTTATTTGTATTCATGTTTACATTTCAATACATCAGTTCTTTTACTCCATCACCCAGCGTGAGACACCATCGACGCCACGCTCACCACAACTGTTGAAAGAATCGCGAAATAACATTTGATTGCTCCAAATGTCGAGTGGTGTTGACCACCGACTAACCTTGCAATGAAACAATAAGCTACCTAATAAATGGATACTGGATGATAAATTCTAAGACTTTTCCGAATTTAGATAAAAGCAAATCATACTTCAGTTGCTGAACTTTATAATATGATAACCAAAGCAATACTAAGGAAAGGTGGCGGGTTCGTCTCTTTCTAATTGCACTGATGGTAAATTGCTAACAATGCAAGCTTCAAATCGTTGTGAGAAGATCAACTGAAGTTCTAGCGTATTTGCTTCCTAGATAACTCCAAAGCTTGAGACTTTTTATCAAAAAGATGTGCCTATTCTCGTCCAATACACTGAACATCAATTAACGCTATTTTTCTTTATGCTCTTGCCTAGTGAAGCGAAAGGTGTTCATGTGATGCTTGATGTATGAGTTTCGCAATAAATGTGTATACATTTTTATATATTATTATGTATGGTCAAGAGAGTACCGGCTACGAATACGGTGCAGTGAATACAAGCAATCTAATACTGAAATTGGTAGTGCTGAAATATGATATCGTGTTGTGTAGTCGAGGTGATATTTATGGTTGATATGCTGATGGCATCGGTTGGATTGACAGAATAGAGTTGGATGTTATTATGTGAGCAATCGAATGTCAATCGTATATTCACTGAATTTGCAACTAAGTTACTTGTTATTGCCATAGGTTATCTTCAAAAGTACAACCTCGTAAGGACATACTCACAGCGGTGTCCTATAGGATCGAAATAAACGTGCTCATGGACGCACAAAATTTTCACCGAATCGAGGCAGCTGACAGGGACTTGCATGTCAGTCCAGATTGAAACAGTTCCATCGGTAGGACCAAATAGACTCTTTCGAAGTTCAGACTCTCAATCTCAGCTGTCCCACATAAGATATTCCACTCCGCCAGGGAATAATCGGGTTCGACAGTCATTTTCATAATTATGAATCAAACTAAAACAACCGACGACAGCCAAGAAATTTTCATTTTGAAAATTACGGTCATCTGCTTTTCCATCATCCTAGAATTGATGGAAATATTTTCGCTTTTGGCGGGTGATGTGCTACGCCGAAAAATCGGCTTCCCGGCCACCCGCATGTTGCTTCGCCTTCAATTCAATCTGGGACGGTCTGGGGGTGTACTGCTTTGCTTGCCTATTGGGTAAAATTCAAATTACGAATCTCGTTGGGAGTGCAGCTGATAGTTCGACGACAAAATAAATCAATCTGTCTTTCCTTGTTTCTGTTCCAGACGAAAATTACACCAGCATTCGGTGTTTCTGTTATCCTACTCATATCATCATCACAACATTATCATCGTTCAGCGTTAAACAGCAAGGCAAGTCTCAATGACCGCTGCTTTCCCAAGAGTGAATATCCAAGGGGAACAGCCAAGTAGACACAACACAGGCGGGAAAAGATAAGATGCTGCTGCAGCAAACACACGGAACACAGCCTAATGTACAAACGCACGTGTTTTTCAAATCATTCTAATTCGAATAGAAAATGACAGCACGATCGCCACTGTTCACGGTTGACTGCCACATTCTTCAGTGTCTCCAGCCAGCAAGTCGACAAGTCTTTCGGACCCCAGCCGCAAAGACGAAGGCGTGAGAAACCTACTTTACCCAACTTCTCTGTATATTTTCTCCATCCCACGTTGCCACTCCATCTGTTTGGCCCTCCACATGGCTTGTTCCATTCCTTAGGAGGAACCACAAAATAAGGCACGGTAGGTAGACCGAGTGTTCGTCATACGCAACACGTGACCCAACCAGCGTAGTCTACTAAGTTTCCATACGCTGAAACAACCTGTTCTCACAAAAGTGCACCCAATACCAGATTTCTAACCTCATATTACTCACCCGTCACACCATCCAATGCCTAGCCATACTACGTAAACATCGGTTGTCGAAAACTTCCAACCGACGAACATCGCCCCACACGCAATACTCCACGTCTGCAATCCGTACAACAGAAATGAACCCATTGCGGCACAGTACAACAACGACCTCCAAGTCCCAGTGAAACATCAGGCGACGCAAAAAGTGGCTTCAGTCAGCTAACTGCACCAGGCCTGGATATACGCATACTTAACCTCCAATCCGAGCTACCATCGTTAGAACACCGCAGCTACAAGGCAGGTGAATCCTGAAAACCTCCTAAAGCATCTTCCATCACTTCGTCCATGAAGAAGTTGAACAAAAATGGAGAGATGGGGCACCCTTGGCGAACGCCACTAGTTATTTCGAACGAACTTGACATTTCACTGCATACCCTCACGCGACCATAGGTATGCGAGTACGATGCTCGCAACAGGTTCATAAACTTCGTTGGCATACGCTTCCGGTGGAGGGCACTGTGTAGTGCTGGCCGATCCACGAAGTCCAAAGCGCCTTTGAAGTCGAGATAGACTACGATCGTAGGGCGGCGATGCGTGTGGCGCGTTTCGAGTATCTGTCGGAGGTTGAATATCTTTTCGATGCAACCTCATTATTCAGTGTACAAAAGACCACGATTGTGGATTGATCGGAGATATTTAGAGAAAGCAAAAGCTTGTATGTCAACGCTACTTGGTCGTATTTCAATTTCGTGGAATTTTTAAAACCGAATACTAGTCTGGGGACAAAATTGCGTACACAGTGTTTAGTGGCCGATATAAAGGTAATTCATTTGAGAAAGAATCCGTCAACGTGGATATTGGCGAAGCTGTCCAAAGGAAAGTCACTAGACAAATCAGAGATCAAAATACCAGTCACTGTATTGGGTGTGGCAGAATCATGAATGGAGTTATCAATGGTAATCTGTAAGCAAACACTCAACAATGGAATTATGAAAGGTTCGATATAATCACACGCAAAGCTGATGTCATTTTGTGCAGAACAGGGCCATATTTATCTCAACTTCCCAGATTAATTTGCGCAGAGGATAATTAAAATGACACTAGAGGCTAAACGGGTCCAGCCTTTCATCGAATACGTATACATAGGAAGATTTCCATCGGCCATGTTTATCATAGCATATCGAATTATCACACGTTAAGATCAGTCAGCCTACAGAAATTTGACGTCTGGCACTTTGTGTTTTAGGTTTCAGTTCGGTACGTCACATCAATATTGAGAAAATCCGTCTATCAACTAGTGTGAACACCGAAGCGAAAACCACAGAAAAATTTATTAGAATGAAAATACGAGGATGTAAGATGTCAGCTTCCTGACCAAAAAAATGCATAGCTTTAGTTTATGTTTGTTCTACTCAGGGCCAAATTGAGTTCAGCTTACTTGGCTTTACATACGAAATTCCACGTAAAATGTTTCCTAACGCTGGTGACTTTGAATTCCCTTTGGCTAATCAGCCCGTACCTTGAATTCCTTAATTTTGTGAATTCGATTGAACGTTGACCTAACATCTATAGCTCGTTTGTGGTGAAGAGCTGCTACAAGACATCGCCCACAGGGGTTGCCCATATCATCAATTTCATCTGTTTATGTGAAGTCCTTCCAGAGAAAGGTGGTTAACCTAGATCATTTGGTTTCTCAGAACCTGGCTAAAACCGTTAGAGCCATTCTTACCGAAAACTTAGGTTGTGTTGAAATCCCTGAGTGTGACGTACACCCTGATGGGTGTTATTTTTGAGAGACCGTTGATCAAAACTAAAAAATTCCACCCCATTGACGTTTTCATCTTTCTTGTTCAAGATGGATCCTAACAATGCAAACACAAATGTGATTATCCTAACGTCTGCTGTCCAGTCCACTGCTGTTCTGAGATATTGTGTTTAAATTGGCAGATTTCCCTCTCTCTAATTAAAACAGTTACATCAATCCAGTGAAACACATGCAAGCGTGGTTTGTATCGTGCCGTCAAGCAAATCGTTGTGGGTATCAAAATGAGACTGTGCGATTTAATGCATTATAAGCTAACACTCTCGGGGTAAAAGAGCTGCGGTGAGGCAGCGAAAACCCAGAAACACTACCAACTTAAAATCAAAATCCAACCCTGATGCACAAGAGCTCCTATTTAATTTGTAAATGAGATATGGACAGGGTTCACTTCACTCGACATTCGTTGTCTTTAATAAGGTCACCCTGATTTCGGAAGACTCATCCAGCAGAACTATGCTCAGATATAAAATGGGATGTCTGATGAACCCAACTCTAATTCTCCCTTCGTATTCAATGTTTGCTGTGCGACAGAAACCACCCTCCATTGTTCGAAGTGCTTCAGGATAAGGCGGACTTTCAGGAAAACATTGACTTACTGCCTTCTTTTACACTTATTTGAAGATGATCTCAAACTTTCTCCCCTAATCCAACACCGTTTGCTTACAAATCGTCCGTTTATATACTTGATACCCAGCATGTTAACATGCTCCGCAATAATCCTTGTTGAACTTAAGTATACAGATTTCATTGTTTTTCTGTCCTAACACTGCTGAACGCAGCCTTATTATTATCTAAATAAACTAAATAGTTCGTCTTTTCTCCATTCACTATCACTGAGTGACCCTGGTAGCAATAGTGTCCCCTTAATCCAATTCAGCGGGGTTTCCGATATTCAACAATGGTCACTGGAATCCCACCGCCAGCAATTGATAACAAATGCATCCAATGCCGTGGAACACATTTGATCCAGAAACATTTTCGGAACGAGCGCATTTAATCACTGTTCCTGAGGACTCGCAGACATTTGGTGTTATTTTGAAATCAAGACGACTCAAAGAACCTCACGCATTTGTGCCTCGTTTTGGTTTTACTTCCCAAATATGCTTTACTAGCTTCAAAGAAAAGGATTTTCATTTTACCGCAACATTTTAACAGCTGCTGGCACACTCCAGTGGAATCAGTGAAGACATACTTGTGCATTTGATTCTTCAAAATGATTTGATGCTCGTAATCGATTTTCAAACAGTGTGCTAACTAACACTAGCCATTCCTTTCTCACAGCTTTGTACGAGACCTTTCCGTCCTCAACGCGTTCAACATTAAGGCTCCGTCTTTTCCGTACTTTACAATATAAGGATAGTTTATTCCTTACCTTGGACGTTCAAGTACAACTCCCGAACTTGCTATGAAAGATCGTGGAGGTAACCTCCAATGATAATATTCATGCGATCTTATGCTCCGTCTCTACTGTTTTGTCGTACAGAATATTTTGTCATAATGCTGAAGGATATACAGTTGCACTGCCATTTGCGTATCGCTTGATTATGTACATGTGTGTTGGGGATGGAAATACACTCAAATCCGTAGGCACAAAGCATTATTTGATATAACTTGATTTGAACTGACCTAATTTGACTTGGGTCCATTCAGTCCATTGCCGTGCTACGGAGGGCTAGTCGAGGTTTGAAATTACCCCGAAAATACCAGGAAGATAGGAGGGGTGTGGTTGGCGAACAAAAGTATACTGAAATCATGCTGGAATCGTTAAATCAAACTGCACTGCGAAAATTGCTCTGGAATGCACTTAGGCAGTACTTCACACTAATCAGTTTTGTAGTTCATCCCAGCTGTAATTGCATGACCACGATGATGTCAGCCACGTAGATCATTTCCGTGTCACAGTCGTTTTGAAAAAAAGATGCAGATATATATCTACCGGTCTGATGAAAATCTGAATAACAGTGTTTCGCGGTGCATAAAACATTTATTTGACTTGACTCGGCTTGAAAATTTACTCCGTTTGTGTGCTGTGTAATCAAACTGATTTATTCAATGAAACTAAGAATATTATAACTAGTGTTGCTTCCAGTTTAAAGATTTCCATATTACGCTAAATGAAATTACCCTAAGTAAAGATGGTTTCCAAAAAATCAATAAGATATCCATACCAGTTGACTGGTAAGTTTGCTACCGTATCCCTCAATCCGCCGTATTGAACATCAGATCTGACAATCGTCCATGAGTTAAGCAAGAGAAATGGTTTTAATTTCCGGGTAGACTACGCGATGCAGGTGGGTAAACGTTGTATGGTAACTGACGTCGAATCATGGGGACCTTTCATTATATAATAATATTGGAGGGAACCCCTAATACCATTACTTTCCATTTCTCATTCTCGCCGTATTTTAATAAGAAACACGGCTATTTCTGCTGATAAGCAGCCATGAAAATGAAACCAAAATATAGGGGACTAAGTAACAAATGAGCGGATGCCCGGGGAACAATTGAACAATGTCCCTAGCTATGGATGTGTTGGATGTGTTTCTGTTTGGAGTCCTATTTCAAACATAAAATCAGTTCTGAACGATGAAATCTGCGCGGGTATGTGCTAATCCGAGTTTAGTTATCATATCGCTTTGACAATTCAAGCACATTAACAAAATCTTTCCTGTTTTCTACCCGTAAGGAATACTGCGTAATATTGAATCGGCTGACCATTAGGAGTTGAGCTGAAAAGTGGTTTTCGTTTTTTGGGAAGGAACTTCCGTGTCCATATCCTGAAAAATAATGGGGCTGCGTATCGAGTGAACGCTGGTTTATTAATTGGGACAAATTAATGTAGGTAACAAACACATTTTCGAAGATGCATTTGGTAATAATTGGGAATCTGAGTTTGGGATCCAAGTATGTTGCACTGAGAATCACGCTTAATTTGTAATAGAAATTCAAAAATATATTGCGGTAGTTCACGGGCGTGAAAGAAGACAAAGAGTAACACTCAGATTACCATGAAAACGAATAAGACAAATTTACAACCGTTGCCGAAGCAGCACTATTCGCCTGTTTCCAGGCAATCGGAACGGAAGAAATGGCAAGCTTGCTAAAGCAAGAAAAAGTGAGCAGCAGAGTACGGAATGATTGAGGTTCCCGGTAAGCGACTTAGATTGTTGATGATTAAGTCTTTCACTAGAATCACCTGGGTGTGTAAAATCAGCTTGGCATTAATGAACTTGTCTGTAAACGTGTGCGGAATCCGAGCAGGTATCTGCGCAGTAGCCAATTGGTCGAAACCTGGAATCAATCGGTTTAAAGTTGAATTAGAAACTGGCTGACAGAGGGACATCAGCTCCGGTGGGTAACGTCTTACCTCAATTCCGAATTCGGCTTTTCAGTAATCGATTCTATCCCTGAATCGCTCTCGTCCGTTCCCGCTATCTCAAGTGAGAACCCCCAAAGTCTATCACAAACACGGTTCGTCATCTACTAATTAAGAACATCACATATTTGTAGGTTGCCTTGCTTGCATTACTGAGCCCGTGCGACTGTCATCATTTCATCGGTTGTCCGAATAGCGCTTTGATTAATCCATTCTGTTCGCTCCATTTTGCGCGATTTAGTTCATGGCGTTATTTTATCGAAGCCGTACACCTCACGATATGACGTTCTCCATCTGCATATCCACACGTTGTCCTTCTGATCATGCCATTATATCGGCCGTCCACTGGTAACCAATGGGATGATATGATCTCATTTTGATCTTGCACTCTGCACCTAATCCCTGTTTGCGAGATCGGATAACATGTGCGCCTGCATAGTGATCGTGATTCATCTGGCATGGTCCAACTGCGCGCAACCAACGATGATGAATGAAATAACTGTATCAGATTCAGGCGCAAAAGCACATTAAACAGTATCCCCTCACGAGCTAAAATTTCGGTTTCAAATGACCAAAACCTGTTTGGTTTTCATCATTATCGTTGGCCGAACTAAAATTTTGAATTGTACTCGCATTTCGAGACAGAACGAATATTTAAACTTATATAATTCGTTCTCAGTATTACTGCTTAAATTATGATGCATTTGATACCCCTGTACGACTATACCATTTAGCTGTTATCGACGCGGTGGGGGAATACGCAACAGATAGTCTGTGACAACATGTTTACGTGTATTACGTTTTTATGATACAACATCGATTACTTTCATCTCTCCTCCTGATAGCATTGTTTGAAATCAACCTAAAGGTTCCCATCAAATACGAACAGCAATCGTTAGTTTGCCTATTCAGCTTCATTAATTCAGTCAGACAAAATTTTTTTTCGATTCGCGATTTTGGTGACGTGAGGCACCCCGAAAAGTAGGCGATTGCATTTTGCATGAACCGTTCTGGTCTCTGTGTTGCACGAAAATAATCGCAATTTTAGACTCAGTGGTCTTCAGTCGATATAGTACAGTTTCTTTGCCCGGTATTATCTGTTTGTACTCCATAGGACGACCGCTTGAAACCTAAGCAACATATCTGAAATTTTGTAACCATCCACAATTACCGAAAGCTGCTAGTCGAATTTGCTCATTTCGAATCGACAAAAGCGGAAATACAAAAGATGGCCGAATGATGTTCGAGAACAAAAGACCTGTTTGCCGGAGAAAGTGGGTCGGTAAAGGAAAGAAGCATAACAAACGAACGAATGCAATGTTTGTACCATGACCAATATTTCATAATAAAAGTCCTACTCTGGATACCGAGATATATGGGCGTTATATTCGTGTAAAATGGATCATCTGAGAATTTTTGCTTACGGTTGATGAGAAACTCGATTGTTTCCTTCTGAAAACCTAGGTGCATATTTAAGTAAATTTGGGAATGGTGCAGAATGACACAAAGTTTAGTACGCACGCTGAGATAAAGGTAAACCAGATTGGTATTTCGAATGAAAAACGTGGATTTTGTTAGAAACGAGAGAGTTGGAGGCAGAGATCCAGTTCAAAATAAGATAGGTTGATCTTGGGACTGATAAACGAGCGTTTTGTGTGGCACTTTTATGCACGCATTGAACTGAATTCATACAGTCTTTCCTTTGAGATTGTTTCCAGCTATCTATTTGGTTTCAGATTAGGATACGATTTTTCACCAATTCACGTTTAAATGCTATCTCAATAAATCCAGAATCCTCTCTTGTTCTTTTGTCCATCGTTTACCCGCAAAAGTGGTCCTAATGGTGCCTCCATCTGAATTTGGTCCCCTGTTGTACACGAGATATGCTTTCGACTGAACTATGGGAAGGCAGCAACACATGATCAATGGAGAATGGAAGAATATCTTATTGGTTTAATTTTGAATACTTCTTCTTCTTGAAGCAGCACTTGAATCAACAAGATGACTTCCCAAGAATTGCAGAAATTTCAGATCCAAGAAAACTAATTGACAAGAGGGTGAAAACAGCAACTTTCTAAAAATGGCTCGTCTAAATCCTGCAGATTGAAAAATAACCTTGAGCGTCCACAGGAATATTTCAAGATTTCAAACCCATTCCATTCACTACCATCGATCCGATCGGTCTAACATCGTTTTCTTGAGAGACATACTACACCACACTTTGTGCCCAACAACAGGAACACTTGGGTGAATAAATAAAATAAAAGTTCTCCCTAAAAGATGATGACAAACACTGGAGACCTCAAAGTGGGATAATGTGCTAAATAAGTTCCCTCGGCCGATTTTTGCCGACATATTTTATTTTGCAAAATCTCTATGGGCTACTCATTAGTAGACAAAATCGAAAATACAGTTGGCCGGGGAGGTTACTGTTCGCCTTCGCAACGTCGCAACTGCGAGGAAACACGGACTAGCACGGATTTTGAGCAAAAAGCATGCACACACCACCTGTAATTGACTCGTCCGGTGTGACTTTCTGTCCGCGTCGAGCATTTCCTTTTCTCTAAATATCGCACAACTTATGCAACATGAAATTTGATAAACATAACAGTGACACAATACTAGAATACATGGAATCTCCGGAACGTTTCGTTTTGGAAGTTGGGATTCCAAAACATCGACTGATTACGGGTTGACCAACTCAGGCGTGGCTAGAACGGCCAACGTCTGTGAGGACGGATTTGGTTTTTGTTCTGGAAGAAAGCGAAACCGTAGAGCTTTTTCCTGATGAAATCAGTGTAAAACATAAATTTATATACTTGCGTAACAAGATTGTAAATTCAGTGGATTCTGCATTCGGATTGTCACATAAAATATTTTAGAAGTGTATGCAATTTTCATTTTATGATGATATGTCACCTTTATTCCTGAAGCATGTTTCTCTCCTCCATTCGCGGTCGTATCTATTGTTTCCTTGCATTTGCTTTCGCCATACATCAACGGTCCATCGCGAAACGCCCTCGGTCAATCGTCAATTTACGCTGACGATTGTGCTGCCTGACCAGATTCATCTAGAGTTACAAATTCCACTAAATGTCCTGTTAATTCTTCGGCATTTAGGGTGAATTGCGTTAATTCTCGTTTGAACTATGATTTATCCAACTGTTTCGAGCACACGTGCATTCATCATCATCATCGTTCAGCGTTAAACAGCAAGGCAAGTCTCAATGACCGCTGCCTTTCCCAAGAGTGAATATCCAAGGGGAACAGCCAGTAGACCAACACAGGCGGGAAAAGATAAGATGCTGCTGCAGCAAACACACGGAACACAGCCTAACTGTACAAACGCACGTGTTTTCAATCATTCTAATTCGATAGAAAATGACAGCACGATCGCCACTGTTCACGGTTGACTGCCACATTCTTCAGTGTCTCCAGCCAGCAAGTCGACAAGTCTTTCGGACCCCAGCCGCAAAGACGAAGGCGTGAGAAACCTACTTTACCCAACTTCGCTGTATATTTTCTCATCCCACGTTGCCACGTCATCTGTTGGCCTCCACATGGCTTGTTCCATTCCTTAGGAGGAACACAAAATAAGGCACGGTATGGTAGACGAGTGTTCGTCATACGCAACACGTGACCCAACCAGCGTAGTCTACTAAGTTTCATACGCTGAAACAACCTGTTCTCACAAGTGGCACCCAATACCAGATTTCTAACCTCAATATTACTCACCCGGTCACACCATCCAATCCTAGCCATACTACGTAAACATCGGTTGTCGAAAACTTCCAACCGACGAACATCGCCCACACGCATACTCCACGTCTCGCAACCGTACAACAGAACTGAACGCACTGCAGCACAGTACACACGACCTTTCAACTTCAGTGAAACATCAGGCCGACGCAACAAGTGCTTCAGTCCAGCGTAAGCTGCACGAGCCTTGGATATACGCATACTTACCTCCAATCCCGAGCTACCATCGTTAGACACGCAGCTACCAAGGCAGGTGAAACGGTCCACAATCGTCAGCTCCTCTCCATCCAGTATCAAGTTCGGCGCTGCTGTCGTCCAGTCCTGTAACAGCACTTTGCACTTTGAAGGTGCAAAACACATGCCAAACCGAGCAACCGATCTCGACAGTCTATCTATTGCCCGTTGTGCATGGCCCGCAGACTCGAACAGGCACACGACGTCGTCTGCGTAATCTAGGTCGCATAGCT
>LUCM01009050.1:7413-50900 GCA_008360955.1 Fasciolopsis buskii
ACACTATTTGACAATAAACCGTTGCGAGTATCGGGCGTGTTATCAATGGAGATACTATGGGTACGCAGAAGGGGCGAATAGAAGAGACAGGTTGAATAAAAGACAATATGTAATACTCTCGGAACCGCGGGGTCTCAGATCCTAATTAAGAATTGAGACCATTATATCCAGTCTTAAAAAATAGATCGCTTATTTTTCATTCATTATTTTTAAGTGACGTTCAATAGCTTGGGTAGTTGATCAGCGGCTTTTTGGCCACCGTCGTTGAGCTTTAGACGAAAGGGTAAGCCCTGCTGGTCTCTGCCCTTCCCGCCATGTTACACTGCTGTGAGGGAATGGTTACACAAGATTGAAAAGTAGCAAATTCGAAGGGACAACGAGATAAAAGCATTCCACAGTAGGCAACACACGGAATACAATCATATTGTGCGCGCGCATGTTTTCAATCATTCTTATTAGACAGAAAAGGACAAAACGACTACCACCGTCCACGCTTCGCTGCCGTATTCTTCAATGTCTCGAGTTAACTGATCGAGAGATCTTTGAAATCCCAACCACGAAGTCATGAGATACCTTTTTTATCTAACTTCGTTGTACATTTTCTCACTTCACGCTGCTACGTCACCAACGGGAAATAGGGCATGGTGTAGTATACGAGTGTTTGCCATACGCAACGCGTTAATGAGCCAACGAAGTCTACTTAACTTCGATCCGCCTTTGTAGAATACTCTCTGAACCAGTACCTAATACTGGATTCCTGGTATTTAGTCCTGTGCTGTTTTTTTTGTTTCACCTTAGTCAGCACAATTTTGCATGATAATCGATGGTGTGAAGTTGTCTAGTGATTTATTAGCTGTGACGACAAAAATTTTCCACCTACGATATAGAGCCAAATTTTGACGCAAAACATATACGATCTTCGTGCTGAAGTTTACCGTTGTATTCTATATTAAAACGGAATGCGAAGTGCGTTCTCAAATAGTTAGGGCATTCGCGATACCAGAGGGGCCCATTTTTAAAATTCTACTTCCCATTTTCATGATCTTAACCGGTTTGTTTTTGGCATTGGCCGCGCTTTCCACAGCCTGATTTTTGTTATATGTAGGCGATACCCACGAAGGGCTTTGGTTTTGTGATTCTCAGTGGACTTTTGAAATTTAACGATTCCTTGCATTTTGCGGACGGAAAATAATTTATAAAATTCTACATTTCTTGTGCGATGCTCACAGATTGGAGTGTTATATTACTATATATACATATATGTATGCATATTTAGCTTAAATATCTGTTCGGCATCGCCGGCATTATGATTAAGAAGGATAATCAACAAGATAAACAGAAAAACAAAAGAAACGGCGCGGATTCAACCACAAAAATACAAGGTCTTCCATTTTTCACCAGTTTTCATCAGTGTCCTTTATGTGTCTAGCTTAGGAGTCCCAACCTGAATGTTTGAACACCGTTTAACTGAGAAGACATGAAGAACACCTGTACGGCCTTTTACTATCTCCAGCTGCAGATTCCTGCACAAGCATGCCACATTCATCGATCGTACCTTTGTTTTTTATTCTGGGGCTGAGAAGGAAGGTAATTAGGCATGTTATATCCGCATTATTTCGATGCTGTTCTCGAAATAAGCGAAATCATGTATATCGTATTCAACATGCTAAGACGTTTTTTTCCGAGAATCTGGTGAAATGGGCACGCCCTTTTTTCAATGCTCCCTGTCAATCACAGTACATTTGGTGTGCGCAATAGGAGTTTCTTATTTCTCTCGAACAACTTAGTGTGCAGGACCAGTTATCCGTTCTGTAGCATGGAACCATCATGTAGTTTCATTTAATACTGCTCGTTTTTCAACCAAAGATAGTCCTTATTTAGAAGCCTGCGACGTTTTAAATAACGATGTCTCTTAGTCTTGAGGCGATTATGTAGGCAAAGTGGAAAGTACGATTCGTTGATTTGATGCTTGAAGTGTGCACCCTAACTCTGCACCTAACAGATATCGGGACCGTCAGTAATAATTAATGCTAGATAGAAAACGCCCGCGGCCACTATAATGACGCATGTTTGAGCTAACGATTGCCTTCAAAAGCGTTTTGGGCTTTTACTTTATCTTTGGTTGTCGAATCAATGGGATGAGTTAGCACACGAGAACGGAACCATTGCTTTGTGTATCTAGTTGTGCATTTGTTATATCCATGAATAACTCAGATTGTTCCTGGTCAGCGAATCCTCGATCATTCCACTTCCTATAAGAAAATTACCAAAAACAAGCGCGGAAACCTTCTTCAATCTAATCTGGAACTCGATACCTTATATATCATGCAAAGGCAAAGCATTGACCCGTATATCCTTGTTTTGTTTGTCCAGCATAATGGAAGGATGTAGTTGGACGCATAAGATAACAAACTGTCCACGGCCGATTGATTGGTGGGTTTGTTTGAGCAGTAGACAATATGTCATCAGGCATTGGCGACTCTGAAAGTTACTTGGCGTGAGACGATTTGTTTATATGCAC
The DNA here is from genome assembly GCA_008360955.1 of Fasciolopsis buskii. NCBI lineage: Eukaryota > Metazoa > Platyhelminthes > Trematoda > Plagiorchiida > Fasciolidae > Fasciolopsis > Fasciolopsis buskii. The sequence continues at coordinate 9,935 of LUCM01009050.1, forward strand.
GCGCTTCTTGATCGCCTCACCGTTTGGAGTATGCGGATCCGTCATTAGTTCACGTGAACAATGTATTTTGTTTGTGAGACGATTGAATATTGACTGATTCTTCGTTGATCTCTCATATTATACATTTTCGACCTACCGGACGGTGCGTCTGTTTTATGGTTTGAAAATCTGTGGACCAACAGAGCCGTTTCAGTTCCAAGTGCTTTACGGTGGTTATCGCTCGTGGGTCAACCAGAACATTTAAGTGTAATCTGTATGTGTATGCCAGTGTTGTAACTCATACACCCATGCTCGTGAATGAATGATTGCTCCCTTTTGTATTCTATCTTATTTTGAGTTTGACGGTCACATAAATTGTCACGATCTGATTATAAATTCCCGAAAACAGTTGTTTACATAAACTTGCGTTCTTATCTAGACTGACATTGCTTGGTGATTTCATATCATTAATTCTAGCGATGTTTCCTTTCAACTTCTCAGACACTGCGACCGAGATTGTGTCAATTGTCCGATCGAAATCCCATTTTCCACTTGCAGTGTTTATTTAGTAGTTTTTATCCTTTACCTGCTTTGAGCCCGCCTGCTGCTTGGTCTCCCAATTATTTGGAAAAGATTTTAGACTTTTTCTCAAGTAATCTGAAATGAACGATTGAACCACGAAACTTTCGCCGTATACGTTGTACGCACCTGCTTGTCTTTTCGGAGTAGATCTTCTGAAACGAAACTTATCTGAACACTGACTTGGCCACATCTGAGATGAACATTATCTTATATTTATTTCGCTCTTTCGTATTAAATGACAGATTCCGAATTAGCTTTGTCCGCTAGGTATGGCTCATTCCGTGTACCATCGTAAATGTATAAGTTTTTATGACATAACTCCATCTTTCTCTCTTCTTCGATCGCTCTTTTCTGTTTGTTTTTGTTTGTAGACAGGTAGTCCTTTGATCAACGACTGCAACTGATCTTCGAGGAGACTGAAAGTCTCTCTGAAGATACACAACCAAATTGGTCACGATAGAAAGTTGTGCGTTTATGTTTGATCATAGGCTACCGCGTCTTGCTAACAGAATGGGTCAGTTGGCGCGGTCTCCTTCCTGAAAATTGATATACATTGTTGTTTCACCAATAAAGGAAGTAAAAGACAAAAGTTCTTATGAAAACGACTAGAGGTAGGCAAAGCGTAATAGAAACTGTTTCATCACATTATCCTGCACAAATTGCACCACACAACTTCTTCAGTCCGACTTTAAATGTTCCTCGATGAATTGTTTCAGTGTATTTTTCCAACTGATCTTCATTTTTTACCACTGTCTCCTCTGTGTTTTATCCCATATCTACAGGATACCGAAATAGCCGTACAGGCGGGTTGTGTGGACGCATTGATAGTATACTTAACTTCTTCCGGGAAACTCATGCCTTCGTGTAAGTAAATCGCTCACTCATTTAAACTAGATTGACTTCTTGGTAGTCAAAATGGCAATGAGGCCTTATTTCCCTGTTGATCTTGATGTCATCTTGGTGAATTGTACACTTTCGTTTCGTTCGGTAAATTAGCCGTTTGTTTCTGTTCCACGGTGGTAAAAGCCGACTACCCATTCGCGCATTTTCTGTGGTTCGCTTATCTTGGTCTCAACTCTATGTGTTTGTGGTCTGCTTGACGCGTCGTAATTGGACTCTGGCGGTTCATTAGACGAGGAAAGTTAGATGTGCTTGAGAAATTGAATCTTATAGCCGTGAGAGAGCGAGACTGCTGCGTACATTAACAGGAGTAATGTCCACGACAGTGTTAAACTAGTTGAAAGTCATATATCTCGCAATTGCTTGTGAGTAGTGTGGGATTGATGTTACTCTACTTAATCCACTGTCCTCCGGACTGCACCTTTTACGTACAGATCTCAAGCCATACAGTCGACCTTACACCCGGGAAGCACCAGAATGGAGTTCTCTTCTCATTAAAGCTCACCAAAAATGCCTGTCCCCCATTGCATGTAGCTATTGAACCTGGGCGTTCCAGCTGGAAGGCTTGTGTTACCAGTACGTCACCAACTCCCTTTTAGGCTTATCAAAATTGGGGAATTAGATTTTTTCGGATGTCATACCCAATGGCAACCAACCTTACTCACCCTAGGTGTCAGGCACTGGTGCTGTCATTGAAGGTTTCACATCAACAGACTTATCTCCGTAATTCTGATTATCCCAGGCGAGATTTAATGTTGCAATGGTACCACAAACGCCTTCTAGTTGGAAAGCCAGGGTTCATCCCCTGTTTGCCATTCGATAGGTCTCAGCTAACCAGCTACCAGAACGGGGCGATAATCTGCTGTTTCGAATTTCGATTATCTTCGGATGTCAATAACAGCTGGTATTTGACAGGCTCTTCTTTGTTTTTTCATCATCATAATCACTAACGTGCCCGACTATCAAGTTATTTTTGGCAGTGTGGAAGAATATCACAGCCCAGAACGTATTCATTTCGGATTGCGTGTATGGAAAAAAAGTTTTTGGCGTATTTTTTCCACTCCTGGACACAGAATCTAATCTAAATTCTGATGTAAATGCATGCATGCTGTATAGTTACGAATAGTCGAACACCTGGCATGTTGCATTTCCCGGTATCCTGTTCTTTGCGATTGATTCTTGACATGCAACAGTTGTGTCAGTTGCTTCTTGTCTGCTTGCATCACGTACCTCCAAAGGATCCAATTTGCTCTACTTCTGTTATCATGCGCCTCTAATAGTATGGCATACCACCCGCATCTACCACGAATGAGAATTGTAGTCGTATTTGATTCGTTCATATGCATATGTTCTGTATGTTGAAGGCGCGAAATAACGTGTTCTGTGGTGCGACATAGGCCAAGAATCTCGGTGTTTTGATGCTTTGCTTATTCACCGACATCCAGGTTTGTGCACATTTTTGGCATCAGAACACTTGATTTGATTAAGAAGACGTGGAGTTTAGTTTCTGATCATACCTGACCAGCAGTTCATGCCCTGAACTGGCCATGACGAATGGCAAACTTGTACCGGAATGAATGAATGAAGTTCTCTTTCAGCTTTACCTCTGTATTTTTCCGTCATTCGTTTTAAACTATGCACAGAAAAGTGTTGCTTCATTTTGGCTTAGCTGATTGACTATTGCACGGACAAAACTACAGTCTCATAACTTCACAGACGGAGATGGAATATCACCGCGTATTTCGCCATCTATTTGCTCACTATGTTCCTGAGCGTCTAGTCTTCAGGAATTATTAAACCCAATTCAACAGCAAGCTAATCAGGGATCACCATTTTTATCTTATTAACTTTGCTATAAAACTATTTTGTTTATTATGTGGTGGGGGCAGACATTTAACCATATGAAACTGGGCCGCGTTTTGAATGCAGAAATGCACTGGGTAATTTTCCAATTGATTCCCTTTTTGCCACATTGCGACCTCATCCTCTCCACAACTGTTTCATTTGCGTTTACATCTGAGCTTATTGTTTGCCTGTTTGAGGCCTATCTAATCAGTGCACAACAGTTGCTGTTTTATTTTGCATTGTATTGGGCAATGATTTAACACTTGTCCATTTGGTTCGCGCACAGCCTACAAAGTTGATGACTATTTTCATAAACTGGTCCTGGTGATTTGACTCATTTGGTTACGTTATAGTAGAAAGTTGTTCTCGTCCTGTTTCTGGAAGTCGTAGGTATTTTTAGCAGCGTTCATCCATGTTTTATCTTCCAAATGAAGTAATGTCTCGGCTTATTTTCTCCACTTTATGAAAACAAATTACTTTTCTTTCTTGGTCGCTTGTTAGTTTAATAATGATTCCTTTATTTGCAATTTTTGGCTTTGTAGAAATACCATTTATTCGGCATCGCTACACATCGGCTGGATTTTTATTTGCCGATTGTGAAGGTCACCTGAGTAGACTTAAATCGATTGCTCTAACACCGTTCGTGGTAATCCACTGGGATTGTGCAAATCATTGCACGTGATAAGGAGCACTGTGTTTGTGTGACGTGGCATCAGCCTGTCAGTCCGATCAGTGTGAATATACAAATGTACCTAGACTTTGGAGGCCTATTATAGTTCGTGCATGATGAATGCATCAAAATATCTAGTTCCGTTCTGTGCTGTTTTTCTGTGTCAAACGAGCATTTCTAAAGCCAGTGACCGACAGTTTCAAAGTTCTCATTCATCGAATTCAAATGCGTCCACCGTATCTTTCGAATAGCGGTCTGGGGTTCTCATCTTGCAGTTGCTATAGGTTGGTACTGTGGCACAAACCGTCACTATTCGTTACTGACTTCCGTTTACGGATTGGTCATTGTTGATTGACTTCAGCAGTCAGGTACGTATCTTATCACACGGTCAACCGAAAAGGAGAAACATTGGGCATAAGTACATATTAGAAGGCCACAAAATATAAAGGTGATGGGTGACCTTGGAGCATTGGATTCGGTTGTTTGTGTAGCGTTTTTATAAGGCAGATGGGATAGACCGCGCTTGAACATAGACGGTCAACAGCGATTGATCCATGAGATGAGATCCCATAATTGTCGCCTAAAATCTGAAGACGCAGTCCATGACTCAGCATGGTTAGTAAGAAAAACGTGCCCCTGTGTCATATAGAGACCATAAAAGGGATTTAGGGTAATTATTTTATCAAATTGAGTGATTATCAGTCGACCTTCCTAGTATATTTCTAATTGGTAACTAATACTAATTTAATTCATTGCATGCGACTCGTGTACAAGCTGACATAAGCTTAGGCAATGGCCGCCTCGCGGCGTCTGGTCTTTCGCCTTTTTACTACGAAAGTAACTCGGGTTTTGACGCTGATAGAACCTGTGCTGTACTTTAGTTGCGCATTGAAGTTTTGTGATTCCAGTGGTTATGATTTTTTGTTGAGTATCGAATACATATTTGAACCTAGTTGGTTTCGGATTATTATTATTCCTTTTTTCTTTTATTTATCACAAAGAACAACAAACCAAATCATCGTCCGACCTAGAGATTTCTTAATTTTTTCAAACATAGTCACAAGTGATTTGCTAGCGCTCATTCCTCCTTTGATAAATCAGGAAATGCAGCGTCTTAGAAATTTTATTACTATTGTTTCTATATCTGTCTACATTTATTTTTTGTTTGTTTTTATTCATTGGCTAGTGTTTGGCTGCTCTCAGTATCCTAAAACCAATGAACTTATCTAGATTGTCTGTATTTTGTAACTTAAGAACACGGCGTCTGTTCATCCTAGCGATAAAAATGTTACGTATCAATGAAGATCGTAGTGGCAGCGGCGATTCACATTTCGTTACAATAGACATGATTTTCCGGTTTTTATTACCTTTGTGTATCCGATCGTTTAAATCACGGAAGCATTGTACAGCTTTCTGATCCTTATGTTCAAAGTTTTTCCTCTTCTGCTTAATTGTTCAGCATACCACTACTCGTTCTTTTCCTGCTTTCACTAGATAATGCTGTGAAGTAGCAACCAAAATCAGAGCATGTTTTGTACAAAGTTGGTTGTAAAACTGATATCATGATACGTGTTAAAGGCCATCTGCAGTGCATTCAATTGCGTCCGAACTGAGGTTCATATGGAAGACGAGTAATTTTGAGTTATGCATATATAGTGTTCAAGCACCGAAGGTCTTTTCACTTCTATCTTTGACGGCTGTTTGTGAGCTTCATAGTAGAATCCACCTTGGTACTGCAGTATATGCTCAACTGTTGATCAATGCTCGGATGGCCACAGTTCTCTCTCATTGGTGAAACAGCAGTTTGCCCTTCGAGGAAACACACCTACACTGACATTCACACGAATAAGTAAAACCCGCAGCTGAAGTCCCCAGTCAGTAACGCAACGTCGCCCGCATGTCTCAGTTGTGGCGATTTTGTCTGAACAAATATTAGTGCCACTGTTCGCACATGAGGACAGGGCTACCCTCATGTTCATCTCTATGAAAAAAAATTGAAAAAAGAAGACGGAGCAATCCCGGCTAACATCACTTTCACTGGTGAACTCCAGCGGAGGGTGCCTGTAAGTATGAACTCGACTTAGTGAATCACTCTAGTCCGTCTTTTAGTGAGAGAAAGCGCCACAGCATTGCACGACCGACTGATTCAAACGCCTCTTCCATATCAAGACTAATAGAGCTCGTGAGTCTACGTAAGGTGTACCTATGTTCTAACGTTTGTAGCAGAGTGGAGATTTGATCAATAGAACCCCGACCGGAGACATGAACGGGTTTGATGCCTACGCGTACACCTTTTGCGAGTTCTTGATATTCGGTGGAATATAATGCCGCGAGCAATTCCGTTTCGATGCCCGCCGGGCTAACTCCTATATTTTTCACTTGAGGACTGATCATCTTTCTTGTAGATCTGTATAATCACCGCTTCACATTTAGCCATATCCTTTTTTCCTTTGACTATCGCATCTTGGGGTTAGGAGGGATCTTGTGGACCAGAAATCGGCAATTTGACCGAATATGCATGAACTGCATATTAATTGAAGTTGCATGGTTGGTCAGTTAAATTACTACTTTTGACTGGATGATTAATTTATCGATTTGATGAATTGCCCTAGAATCGAAATGTTCGGTTGCAGCCTGTTATATATCCTACTTTGGTGTGTAATCCTGAATGATAGATTCAGTGTTAAATTTATATGCGGCACCTCACTCGTGAAAAATGATCGCTTTTTAACCAGTTCGTCTCATAGTAATTATTGATCCTCAGCCGAGTTGATTGACTTTTCCTTACCTGAGTTTTGAGTCTTGTAGTTTATTAACTGCCAGATATAACGAAGATCCGTTGACCTTATCCAGTTCAGTTGACCTACACTAGTTTGACTTCGATGCCGTTTAACTTATTCTCGACGCGCATTTCATCAGCGTTGTCCCAAATGAATACTGAGCAAATCCATTTGTACAATAAGTGCAATGTTTTGTTCATCTAATTTTTTAAAAATCGTTTTTCTCACCATCGTCGAATCCGTTCTGAAGTTGGAAAGTCTTTATTTTCCATCACATCCAGCGCTTACTTGAATGGCACTAAATACCAGAGGAGTGTCTAACGTCTATTAGCAATGGCCGGGCAAATTTTCAACACATTCCACTATTTTGACATGATGAAAACTAAAGGTCCCCGTTATGCTAGTACGAAATGAACTCTGTGTGGTTGTGAAGTTGCTTGGACAGGAAATGCTTGTAATAAATGAAGATATGAGGGACTGCGAAAGCGAGAGAATATGTACAAATGAAAGAAAAGAGAACATTTACAGCTACAGGAGCGGTTGTGTTTGCTTGTATAGCTTTGGATTCAGATTCCAGTCCACTGTGGCTTCGGTTGGTATAAACAATTGCTTGCTTAGTTCTTTTATGTGATCTCCTGCAGTTGTTTAAGTCAACTTGAGAGTGACTTTCGAATCTCCCTCGTGTTCGTCATAGTGCTGTTTGGCCATTCTATTTCGGATCTCTTTTGCGTAGGAATGTGAGATTTATTTTAATATCTCGGTATGTAGGCGTCTATTATACAGTGTGGTTTTCATGCATCTGTAAATTGATGCGGAAGAAACGATCGAGACTTGTGAATTAGTTTGTTTTCGAAAACACGGTGTGATGTTAATGGGAAATCCGAAGCAGACAGAGGGGAATGATTTTTTTCCTCGCGTTTTATCTCAGTGCAACGGAGTCACATCCCATAAGGTTATAGGCGCGCGACGCCTGTTATTTTGTTGAAAGTTTCTGGAAGTACAGTTGGAAACTCAAAATAAATAAAGAAACGGCTCAACTACAGAGTCAGGCTGTTTCACAATCGGACTGTTCACTCAGTCAGCCACGTTAATCATCGAGGTTTTGGACGTATATTAATTTGCTTGATTTACGTATCTGTTTTTTTTTTACACAAAATGATTTCGATTTACCTGGTTGTTTTCAAGTGTTATCTCGAATCGGGAATTGTAATTAAGAACGACGGTGGAACACCAAAAGGTAATATTTCTCTGAAGCGTCTGTCTTTCTTTGTCATTCCTGTTGATTGCAAACTCATCAGAAATATTTGTGAATTGTTCTTCCCATAAACATGAAAAGGTACTAGGTTTTACCGTTTCTGGTTGAAAATGCCCCGTATATTGCCTGCCAGGATATCCAGTAACTTTCCTCAAGTTATTCTTGAATATATTAGGTCTGTGTCTGATTCCAGTCAACTAAATGCTTCATTTACTCCAGGGCTTGGTTATCCAACTTTCCCATTCACAGACATATCTATTCAGAGAAGTAATTCGAAATGTTAATGATTATCCGAGACTGTTGTAGTCGTTCATATCGGAAGCATGATTGCGGAGCAGGTTATTACTTAAATTTCTTGATCAGGTGCCGTTTCACTCTTCCGGGCCGTTACGAAGTCTTGTCAGTCGCACTCATTCTATCCATATATTTGTCCTTAAAGATAACTTATTCGATGTCATTGCCTGTATTTATAAAACCGTTGTGTCAAGCTTGGGCTCATCGGCGGGTCCTCTTGCGGGCATGTATGAATGTTCGAAAGTATCCCGTCCGGTTGGTGTATCAACAGGCACCTAATAACACGATTTGTTCCAGCAATTGCATTCGTATTAAAATATGTTGATTTCAAGCAAAATAGTGCTGCGTACAATTGTCTTGAATTTCCCTTATTTGATCTTAAGTATTCTAATTAGTTCGCCGCTTGAAATGTCCCTTCCCAAGCGGTATCTGACCAGTGACTCTGTTACCAGCGGTCCCGATCATATTTTTGTCATTTGTCTTCAAGATCGATTTTCTTGCACGTGACTTTATTCCATTTCATCAACCTGGTGAACCGATTATCTGCATGCCCCCTTATGCTCTTTCCTTGTCTGCAATCACATTCACGTCAGCCCATTGAACGTAAGAGCACTCAAGTTCCAATGAATATGCAGTTTATTCTGCGATATTTATCGTCCCCACCTTTGATTTCAGTCGAGCAGATAGTTAACATATCCGTCGCGCCAACCGTTTGTTCTTGGTATTGTTAATTGTGACTTGTTCGCATTCCATCTTTGTAGTCCACTCGACCTGAATATGCCAACAACAATGGGACATTGTATCATTTGTTCTCGAGGGGGAGGTCTTATTCGATCGTAACTTGACATTTTATTTGGACCAAATGTTGAAGGAAATCAATAAATTCTGATAGCGTGTCGTAGGATAAAAAGAACCGATGGAGCTGTTTTGTGTTCCCTCTATGTCGGGATTGGGGGGTTTTATCAACTGGCTGCCACATTGCAGTGCCTCGAGTGATTTCATATAGGGTAATCCGAAAGTGACAGAACATAGTTGTTCTGTCCATTTCGCAAACCTAATTTGCTGTTCAACCGAACTGTTTAGGGACATATGCGAGATTAGATGGATTCTGGATCTTTCAAACGAGGATGTGAGGAACAGGCCTGTTCTCCGTACTTCATGCACCGAATAACTGTAGCACATAGTTTAACTTGACGAACAACGCAAGGAGATGGAAAACAATATTCACTACTACCATTGCGAACAATGTGTTCCGAATGTGTGAGTATAAACTGAAAATCTGAGTGCTTACGTACTGATCGCACAACCGGCACTGATAACTCCGAGTTTCCATTATCCTCTAGCATCTTGAGTGTGAACAATTCAAATCCCTACTTCGGGGCGGGTGAGAATTGTTACAAATTCTTTTCGAAAATGATGGGACAATGCATAGCTTTATGGCTATCAGTTCTACTGTTTATAACAGTCGAGAGTTGACGTTCTTGGGTTAAAACTGCATTGTTGAGTAGATAAAATGCGGAAATACTCCACGTGCAATGTGTGAGTTGTTTCGTGCTCATAATCGCCTTTAATGGGCCCTCAAAAGCATTAGGTCCGATGTTTCTTCCCGATTCAATCTGCTAGGAATCTAAGGAAGTTTAGTTTGGAGCGCCAAGTGCGAGGCCGGTCAATTAAGAAGACTTTTTTTTCATCACCACAACGGTTCGCGAACTTGTCAAGCTTAAGTTTACTATTTATAAAGTACAAAAAGAACCTATCGACAAAAGTGAGCAATTCGCATTCTTTTCACTTCTGAAAACAATACGTTTGAGTAGAAAGTAAGCAGAATAATTCATAAAAATTATAATTATGATAATTTCCTAACAGAATTGGGAGTTTCATTATCTTTCACCTGTCTGTAGTCTTTTGGTTATTTCCACTCATTCAAATTCTTGCTTTCTCAATACCGTTTCTGATCTGTTCTTATCATTCTGTTTTTATTTTCACATTTCAGTCTTTCTCTTCTTCGAAACATTTCTGTTCACCTATCGTGCATTTCTGACTCCGGAAGATCTCATTGAGCGCCTCATTCGTCGCTATATGCTGTTTCGAGTCCCTGAGCACGAGAATCTGGACGATTCGCACTCGTCTGGCACCTTCGGTTCCAGCAACCTCCCCGTTCGCACCAAAGTGTGCATTTCTACTGCGTCTACTCTAGTCACTGTGGTGAGTATGTTCTATTGTCAACAAATTAGTGAAAGAAAGCTACTCATATGCGTTTAGCTATTGTCCTATTGGAAGCATAACGTAAGGGAATTCAGTTGAAGTGTTCTTTGATATCCTCCTGAGATCAAATTTTTGTTACTGAATTGTGTGGAATAATTTCTTCGGTGTTTCGACCGGACTGCTGTCTCATTGATTGCATCGAGTTAGTGGGATTGCTGACAACTGGAGTCCGATCTAAACATTGAAATTACGCCTCTCTAGGTTGAGAATCTTTTGTTGTGTTGCTTTTCTCGGAATATATGCACTAGGATATTCTCGTACTTTTAATTCACTTTTTCCCCATGAATGATTGTAAGTGATCACTGTTGTCAATCCGCATAGACCCTAAACTGGCCTGTAGTATCGTTTTCGGAATCGTTGATTTGTGGTTGCTACGCGCTCCGGTCTGTTGGTGTCAACTGTCGAAACTGAGCCAGCTGCGTTGGCAGATAATTTTTGACTTGCCTGCTGCATCGGATCCGCAGCTAGCTGAGCTATTTTCGTTGTTTCCCCGCCCGTTAATTTTGTACATCGATAAGTCCGATATTGATTAAGGTCATTAGACAGCTTCTGTGAACCATTCAGTGTTTTATGGACATTGCAACTCTACTTTCGCCGTTCATTTTCCGGAACGCTCGCCTGTCGTTAACCTATAACCTGGTCAGACGGACCTCTGACTTTAGCGATTTCTGTGTGCGGAGTTCTTTTGCCAAGCCTGATTTAGCAGTTTATCCGCAGAAGCAGTAGTACAATTTTACGTTTCGACGTGTGCTAAAATGTCTTCTCTTGGTATGGCTTGGATTGTCTATAGGTCTTAACCTTGTGATCTCGGAAGGTTTACCGCAATTGGGAAATCCACCTACGCATTACATTCCCAACATCCGACACTTCTGCCCTTCGATCCGACGGTCACTCGTTCGATGCCGGCTCGCAGTATCAAATTTCCGCGGCGTAATTTGCGTTTCCGCATTCTCGATGCATTTCCGACAATCACTGAACTGATAAGGTTTTCTGTGCTTTTCATGACATGCTTCATGCGCAGATGCAATGGAAGGAGCATGCTCCATAGCCCTCAGGGCGAGGGCGGAAGAACCGGGAGCCGTGACTCTGAAAGTAGGAATGGTATAAGGCCATATAAGGTCTCACCAAGTCAAGTGTAGTAACAAACCGGGCGATAGCGAGTTTTCGTCTGCCGTCAAAGTGACTGGCAGATCTGGAATTCGAACCTCTGACCATTTTTGTGACAGGCGCTTGATCCACTTGTCCACCGCCGATTTGTGTGTAGTTGGATATATACGTGCATGCATTCATGTGCATGTATGGGGGGAAGTAGGTATTTGAGTGGGTATGCATGGGTGCATACATATGTTTGTGTCGTCCGGTTCCTCGAGCGGATCGTATTTCGATCTACCTCAATTCTCAATCCAAATGATGGCTTCTTTTCTGCAGGTTTTTCTGTCTAATCACCGTGTAACCATGACCTAGGCTAAAATATCCACAGCTTTCTTAATTATCTAGGCAATTGTTGAGGAATATAGGTTGCGAATTCACGTGATTGATTTCGACACTTTCTTCGCGATATGCATATTGCAGCATAGGTTTCTAAAACCGTGTTTATTTTACTTTCGGGTCGCGGTTCATAATCCATTCCCAGAACTTACTAAATGATGGATATAACCTGCAGGCTCGCACGTGGAAAAGGCACATCTAGATTCCGAGCAATTTTATGACTTTGCTGTTCAATCTAATGCCCACATTTTGTTATGGTTTGTCTCTTCATCTTAATCCTTGGGCGGATGTTATCCTCTTAAATTCCTTCTTCTTCGAATAACAGCAGAGATCATCAGGAGTCTTCTTTTCTTGTTCATTAGCATTTTGTTTTTATTCAACACAGGTATCTCGGCTAAAAGAAGATTTAACTGATGCCATTCGTGAACGATTGACACAATTTTCTCAATTACTGGTCTTGGACAATAAAGTTTCGCTCAGTCACTTGTTGACAGCTTCGATGGCGAATCAGTTGCGCGGTCCTAGTCGGCTTTCGGTGAGTAGTTCGAATCCGGATTGTAGTCGACCTCCGCCTTCGAGAACGCATTCGGCGGAGCAAGTTGAATCGGACGATCTTTCCCTTGGTTCTCTGACCCTCGATGAACAACTTAGACCTGATGAACCTTCTGAGTGCAGCCTGACAGACGATTCGCAAGAGATATCGCACAACATGAAACCGCTTGTACAAGATGTTCCATTGTCTAAATCTCCAAACAAGTCCGCAACGTTCGACCAATTACATCCAGCACATTGTGATACTTCTGCGTCTGTTGGAAATCTGGTCGTTTCAACTGAGCCTGAACGCCGGTTTGCTTTGAGTCCGCCACGACCGAGTTTGGGAAGTGGACTGGCCGGTACAGTGCCCCGAGGAATACGACGAAAAAGCGCATCACCTGCTCCTTATTCGAGCACTCCACAAACGCAGTCTGTGTTAAGCTTTGGAGCTCTTGAATTGGCTGAGCAGTTGACTTACTTAGAAGCAGAGAAGTATTATCAGATCAAGGTGAGTTTTAATGTTACTCGCGTTTTCCTTCTGTTATCCCTTTTCGTACACTAGGTGGATCGTTCTTCAATGGGTTTTAGCAGATGAAGCAATATCTTCATTGATGGTCTTCAGAAATGTTTTTGTTTTTTTTAATTAAACTGGTAATGAAAACTAAGTAGTACCATGTTTTGATGTACTTTTTTGAGTCTCTTTCTCCTCCTTAGTGTTAATTTTGTTTCATGAGTACACCTTATGTCTATAGAAGTCGGCGGAAGTATGATGTGGAATGGTTTTCGTGGCACTGTTCGAACTCGTTTAACTGTCCCCGGTAGCGCAATCCCTGAGCTGCCGCAGGCTTATCACATCCCCAGCTTTTGCGTAACCAAATGCGGATTGAAAGACAGCATGGTTGTGTCCAAACGAGTCACGGCCTGCGGTTTATTTCATTTCCCTGTCTGTAAGTGCATTGTCGGTTAGCGGGGAGAACTTTCCCCCCTGATTGTCCATCTATTCGATAGTCTTCACCTTCGCATTTCGGACAGTCTTCTGGAATTGGTTTTTTGGCGTTGGTTATCGTGTCTTGGCCACTAGAGCGTTCCTCCTCTCCAGGCTCACTTTCCCTCCATTTTACGTATTCGTTCTTTCTACAGCAATGTGTAACTCAATGAGATACAGTGGTCATGCTTTTTGCCCGAAGGATAAATGATGATGCCTATCTGCACTTGACAAAATCACAGCTGCAGGTTCGGTAGCCCATGGATATCGAATAAGTGGAACATGTTTCCAGAAACACGATTGTATATCACACTGGATGAGCATTCCGCATCAGATAATCCCACTTCGAAATACATAGTCTACTGAAGCCGTCATTGTCTCAGTCATACAGATCTACCTCTGATCTTTATTCTTCAGTTTGAGAGCGAATTCAGTAAGCAGTACATATTAGTGAAAAGTGGAATGTCAGTCGGTTAGTTTTACTTCCTGGACGTGTCACAGTCATCATAATTTTGATTTTATTGTAATCGATTAACGTAAGCCTTCTAGCATGCGCATCTCTTTACGTAAATTGCTCCGCATATTATTCTAAAAGCCCAATCAACTGCATAATTAGGGCCAGTGCGGTGACCATTAGCTATCTCAACATGGTATAGTAAAGGAGAAATAAGAACTACATTGCCACCAACTTGATTAACTTTTCACCAAATTATTCGCTTTACGTGCAAATTATCACCGATATGTCAGGTTCAAATCGTGTAATGTCTGATCCACTTCTCATCTGTGTCTATTGAGCATTTACGCTTTCCAAACTTTTTCATTGTTTTTGCGTGGTAAAAAGTACAGTGCAAAAACCTTTCCGTAGTTCGGTGAACAGACTGGCAGGAGCGTCAGTTACATTCGACGTGCGTTTTGCACCTTCTGTTTAAAGTGTTGTTACAAGACAGACTGCCACTCTATACGGGGCAACCAACGACTGTTGACCGTTTTCCTTACTTTAGCAGCTGCGTGATTACAGATTGCACCAAGTTTGTAGAAATGAGCACGCGTATATCCAAGGCCCGAGAAACGTACGCCGGTCTGAAACATTTGCAGTCCCGACTTGATATTTCGTTGAAGTTGAAAGGTTGTGTGTACTGCGTCGCATGGGGTTCTTTTCTGTTGAAGGGTTCAAAAACGTAGAGCCTTACGTACGTATGTTCGTCGCCTGGAACGTTTTGGTCACCGTTGTCCGCGTAGTTTCGCTAAATTAATTGGAGTGAGGGCGTGAGCACTGTCAACATTGGGAGTCTATTATTGGGTAAAGGTTCAGCGAATTTTCTGTCGCACCATATCAAACTTTATGAACTTCGTCAGTTGCGTCATTTGTTACGTATGGCGAACACCTGTCTACCGTGCCGCGCTTTACTTTTCATTCACCCACGGAGTTCCAGATGCCACGTGGAGATCAGCACTTGACGTGGCATTGTGGAATGAAAAAATATACAACCAACCTAGTTGAAGTAACCGCCTCCCGTCTCCGTGGTTGATGGTCAAAAGATCCGCCAACAAGTTGGCTGGAAATACTTCATGAGAATGATTGAAAAGTGTGTTTGTACACAGACTATATTCCGTCTGCTGGCTACTACGACATTCTTTTCTTTCCTCACTCTCTGTGGATCAACTTTTTGTTCATCTTGCCTATTCATTTTTACTATAGCTTGGTGAGAAACAATGCGGCTCCTCCTGCTGCTTAACACTGAAAAAATGTGAGCTTGAGTGAGATCCATTATCTTCATGGTATGCGTCATTTTAAAACCGCCACAAATTCTGAACGTTGATGCAAGTACCTCAGTATGACGAAATTTTACAACGTAAATCGGTTTTCGTTCCGCTTGGCAGGCATAATTAAACGGAGTTTTTCTCATAGTCTGGCCGCCAACTTTTGAAAACATATTTACTTTCCACCTTTCGGCTGTATGAATGAAAAGATTACACCACTGACATTCTATACAGTTTACCAGGAGGTTTCGTCGTTATCATTTAGCTCATTCTCAATGACTCGTCGTGGCGAGCTGAACCGTTCATTAATTCTGGCTTGACTGGCGGCAAGGTACGAATGCATTTCGTTTATTAAACTAGAAAAAACTCGAGTTGTTTGCTCCACGTTATAGTACTTGTTCATTGTACATTGTCCGTTTATTTTCCTGTGTTCTTCCCCAACAGATCAGTGAACTATTAGATATAAGCAACCTGGAACATGGAAAAGCGCCGAGTGTGGCCGTTTGCGCATTGCATTTCTCCTCCGTGTGCAATTGGGCCACGTTTCAAATGTTAGCCGCAGCGTCAACCGAGCGAGACAAGCTGGCAAATCGATTCTTGGACGTCATGGAGGTATGTTTGTATCCGAACGCTGGACCACATTTGTTCCCATCGGTTTCGATCAGCCGAATTATGTCAAGTTTCCTTAGTCATGATGGTGCGCTGGGCTATTCCAGGGCGCATTCTAATGTGACATGAGTTTTTAACTTTTTAAGAGGCGGCAATCTAAACATTTTGTATTTCTGTCGTTCTTCACAGTGTTTCTTACAATTTCAGGAAGAAACAGTAGTATACTCTTGCTTCATGCTATCAATTTATTATTATTTTATTCTCTTGTTGTTTTTAGTGTCTCCACAAACTGCAAAACTTCAGCAGCTACCTTTCTATCTTGTGTGCCTTCATGCTCGTGCCGGAGAATCTGTTCTCAAGGAAAACTCGAGGCGTGAGTGAAATCTGCTATCCCATCGCTTTTACTTGTTTCTATTGATGTTACTAATATTTATTAAGTAGTAAGTCGTAGTCAATCACGCTGTTCTCACTTGGAGATTATCGGGCGCACTCGACAGCATCCTATCGGCAGAGGTTTTTCGCATACTGATTGGAATTGCTTTTGTCCCTTTGCCTTCACTACAGCGTCTCAGCCGAGTGAAACCTTATATGCAACCGCCATACTTCTCTGAATATCGACGCGAATTGGAGGCCGCTAAACCCCCTCTGATTCCCTATCTTGGTTTAATGATGCAGCATTTGATCATGCTAGCACAAGCACACCCGTTGTGGTATGAACACGTGCCGGATAAACTGACCAATCTGTATCAGGAATCGCATGGACGTATAGTCAATTTCTGGCGTTGTTGGAAACACTTCCTCATCATTCATTTTATTGTGAAACAGGAGAATATGGATTCTGAAAAAGGGTATGCCTGTCTAGTTCCACAATTGTTCATGATATCTTTGTTTACTCGATACGTTTTACTTAAACACCATTTCGTCCTCTTAGTTTTATCTACACTATTCGTTGGCTTTGTCCTTGGTATTCTTATAGGATTATTTCTGTCTCAGTAATACCAAAACTTACTTTTATTTACGGTCCGGGTTATGAATTCAGATCTGTTATTTAGTAGGAGAACATTTAGTTCCCCTGACCGGTGTGGCAGTTTATTTCTAAGGTTTCTGTATAGCATAGAATCCAATTTAGCTGAACTAACTGTTATTTTTGGATTCCACGAGATGGACAGTTTCGGTCTGAATGCGTGGTTGACTTTGGATGTGTATTATCCAACTCCGCATGGTGTCTAAAAATCTTTCATATACGCTTCCTCTTGTATTATTCATCGCAATGTGGCTTTGCAGTTGTATGGTTTCATTATCTACTCATATATGGGATCTCAAAAGTTATTCTTTGTGGTTCATCGGAGTCTAAATGACATTCAGGACTGGTAATTCAGTCGTCAGGCTCCAAACAGCTATTAGTTATGCAGATCTGGTTGGTGCGCAACAGATTTTATTTATTGTGCACTTCTACCCGTAAACCGATGTTTCTTTAACGGGGTTAAGAATGGAACGGGAATGCTAATTTGCCGCAGCCACAGAATGAAGCCTCTGGACTTATTTCATTCGTGCATTTTTTGTTACTGATTGATGACTTGACACATTTGCTATAGTTCAGTGTTGTTGCTGGATCATACATGTTGACATTTTCTATTATCTATCTCTGAGGATTCCCTTGTTTCGTGCATCTTTTGATATTTTTACCTCGCTATGATGCATTTGTTGCCACTCTTCGGTAAAACATTTTTCTCAAATCTACCATACTAACTTAGATGTATCATGTTCCATTTTTAGATTGGTAGCGTATGTAATCCGAAAACAGTAACATTTGCTTTGATATTGTTATTGCTAATCTAGTTTTGTGATGCAGTCCTATCAACACGAAGACTACAGGCTCTACACGACTGATTTTATGATGCTTACCTTGATTATTCATTCTTCACTCATAGCTTTTCAGTTTTCACTCACTGTTTAACCACAATAGCAATCTGTCAACAAGTGATACAAAAGATCAAGACTGTAGATTAATACGGTTTTTTCACTTAGATATTTTCAATATGTTGTTACAAATCCACTTTATCGAGGGCGTTTTCAGTGATCATTCGAGGATGACGTTCGTAACGGGCATTTTTTAAAAGAAGAAGTGCCTCAGGGTGCTATTTAACACGACCTCGTACAGTTTACAGCAGTAATTTTTTTTTGCGATTCATTCACGCATTTTATCATAACGCTAAACTAGCCGGTTCTTCAATAGTAAGTTGAATTTGCGGAAAAATTCTTTCGTTGGATTTCGAAAATGAGCGGTGCGGTGGTAGCTCGCGAATCACATATGCAGACTCATGATTTACTTTGTCTACTCGTCTAGGGACTCGCTGATTGTCAAAAATATAGGTTTACTCAATATTCGGTTGATTTTCTCACCGATGACTGGAAATTTTCCGGACAACTTGCTAATATGAGACCAAGTCAAAATACGAATGACATCCGTATCTCATGACTCCAACACCTGATCGATATTACAAACCAGAACGTCAAGATTGACTACTTTGGAACTATACTGGGGTGATTACAAAATGTTACCACTTCCAACCGTCCGTATGAATGAGAGCAACAGACGCTCCCCGAAAGCACATGACCGGTTTCGCGGTTATTGCCGCTCTTCAGGTAGCGTACCCAGCCATCCCTATACCGGTGCATTCCTTTTTTAGTTTCTCCCTAGAATCTTATTGGAATTTTTAGGAGCGTAAACGGATGATAAGTCCATTGAAGAATCACATGGTCGTTCGTCGGAGGATTTTCGTTGGTCAGGTAAGACTAACCTTGCGGAAGGGGACACAAGGCCCGAAAGTATTGTTTTTTTCTCCTCTCAGTAGTGTGTTTCGCATATGGGATGGATGAACAAAATTTCCCCGGAAGCACATGACCGGACAGGAGAGTACCGGGCCCGTACACCTGAAGAGCGCTGATAACCGGTCGAGATTCTAATGAGAGCAGCAGACGTTGAAGTTCGTTTAATCCACATACAACCGAAATGTTCTTAGTGAGCTAGTGTGGGAATTCAATCCGCTTGTCGTCCAGTTTCGGTCGGTTGCGCTCTATTGGTTTTTCTGTTACAAGCCTCCCAGTTTGAAAAGCAGTCGGCTGGTAACGTACTGATTATTACTCCAATTAAATTTTAATTTTAATTTTCAACTGAACTGGATAACACTTAGGGTCGATATTCACCATAGTGCATTGAATTTGTTCATAAATGACTTCAAACTTTCGACGGGTATTTCTACACTTCCGGACCCCTCCGCAATCCGATTTTATGATATGCCAGCGTTTTCCGAGCTTCATTCCCGAATTCTATGCAGACGTCTCAGATCCTTACCATGTCGAGCGCACTGAATAATACTTCACTTGTCTTCGCCAGATACTGTATCATTACGTTTTCTAGTTTTTTTTAATCAGCCGCTTTACTCGGGTTTGACAAGTTCTTCTTGGTTGGTAACTTGGCAAATGCTGAGCAGCCGCCAGTTTTCTTATTGAAGAATCCTCTTAAGTTAGAAACCCATCAACAAAGGACAGTAGCGGTTCATTGGCTGATTGGACGATCCGATCAGATAAAAAGTGAAAACGAACTTCGCGCTGGTTGATCCCTAACGGTGAATTTATCTAACGGTTGTTAAATTCCGAAAGATCAGAAAAGTCAATATATGACATCAGTGGGCTCTCTGGTCTCATTTCGGAAGCTACCAGTTGCTGACCTGATAGAAATATGCGTCGGATGCTGCGGCAATTTGTTGTGTTACTTAGTAAATAGTTTATTAACAAGTCTAAAACACTGAATGTACCTTAGAACCACTAGTGAAACGGAGCGGTGATGTTAACACTTCAGCGCGATACCGTTCATTATTTGTAACCCCTTGATGGGAGTGCGCTTTCTATCCCACTCTCAGACAAACGTCAGCTATCTACTTTCCTCAATTTTCTCTGCCCTTCATTCTCATTTGTTGTGTCCACCAGTCAGTGGAATTCGCGTTTCTGGTTTGATTGGTATCCTTTATTCAGGTCCTTTTTTCCTACACATTTGGTATGCCTTATTTGAGAGGCCACCAAGAAACAAATGATAGACCGCATCCATGACGATACCTTCTGATAATCCTGGTTTACTTCAGTTTTCTTAGTCGCCACTCCACCTGTTATACTTTGATTACATTGTGGACCGTTAACGTGTGTAGACGTACGTGCATTAGTCACAGATATCCAAACCGAACCGTTCGTTCGGTCATCAAAGCAAGCAACTCATTCTTTGTCAACCGATGTGTACTGTCCTTCCTCTCCCTTAGCTTGCATTTTTCTGCACTGGCTGGTATCTGTTTATCTTTAAGTGCTTCCACCAGTCGTGGTTTGTCTGTTTGGGTTTGGCGGTCAGTGTGATTCTGGTAGGTGTTATTGAGCCAAGTTTCCATTGGTCATCCAGTTAGTTATGCTTCGCCTTCGATAAACAGCCACTAGAACATCATTGGGCGTCTGATTATTCCAGCATTGATGTTATCGTTTCGGCTTTTAGAGGAACATACACGCATACACAGAGGCGCACTTGTTGTCCATCTCCTCCATAGCACGGTTGTCATCATCAGCACAGTTGACTGTAAATCATTTCGAGCTGAACCACGGCGAGCATCCTGGGGGCATTTTATCCCTCACAACAGTGATTACTGTTGGTCATATCGATTTCTGTCGTATCTGGCCGGTCCCGTGCACTCTTTACGCACCCCGTGCTCCCACTATCATCAGGGTGCAGGAGATCATTTGCCTGTCCGTGCTCTCACTAACAAGCTTCAGATCACACAATTTGCGTGCCTTGACGTCGTTTCCAGTCGTCTGATTAGTTTCCCACCCCTTTCATTTTCTGTGGCAGGGATCGTCAGCATTCTATACATACATAAGATGACGGTAATCAGTTATCGTCTGTTATTCGCCTCTAAGGTAGCACCATTCATTAGTTTTCGATTGAAGTGCACAGAGATTCATTCACGTGTGCAAATGGGTCATTGTTATCCATCGCTCTAATCCATATTGGGATTGATAGACAGGACTAAATAAGATGTGTACTTCTTAATTGTTTGCCAGTACTCGTCATTACATCTCTGTCGGTGTTATGAAATGAGCGCTAATCCTTAAGCCCTAGTTTCTACTGTTTTCAGATAGAACCATTGAGTTGACATCGAAATTCAAAAGGTCTCAAGCGCCGTAACAGATCCGAATGACAACGAAGCATCGTTTACTACACGAGTACCTGTCGATCATTCGACTAAAATTGCATTGCAACGCTATAGGCACCACCGTCACGAACCTCAACCGCATTTGCTCGCAGGTGGGAAAACGCCGCATATTGGTTCGCAAATGCGCTTTCGAATGGTTTTCTTTATTTCATTATGCGATTTCTTTGTTTTCAGTGCCTCGCCGAAATAGTGTGTTATTTGGGCCACTAGTATGAATGTCAACATTTACTTTGTTTTTTGATTCAACCTCTATGGATACATTGGCGCTGTTTTCTCCGATAAACCACTGTGTAATTAGTGATCTATCTGCTCTTGTGTTTCACAAGGCTTGAGATTGTCTGGTTCTTTAGGATTTTATGTGTGTGTGATCACCTATGGTTTTTGATGTTTGAAAATCAGGTAATTAACTTAAGATAAACACTGGAAGAAGCATTTTCAACGTGAAATGGGCGTTAATCAAACTCGAATCAGATGTGAAAATGAGCTTTGAAGTGACACCTAGGCAAGCCTACTTCAGTTGCATTTCTCATTCTTATCTTAAGGAAATCCGAGTGTTATTTAGTCATCATTGCGACCAGTTTCTAACTAAGGCGTAGTACATGTGCTAAGCTAGTTTGAATGTTACATTCTTGAATTAAACACACGACAACACATCCTCAGACGCAACAATCCCATTCACGTCTTCCGGAATGCAAATGAATGATGAAACCTTTTGAGAATGTGATTTATGGGAAGTTTTCGGCATCAGTCAAAGACAGCCTTCAAGAAAAGGGCACGGTTTCAAATATCGAGTGTGTTGGGAAGTAGCGTTAACGGCACCCCCATAAGCGCTACCGATTTCACTAGCATTTTCACCTATCAGGCATGCATTCCTCGATACTGTCATTTTCAAGCACCCCTGTATCTCATCACCGTAAAGTTGGTTTTCGCACTACAATCTTATTCCAATCAGTTAAAGTATACGTGGATGACGAGCCCGTGGACAAATCTGTAGGAGGATTGATACGCGATGATAATATTTATAAACCCTACCGTCACTTTTCTGCTACTTTTCGGCGCTGTTTTGCTGACATGGTTATCCGATAATTTCCGGGCATTTGTCAGATGCGAAAAAATGCAGAATAATACGTTGCCTTGACAAAATTTGTGACTGTTATTACCATTTATCGGTATGCCAAGTAGCCGAAAACTGTCACTTGTATAAACCTTTCGGAATGCAGTTTAATTCCACCTGACTTCGGATTGTTCAGCTGTCTGTGGGCTGTGATTTTCCTGCATCCACAACATTTATGTAGGTTCTCCAAATGTGATGTTTTATTTCTCTAACTTTTTTCTGTCAACGTTCATATGCCACACACCACGGAGGACATTTTCCAAACAGTATTTTCCAGTTTGAAATTTCGCAAATCGCGTTTGAAACGTGGATGTATCCGCAGCCTCGTTTCAATCTACGCCAGGAATATTTTTGCAATCCCTTCCACTACTGTTAGACAAGTACACTTTCGGATTGTGTACGAAGGTAACCTGGAATGAGATATTCCGAGATCGGGTGGTAGGTGAACCGAAAGTGTAGTACGAATACTGAAGGCTAGTTTGTGCTTCAATTAGGTGCAATCTAGGCTTCCTATAAGACCGGCTAAATATGGACTTTAAGAATTATTAGCTTCTTGGACAATGGATTACGCTTGGCCATCATGCGCTAGCGATGTAACTGTAATCTAGGTCAGTAATGGTTTTCCGATTCCATTTCTCTCCCACCCCCGTTTACCTCGAATGATTTGTCGTCCATCCGTCTACGTCGCGTTGAAACGACGCGTTCGCTGTGGTCAACTCATGACGGACTTGTAGCCGATATCATATCAAACCAAATCAGCGGGTTTTGCGCTTCTTGAATGACTTCAAAGATTCATTGCCCGAGGCGGATTTGCGTCGTTTGGCTAATCGGATGCGTCGTGAAGCTACCTAGATCGTCGAACTTTGACTCGTTTATCCATATCTAACTGTAACTGCGAAGTGATTGAATCGACCGTCTCTACCGCTCCCACAAGTTTCAGGAGTTTTGGATTCCAGACCATTCGCAACCCGGCATTCACTCAGCTGTTTATGGGGCAACGACGTGACTGTGAAGAGCATATTCAGATTTTCTTGTTTCCAATTCCTGAATCCCGTTGCTAACCTTCCGACTGTTTTTTTTTGATAAAGGATCATAGTCGAATTTTAATCTTGCTTGCTAAAAGCAACTACTATTTGTACAGCGTCCCAGTACTGGAATCCATGCATTATATCATCAGAATGTTTGATTTCGATGTATTACTCTTATTCTCACAAAAATTTCAATTCGTTTGTTTCCCCTTTTCCTCAAAAAAGCATTCTCGTGATCCGGCTGACAGAATTTTTGATGCTTTTTGTTCTTGAATGCTCACAAAGATCTGAGGTTTTTCCGTACCTACCATCTTTGTTTTATTATCCTCCTGCCACACTGTGTCATATTATTTGGTCTTCTTTGTCGTCATTGTCGTCATTATCCTGTATCCTCTTGGCTTTGCGTTATCCTATGCCGTTTTATCCTTATTTTACTATCGGAGGCGGTTTATTCAAAGAGGTAGCTAAGCCCCAAACACAAACGAGATAATTTTAAGAATTACTCTTATTCGTATCATATTCTTTCGGCCTCATGTATGCGCACATTGACTGACATTACTGATACTTTAGAGCACGACTGTTTCCCTTGGTTGTTTTTGTTGGTGATGGTGGTGGTATTTTTTCTTTGATGGACCTTTTTTCACTTTTCCGATGGACTTCACCATTTAACAAAAAATTGAGCACAACAGAACGTAATTAGTCCTCAGGTCAACGTTATTAACTTCTCGTCTCCAAAATCAACCTGTTGACAAATTGTACTTAGAGATCCACTTTTTAGCCCATGACCATTTTTCCTGCTTGACTCACGTCGGAGTCAGCTATTTCTTTTTTTTTTTTTACTTCAGTCGATGCATGTTCATGTATTTATTTACAACCACATGCGTGTCTGTGTTAGCATACAAACGCGACTTTTTTGCACTAAAAGATTTTCACCCTGCACTAAGATATACGCATGCCTTTTAATCATGAACTCACACGACCTGAAAAACTTCGTAGGTTTCTACTAGACAGGTGTTTCATCATTCCTTTTTTTGTTTCCTAATTCCCATCTGCTAAGAGGGCTGTCATCACAATGACTTTGCATGTAGGCCATGTGAAATTTCAGCGTGGATCTGTCGATGATCGAAAGAGTTAGTTGATAAAGTCAATAAGTCCCGCAAAATGGGCTTTTGTTGTCCCGTTACCATATACTTCATCTAGCAAGCACTGAGTTGAAGAATAAATGCACCGGCTGACTTTATTCTCGATTTTCCTGTTTTCTTTTTTGCGCAATTGAATCCCGTCGACGTGTTGAGGTTACCAATTATCCTTAAAATTTCTTATCTCATTATGGGATAGCAAAATTCGAAGCATGAGTCACTTTCGGTGGTTGAAACGCATGCCGCGTATGTCCGCCCATCTCTTACCTTTTATGGCCCTTTGAAAAATGCATGCCAAGTTTAGAAACGACGCCGGCTGTAGCTTTGCATTAATTAAGGCTACCACACGTTTTGGTGGGGCCTAAGGAATGAGGATTGTCGTTGATGAGAGGCGCTGATAGTTGGTGCTGAGACTCAAAGTCAATGGCACCAATGCTATATGGCCTAGCTACTAATCTCGTGTTCACAAAAAATACCGCAAAACGTGTACGATTAAACCACTTGTTTTTTCTGCCTATTGTTTCCCTGTTTTGTTCCGGTCTCTGTAACGTGTTGTTGCATCAGCTTCATGTTTATTTTGAAACCGGTCTAACATGTCTATCTCCCTACTGTATATGAAGGTGATTAGCTCCAAGCAATTTGTGTTGTCTGACAATCATGTTCCTTACGGTACGGTAAGTGAGTCTGGTGATGCTACTGTGACGTTGTGTGGTCCACTAATACCATAAACTGTAGTTACCTTTGGAAATGGTGTATTACAGAAGCGGCTTGATTTGCATCCTGTCCATGGTTATTTTGCTGATCAGAATGGTTCAGTTGTACTGAGCACTGGTCCCCGACTACCGGTGTTAGAGCTGACAGCGTATCTTTAAGTTGTGTGCTTGATGGCAGCACTCGAGCAGCGAACAGTTCAATACCTCCGTTATTAAAGGTATGATTTTGCACAGAAATCTACCGAACTGTTATTAATGTGACCAGGGAATTTCCGTTTTGTCACTCGTAGACAGATGTTCCGGTTAGTGTTGTTCGACCATCGTACATAAATATACTAAATATTCGAAGAGATGGAGAATTTCTTTTCAGCGAGTTTTACCGTGCATACTGCGAGACAACAGTCATTCAAATATCAATCAACTTTGCGACATTTACGTTCAGAGAATTAGTCTGCTTTGCGGTTAAGTTTCAGCTCCTGCGACCATTAAACGTGCTCCCGTTTTGAATGCCACTTCACAGTATAATCTACTCAGGCGAAAAACAGTGAACGATGGACTGCAGAATACTAAGTTGGAAAAGTATGCTGAAGAAGTGAGTTTTCGAATATATGGGAGCGATTGACAGTGTTACTGAATCATGTCACCTGTTGTCTCCAACCATCGCCTGGGGGGATTTTGAGGACCGCAACCAGATAGTCTGACTGTACCTACATGAGCCAATCCATTGGTTACAGTTTTCATACGTTTTTGTCAAGTGGTCAGTTGGATACTTCGACTTATTCTCAAACTATTTCCTTCCTACAGAGTACAACAGGGTAATCGTTCCGTGGGTATGTGCGAAACACCCCAAACACCTTAATCTGTTTATCCTCAGTGTCCTTTCTAAAATTGAACCCTTGAGTCCAATAGCTTATTGCCCAACCTATGAGTCACTGAGAGGATTCTCCAGTCACATTCCACGACTAATTAGAAAAAATAGTTGACCAAACGACAGATTTCACGCATCCTCTGTCCTCGATGCCCGTATAGCAAAACCGACCTTGATGCAGCAACATATATTTAACATTTTATCGGTAATCGGATGACGCGCCTACGCCACAGATACCTGAAGCTTGTGAAAGCCACTCGAGTTTTCTGTATGTGCAAGGATATTTCATCGGACGTACAACCACTTGGTGACAGCTACCCAAGTAGCAAGCTATTTGCCTTGCGAAATTCGTTCTCCTTCAAGGACGGTATTCGGTTTTGAACCGGCCCAGTCTTGCAACAGCATTTTGTACTTCGAAAGTGCAAAACATTCTAGACATACCGGTACTGTCACTCAAACTATCGAGAAAAACCTGCCACTCACTTGGGTCTTTATTCAGTCGTCCGATTGTTCTAAGTTAGACTGTTTGTTGTCTTCCAGTGTTCTCACAGGAGAATAAAGACAGTGACAGTTAATTACGAATGGCGAAGGCGGGTAACCCTGAGGAATATCTTATCTGGTGAATGATGGCCGTAAGAACCAACTCAGCACTCTGTATTCACATAAAGAGATTGGAAAAATCAGATGAATTTCGGGCATTTTTCAATGAGAGGAACCAAAGCGTTCGCGCAACCAATTGACCGTAGTCCTATTCTATGTCTTCAGAGATGGATATCGTCAGTCTACGAGAGGTCTATGGCTACGTACCAGTATTTATTTCATTGACTACTGGAAAAAAATTTCAGACCGGGATGGAAACCGCCTTGGGTCTCAGGCATATATTTTTCGTGAGTATGAGGTAATCGGCAAAGGCTCCGCTTAAGGTTCCCAAAGTCAAACTCCTTCTGTGGTGTAGGCATTTGCTAGGAATCGATTATCTGAATAACTCCAGTGTGTTTTCTACAGGGAACCCTTCTAGTTTCCGTTTTTCCGCTGTAGCGATCGCGCTAGATGCTACTAAGAATCGTGGCCAAATGGATTTATCGGAAGACAACATTAAGGGAAAGGGACGAAGTACTTAGATCTAAGCGTTCATTTCAGTTAGTTCCTTTCACTGACCGTATGCTCAACAAAGAAGCGCAAAACGCTGTCCAAGATGTAATCATTGAAGCTTTTAAAAGACATGCTATTTATCGCACTTCCGTGATCACCTTTCGTAGTCCAGATACGACCTCTTTCTCTCGATCCAATTTTCGCTCCTCAATTGATCCGGTTTTGATTGTTTGTAGTGAGACCGGCGCTGCAACCGCTCTGAGCATGTGGGCGGACCGTGCAACGTTACAACATTAGAAGAAAGAAAATAAATAGTTTGGACATATTTCTTAAACCTGTGTTCACTTCAATTGGCTGCATTCAATGTCCGCACGTCTAACCAGACAGGACATCTAGCGGCCTTGGCTAGATCTCTTGGAACTTTTAAAAAGGATGTGCGCCCAGATATAACATCTCGCGTTTCGCTATTCACGTGTCCGGTGACCCGATTTTGGACGCCAGTGGTCAGACTGGCGTTGGAATAGCTCTGAGCATGCAGATGGTGTGTGCACTGTTAGATTGGATCCCAGTCAGCAGCTGTTTGTGTGCAGTTCGGTTGGACGGTTCTGTACGTGTGACAAAAATTGACGTCAGCTCACCTGGCGCCCTCCTTCACCTTCACGGCGCTAAACTCAGATTGACCGTATTCCCATCGGCCGCCGGTGGTGTGAATCAATCGAGGATTGCCGGTCATGCTGGTCCACACTTGTGGACTCAGATCATGGTTTGGTCCGCTCTCGGTTTTGTTTGCACCTAGTCTCTGGTCACACCAGCACGAAAACTACGCGTCGTGTACAGTTGATTCTAGACGATAATCACCAGCTACAGTTCCAGTCGCAACTTTCGATGCGGTTTTCACCTCGACAAAATGCTCAGGATCCGAGCAAACCTTGGGAGCAGACCAAGGAAACCTTGCACTTGGAAGCACCTGCCACACAGGAACCCCATGCCACGAAAACCTCAGAAAAGATCGCCTTTTGTAATGAACTTTTTTGTTCGCCTATAACAACATGGTGTGAACGAGTTTGGGTGAGGCGGTCACCGCTGTCGGTGCGGTCAGCTGGAGCTGTGTAGGCCTCCCTTTGGATTTACCTCTGCTAAGTTTTAATTTGGGCTTTAAGTTTGACTGCAACGCACACTTCTTAGTTTCCGGAGTAAGTTGCGGTGGACCTCATGTGTGGCCTTAGAAGACCTGCAACCAGCAGATGTAAGTAGAATCCATGAACAAGCAACGACGCCACGGTCCACTGCTGCTTGCGCGTACAGAACTGTCCACACGGCTGTTGATTGGTATATTATAGAACAGGGCACTCTTGAAGCCATATGAATGTTGACATTACTACAGAAAATCAAAACCGGGTCACCTGAGGAGCGAAAATTGAATCGAGAGAAAGAGGTCGTATCTGGACTACAGGGAAATGGGATACTTTATCTACGTTTCCGTGCCATAGAATGCATCTATTTTAAGTTTCCACAATTATATCTTGAGAAAACAAGTTTGCAAACAAGCTCGTTCTCAGTTATTTTGTGCTCACCATTTGTATCATAATATATTAGGACGAACTTTTAGGAAGGGATTGCATTAGTCAGATAAAAATATGGGTGGGGAGGGGATTTGTGTTGTTACATGTATAACCCAAATTCAGATGAACGTGTTGTGTTAATTGTCTTGTGGTCTAGGGTTTGCATTGAGACGGAGGGTGGACCAGGAGAGTTGAAGGGTAACCTCAAATTGTTTTTGGGTTCACAGTGGACGATTGGGAAACCGGATCGCGACAGCTTCCGCAGTGATCAAGAGGCGACAATTTGCCAAACTAGACTATTGACTTCTGACCTCATACATGGTCCGAAAAGCTTGCATCGCATTCACGGTATGGTGCTAGGTGTGAAACGACTGCGTCATTTTGACTTAATTGTTCCAGTGCCCAACCATGCAGGGTGGTGCTCACGGGTGCGCTCAGACAAGCGTCTGGTCGTGCGGCCGATGTACATTGTACCACAGAAACATGCGAATGAATCAACACAAAACAACGCTGCAGAACAGAATTATTCGTAGGTGTGCAACAGCAAAGTGCAAAGTGCTGTTGCAGAACTGGACGAGAGTAGTGCCGAACGGGATGGAGAGCAACTAACGATTGTGGACCGTCTCACTCACTTTGGTAGCTGCGTGTCGAAAGACGGTAGCTCGGCAGTGGGGGTAAACGAGCGAGCTTACGCTAGACTGAAGCACGTGTGGCATCGGCCTGATATTTCTTTGAAGTTGAAAGGCCGTGTACTGTGACGCAGTGAGCTCAGTTCTGTTGCACGGTTGCGAGAGGAGGAGTATGCGGGTGGGAGATGTTAGTCGGTTGGAGCTGTTCGACAACCGATGTTTACGTAGTATGGATGGAGTGACCGAGTGAGTAATACGGAGGTCAGAAACCTAGTACCAAGTGCGGGCTCTCAGAATACCTTATTTGAGCGTATGAACCAATAGACCACGTGGCTTGAGTCACGTGTTGCGTACGGCGAACTCTCGTCTGGCATCTCGTGCCCTATTTTGGGTTCCTCTCAAGGAATGAAAGAAGCAATATGGAGGTGGACAGATGACGTGGAATGAGAAAGTGCACAGCGAACTTGGGTACAGTAGGTGTCTCACGTCTTCGTGTTTGGGGTTCGGAAGACTCGTCAACCAGCTGGCTGGAGACACTTAAGGATATGGCAGTGAGCCGTGAACATTAGCGATCTTGTTTTCATTTTCTGTCGAATCAGACTGATTGAAAGAGTTCGTATGTACAGTTGGACTGTTCCGTGTGTTGGCTGCAGCGGCATCTTATCCTTCCCCACCTGCGTAAGTCTACCACTTGTTCCCCTTGGATATTCACTCTTTTTATAGAAACGTGTAACTGTGGGGAAAAGGCAGCGGTCAATAAGGCTTGGCTTGCTGTTTAACGCTGAACGATGATGATGACGAGGCTGCAGAATCAGAAGCTTTTTCTTTCAACAGTAATGACACCATGCGGAAGGATTTGAGCTGGATTCGAAGCTTGACTGCTTAAAGTGTTTCACTGATTGTGCCGATCAGTTTTCGTCGTGCTATCTCTACCAGCGTGTCACCTTTGAGTGCTTATTCGCCAACTTGTATTTTCCTAATATGCTCACTTTAACTTTTCAGTGTAGAATGTTTTGGGCATCTTGTTGCCCTAGATTTTTGGGTTTGCATACACTGAACATTTTGACAGTCTGTTCGAGCTATTTCATGCCTTTATGCTTACGCTGCCTTCAGAGTGATCCATTGAACCGTAATTCATGGCTTCTTTCCTGATCCCTTTATCGCAAGAACCTAAATTGCAACGTTTCCCTCTTTAAACAACGATAAAGGTTGTGAGGCTTTGTCTCTATGCGCAGTGCAGAAATTCCAACTGGCTCCTTGCAATCAAAAGTCTAAACCATGGAACAGTAGAGCGTTGACTTAGTACGGGACGTAGAATCGTACTTATCACTACCCGCGATGCTGGACGACCGATGGGTGTTGTGTTTGTACAATTCAGGAAGGTTCATTATCGACTACTGCTAGGGGATCTTTCAGTTAACCAGGAGAACGATTAAGTTTTTCGATCTGCTCCTTCAGTTCCAACCCGAACTTGTCTTCTAGGCACCGGAGAGTGGCTGAGTGGAAGCCCACCCACTTTGGTCAATTTTTATTCCTACCTGGTGCATTAAACTTAATCTCTGGGACCATGGGTGGGGGATTAATCTGTTACTGATCAGCAATGGTTCTCGCCGGCAGTTAGTTGTCGAGCCACTTACTTTACAACGGTATTCGGAACTGGAACTAAGCGCGTGTAGAACAATTCAGTGGTGCATCTGACGAAACTACTCTATTCGACGGCATTAGAAGTCGGTGGCATGTTGCTCAGTATTGCAGCGGCACCGCGTTTTGCGGCACAGGGTGTTTGCCTATGAACTTGTGGCGTTTTTCCCTGAGGCCGCTTCGGACAGCTTCTGTAAACATAGAACTTCGAAATTTCGACCGTAAACTCAACTACCTATAAAATACAATGTTTTCCTCTTAGCATCTCGTTGCTTCTATTGTAACCGATAATGATCCAATGATCATTGTCGTGGACTAGAATCCTAGGCTTTGAATCCCCCTACTGATGGCAAGTTTACAACTCCGAACCTTTCCAGGGTCATTGGCTCCAGGAAGTTCTCACCTCGATGTGTAGCAACTAAGGGAGTTATATATATATATATATATATATATATATATATATATATATATCCAATAAGCTGAAGGATTCTGATGACCACAACAGACCGATAAATAGTTCTGAATGGTGAATCATCCACCTTGTATGCTGGCAAATTCCTCTCGAACCCTTTCGTGTCCTCACATTTTTGAAGAAATTGCGATGAATGGATAAGCGGCTGACATTAGCAGTCGTGTTGCAAAAATATTATGGTAATAAAAGTGTCTTAGGAACACTGCATTTTCGAACGGATCGACAATGGATAGGTGAATAAACCAGTCGGTACATTCTGTTGGTGACTGTCGCGTACCGTGACTGGAGCTGTAGTCCTCGCAATGGCAATTGCAATAGTTTATCCAGGTCAGAGATGGAGACGATGGAAAATCGCTGACCCATTGCGATCAATACGGATGATCTTTTCTGATTATAAATAGTTCCGAAGTCCAGGGTGCCCCCAAAAATCGGACCAAAAAGAGAAGGAATCAAGAAATATATCTACAGTTCAAATAACTGGTACTGCCAATCACTAATATATGGATATGCCTGAACAGACTATATTAATCTGAGTTAGTACAGTGATGTAGGTACGACTAGCACTTATTTCAGTGTTTTATGTGCATAGACAGTCGCATGGAATTCGTCCCAAAAATTAACAATCATTGAATTATTTAAGCTTTGTTTCCATCTGCTGAATCACAATACCGGTGAAACTGATATTTGAATTGCCGTGTCCCATATTCGACAGCCGTATTTCCCTATTTTAAGGAAATTAGTTATGTCTCACAGTTTAGCAATTTCTCGAGTTAAAATATTTTTTTACCGTGAACTACTGTGATTGACACCGCTGACGACTTCAATTCATTTAGAACGCCTCATTTGTTATGGAATTCAGCATTGAAATTTTGTACTATATGGACAGGTCGAATTTCGTAAATTCACTCGAAAATACGAACGTTGGTCAAACTCATTCATCAGTGATGAGATCCCTTGTTGCGGCCGAACAGTTTAGTGCCAACGTTACAACAGTTAATCCGACTGTCGGATACCAGAAAGCAATGATGCAGAATGTGTTTACTACTCCACTTTAGTTTCAAGAGTAGCTGGCAGGCGTTAGCGGCGTTCTCTGCGAAGTTTACCATGGTTTCGGAAAGTCTGGCAATATTGGTTTGCGTGATTGCTGAATGAATATTACTTCTAACATTTGAATAAATTAGTCTATGCTAAATAAATTTAGACACAAACCACAGTGACCGCGAAAATTTCCACTACTTGAGAATTTCAGTGAAGATTGGCACGGCTAAAATAAAATTTGGCAGATCGACAGCAGTCCAACCAGATATAAATTCTAGTAAACTTGACATAATTCTAAAGTAATATGAAAAACGTGTATAGTGTACACGAACACGTGTATGATATCTCATGGTGCGTTCGTGTGCACATCTCGTTCTAGCCTATTGCGTACTCAGTAACGTAAACCACTTTGCTTATGCAATCTTGTCCGTCCCCGGTCATCCGGACACGAAAACTTTGAGCCGACTCCAGTCACCATTACTCGGCTCTATTTACTCGAATACAGCGAGCTTTATGAAGAATTTTCATACCCGTGTAGAATATCGTGTAAGTTATTTCATAAATAAAACACACTTAATGATGCTAATCTATCACTGGGCACTTGCTAGTTGGCCAACGGTATTTTTTATTCATCTACTACGACGGTTAAAACGGAGCAGGATTCCGATAAATTTTCTAGATTTTGCATATCACAGTTCAAGCCGTTTAAATGCTCTGATGCCGTAGATCTACGTCACATTATTTTTCGTTATTCAGAAAAAAAACACTTTACGTAAGTTCGCTTTGCTGTACACCGAGTCGTTTGACTGAAATACTTTATCGGACCGTTTTAAATTGGGAATCGAAACAGTCTGAGAATGGATGCAGTCTGACTTGATGCAAACGCTTTCTTCCTCTGGTGACTACAATTCAATTAGCCACTTTTGAGAACCCTCGCCATGAGATTGTTTTAGACCTCTGCCGCTTCAGCCGCATGCATTCATGTCGGCACTGACGTGGTTGTATGATCCTCTAGGTAGTGCCTGGATACAATCATTCACATCGGTCGATCGCTTCAAGCCAATACATGTATCAGACATCATTGTAGACAAAGAACATCCTTAGCCAATCGGCAAACCTGCCGCCTATGATTCTATACACTTACATGGTGGATCATACTCTCGTTTATGGTCACCCAAGTTAATTACTTCACCTGCTTCCAGGTGTGCATTCACGCCTAAACACGATCTGTACTGGATACCCTCAGGTCTTGTTTCGACCGTATATACCGGGTGTAATCCTTTCTATTCAATCTACAAATCTGTATCCTCAAGCGGAAAAAGTTGTGTAGAATGTGATACCACTCCGTCCTAAATATGTATTTGAAAAGCAGACAATAGTTTCGAGAGTGCATGAAAACTGTTGGCAAACTGAGAACGAAATCGGTTTGGTAAACAAAACCTATCTGTCTCAGTCCCCTCCTTCTTTTCTGTCCGATGAAAATTGCCTATATATATATATATATATATGCTTGTGCTATCGCAAGCGGCTACTGTAATCCAACGCAAACGGACACTGCACACTTTCGGTGAATTGGTGTGCGCCACAGGTGAGGAAAAAGAA
Source organism: Fasciolopsis buskii (assembly GCA_008360955.1). Lineage (NCBI taxonomy): Eukaryota > Metazoa > Platyhelminthes > Trematoda > Plagiorchiida > Fasciolidae > Fasciolopsis > Fasciolopsis buskii. Next base: position 44,032 of record LUCM01009050.1, read on the forward strand.
CACAAAAATTCCAATTTGCCGGTACCACTCTGGAAGTTTAATGATGCATACAATCTCTAGCTTGTGACTCTATACGTTCATTTGTTGTACGCTTACTTGCCTTTATATACACGGAAAACCATTCTTAATCGAAAATCATCATGCCACATTCACATTCAGCTGATAACGGCACAAACGTGGAAGATGTCATTCTTGTTAGTTATAATCAGGAGCTTAAATCTATCGAACGTGAATAAGTGCGTGTGTGCATAGAACACCATGCACCCTAATTGATATGCGGTAGCGATTAACAATTTGTTACTAGATACTGCACCAGTCCCTCGCTTGCTTGCCATTGCCTCAAGACGCTGGTGCTGAACGGTCGACTTCTGGCTGAAGGAACACTTCCGAGGATAGAATTGGGCCGTCGCACTTAGACTTTCGGGTGATCTACACAGTTCTGTTTGTTGCCTACTTTGAATAATGACGAGTCAAAAGTATATAGGCAGTAGTTTTTCTTACTATGTAAACCGTTTGCACCTAGTTAAATCCATGCTCTGAATTTTCATTTTTCTGTGTCAGGTTTATTCCTTTCGTAAAAATTTCAGTGCAAATTGGAAAAAGTTTCGATGTTCAAGCTTATCTTTCGGACTACTATCCCAGCGTTTGGTAAGTTAGAAGCAGTTCATATTATCCTTCAGTTTGACAACACGGGCCATCAACAAAATTTTTCGTGTCAGTAATTTTGTTCTCAACCGCTTGTGCAGAAAACGAAAAATTGTTCGCCCGTTTTGCGTCTATTACGAAAGTCTCTGTTTTCTAATCTTCTTGAAGGGGGAGGACACAGTCTGCCTATCAGTTAACTCATGTGATTGTCACGCATCCTGCAACTTCTTGATTTCAACAACCAAATCCTTTCAAACTCGTGTCTTAGCTTAATTGAGAATGATCGCAGAATGGAGTGAATTCAACTATTTCGTGTTTGTTTCTCAACCGTGTACAAATACTCACATGACCGGGGATTCGGAAGAATGAATTCGCTACGAGCACGGAAAATCAAATAGGAGAAAACCAGTAGGGCAGAAAAAGGTCACCGAAATCACGCCGAATAGAGAGGTGGATGAGAAGATCAATGACTGTTATAAGGAAATGCAAACGATCAGTAGATTCAAATAAAAAAAGCATTATAACTAATTCAAAATGTGTGATAATATAAGAAATATTTTCACTGCCATTTCAGGTTCCGTTTCGAAAATACATTGACATCCCATAAATTGCATCATGCGTCACTCGAGATTTATTAGTTACAAACCGCCTGAGACACCGAAGACACCTTCCATTATTATCTTCTAAGGAACTCGTTTTCAATGAAAACTGACCGATCTTGCATCTGATATTAATATGGAGTGCACTTTCAGTTATGTAGTGGAAAATTGCCTAAGCAAATCCCTTAATACTACCTTGATGGAATCGATCTACGGAAATCCGGTGCAGTCCGTCTTGTGAGTACTAATTATCGCATCTTGTTCATGATTCTACGGACCTCATCTGATTATTTAGTGCTCTATTTCGCTAGCGACAATTGATTGATTTTTTGAAACAAAATATTATTTATGACTGCTTTCAAGGGAAACGTTAATTTTCTCCTTATGGGAAACGCAAAAAATTATATTTGTCATAATCATCAAGAATTGTCATCATGTTATTTGAACCCATGATATTGGGATAATTGTTCAGCCTGAAGTTTCTTCTAATATTTTGTCTTGTAGCATGCATATTTATTCAATTCAGACGCAAACGCCAATGTGTAACACTACCTTAGTCACCTCTTTGCACCAAATGGAGTTTGAAACAGAGATTCAAGGATTATCTGTGACTGACGCACTGCTACTGAATGCCACAGTGGGGCACATATGCTAATTATTCCACTCTGACAACTTAGGTCTAAACTTTCAGATAAATTTCAAATTGACTGAGTGTGACAATTGTATTGGCATGACAACGGACTGAAATTCGGTGGTCTAAGGTAGGAGGGCTCATTCATGTTATTTGTAAAATATGTGGGTTATGGGAACCAGGGCCGAGTGTGAAAAATTAAATTGAGAGTAAAATCGATATGGAGGTGCGTGGAAGAGCAGGTTAATCTGGTTGTCTTGGAGCTAGGAAACATCAAAAGGCAATAAGGTCCTGCCAAGAACTAAACCACATCGTGTCTAGAGAATTGAGTTGTTGCTCTACGATTTCCAGTCCCATGTTGATTCATTCCATGTGCTCTTGCAGCACACGGTGCATTGGAGACTTTTATTGTTACCTTGCCCAAGGAAATTAATTCGATTTGTTCACCCATTCATTTCCCCAATCATTTTCAACTCCGATTCCATTTTTACATCAACCGCAAATTCTCATCAGCAATGATATTTTCGCATACCACAAACTTTCAGTTGGTTGTCTTGTCATCATAGTTTTTCCATTCCACTATACTCATTACACGCGACAGCCTACAGTTCCCTTCGTTGCTAATCGCTGCTGCGCATGCCTGAAACGATAAAACGATAGAATTACTATTGTGTTCACAGCCTTTCCACGATGAAGTGGGCAGACTTCATCGCTGTGTTTATTACATTTAATTTGAGCTATAGATATTTCCATCCATTTAAAACCATTATCAAATGTTGACTAAGCCCGCTGGCAAACGAGGAGGAAAGTACTTGTTCGAAATGTATGGTATGGGACTCAAATGCACGCGTGAATATTGTTTCAAAGCGAATATATCAAGGCCGTGTGATTGCTGTGTTTGACTTTTCGATCGTACACCAACAGCCAGGTTGGTCTTTATCAATCAAATTGGCAAATGCGAAACTCAGTTATTGGAAAGCTTTCATAGCCATATAACATCAGTGTTGAAATGTAGAAAGGCAAACATGGATATATATTTAAAATGTTGAGCTTATTTAGATTTATCTTTTGGATTCTTCGTGGAATTCAGCAGTGGGAACTGGTCTTGCGCTTCTAACTATAATTAGTCAGTTTATTATTTAATGAACTACTCATTCAATAAACCAGCTGACCGCTTATAAACTGTACCAAAATGCAATGAAATGTTCTCGTCGATCGATCAGCCAGTAATGAAATAAACCTCAGTTTCAGGTATCATTAAACCAAGCAACACACTAAGCTATCGAAATCGCTATTTGATTAGACTGCAGTCTGTATACGCAGAAATACTGAACAGTTTTTTTAAATCTCTGCCGACTGGACCAACCATGCCGACTGGAATATACACCAAGTTAATGTGATTTCACTTATTTTAAATTCTCTGGCTCTCTTTAAGTCGCACCAACGGATTCTTCTGTATGTTCTAAACGATCAAACAAGGTCAAAGTGAACCAAGAAGATAAGCATGTGAAGCTTAGAAGAAGTCATAACAACAACAGAAACTACTGTTCTTAATCGATGAATTTGATAAATGCCCTAAATAAACTCCCTAGTTGGCGACCGGAAAAACAAGAATCACAGAGGCTCCAACCATGTTTATACTTGGTGTGAGCTTATGCCATCAAAAAAGATGACGACGAATAATAAAACTGGTGGAAATTTTGTGTACTTTTACGAAAGATCAATTAAATCCGCATTATTAGATACGTACCCGTGTGAATTATAAATCAAAAATAAGAAATGGTTAGTGCTGATTACTAACAATGGGTTCCCAGGCAATCTTTGATACTACACTTATATTTAAACTTATACAATAAGGTCAAATGGATGGTAGGTCAATCAGGGAATCAAGCAACAGTTTTCGTTGACTGTTTAGTTAGCATCATTGTCATGAGAACTAACAGATACAGGGTAAGCCTTGTTCTCAGTCATTTTGATCGTACCTCAGGTTGTTGGTTTTCATGAAGTTCTAGTCGCAAAGCTTGGCATTTAGATCGAAAACGTTTCATTGCCAGTAGAGGAAAACTCGTCAGAGCCTGCTGCAGAAGAACACTACCAGCTGCGCACACCCACTGACGATGTCACCTCGACGTGATGCTGAAATGTTTGCTGTCTAAATGCCTACCTCAGCCATCGGAAACTCCCGAAAAGATTAATCTTGATCTGAATAATCAGTCTGATCGAAATGGTGTCTTGTTGCTCCTTGATATCTGGTATTTTACGTAGGACTCGTCCTAGTCTGGCTTGTGACTGGCGCTCCTCCTAGGTGTACTGATTTTGGGCGCCTATATTTAAAATCTGATGGAGCCATTGGTAGAAGCAATCAACTTTGCTGGGTCACGGTTAAATGATAAAATACTCAACTTCCTCTTTGAAGCATCTGTGGTAGAATACCATCAAAGAGGTGGCATCGTGACGTTCGGGATTCCAAACGTACATTCCCTTCCCCGCGATGGAACAGTTCTGCTAAGGAGTAAGTGCAAAACTAAAGCCAGTTTTTGCTGCACACGTTTTTTTCGTTTCAAAGAGGCATTTTCCCATGAGAGACAGTTCTTTCATGGTTTTATTGTGGAAACAAGTCTACTGACACGCAGTTGTTTAACAATAAGCGTAATTATCTGTCTTCCGCAAACAGGGCAGCGTATGAAGATGTCAACTGTTTCCCTTATGACGTGTAATCCATGTTTAAAGGAATTAGTATTTTATTAAAACACATTTTACTTTAGTAGATACTTGAATCTGTTGCTTCTCTTGAGCGATCGCTGAATATAGTCAGTTACTTTTTGTGAACTGATTATACAGCATATTTCGTCACCATGCATTCCTACCCATTTTCGCAGGACAATATGAAAAGTCTTTCGTTCGGATTATGGACTGGATTTCAATGGTGTTTGCTGTTTTGGATCTCCGTGTTTCAAACGTTAATTTTCTGCATCCGCACAGTCCTAAATGCCCCGTAATGGTTGTCATTTTTTTCTGCTTGTGTACGTTTTGTGCAAGACGCTACAGTTGCACGTAGACATTTAGCACCACTAAGAACCACAATGAACTACACTTCGAACATGGCCTGTCGCAGGTCGTACAACATTGACAGTGCTACATCTTAACTGATCGTAATGAAACCGGTCGCCTGCTAGGCTGTTGTAAGTTTCGAGTAGCCTTCGACAAGTGATACGTCTACCGCTATCACTACTGGCTCAGTTTGGTGCACTATTATGTGCCCATGCATACCATGCTTTGACTACCTTCTGGAAAACGTTGGCCGTTGCTTGACGTTTTGGCGATCGCTACCAAACATGAATAAGACCATTATCATTCTGACTTTGAGAACAGCGTCAGTAAAAACGCCTAATGATTACCAACATCTCTTACTTCCTTATCGATTGCCAACATTTTGAGTCTAACGTGTTTCTCTCAGTTTTGACCTGTTTGCGTTTTTTGGCAAATACTTAATTCACACGACAAACGATATAGCACAACCGAATGATTTAAACAGCACGTCCTGTCGTAAAACACGCCCATAAATCTGTCTGCGGAAGTTGAGTTCCCATTCTTCAAATAGTCATTGAATTCCACTAGAAGCAAGCCATCGGACGGTTGCTGGGAACGTGCTATTCGACCGGAATGTAAACTAATATTTATTTCTCGTTTGCTTGTCTCTAAGGAAATTTTATCAGCTGGCCGAATAGGACCAAGTAAATTTAAAACAAAACTAAGGAATTACCGACTGTTTAAACCAGATATCTGAATTTAGTAAATTATCTTCCATTATTTTACGAACAAAGATTTTTTAACGCAGTTTTTTTCCTACTCTTATGATTTATTGACAAGGATAAACGGCCCATTTAACCACCGTGATGCCCTATGCCCGTGTACTCGATCTTCCAATAAACCCTCGAACGAAAACACTAGAACATTTACTTTCATTCTGCACATTCACATTTTGCAAATATAATTTTCTGTTCTAACTCATTCACTTTCCCTCGCTCTCTCTCTCTCCCTCTCGCTTCCTGTCCCTGGCTCAAGTATCCCCGTTATGTTTGTATGCAATCTGAGTTGCATAAATTATGGTCCATTTGTTGATCTACAAGGACTGTTCGTTGTCACATAAGAGGGAAACTAATTGGACGAATAATCTGGCTGAAAAACAGTCCGCAAATGGACAGTAAGTTCCACGTAAATGTGGACTAGTTTACCTCGTGGCATGGTTCTTCTAAATTGTCTCATGATAAAATAATCGAAGCTTCATCCCATCCATCTTCATTGCACTTTTCCAAGAGGACATCCCAAGTAACCTCCATGTAAGTCTTCAAGAAGCCTCAGTGAGGAAATCACCAGCAGAAAACAGTTAACGTACCGTACAACTTTACTGCATCCTTCATAGGAACTATCCACAACGCTTTCGCATGGCTTTCGATTAGGGACGTGAAAGTGAAACAAACGCTTACAAGTTGAAAACCCTAGCTACTATGCAACTCGGGCAGGCCGATAACGGTTTATCGCTGTGGAATGGATTTCGCGTGAGATTCATTCGCCTGGTGAGACACAGCTTATGGTCTGCAAAATCAGTTGGCGGATGCAGGTACCAAATGTCATTCTGTTGATGTTCGGTAAATCGCTGAAAACCGTTTCAGCTTGCGCAATGATGTGATGGTTGTCACACCCACTGGCTCCCGGTTCGCATCCCATTACGAATGCAATGAATGCACGATGTTGGCAATTTCTAACAAAAATGAATTAGCTGCAATTTTTATGGTTTAAACAACTGAGCCCAGTACTGCCGATGATTTCAGCTCCCATTACAAATTATCAATAATTATAATACCATGAAATAGTTCACCATGTGATATCATCGCTCAACTCACCATAAAGAAACCATGGAAGCACTGTACAGCTGTTTCATCCTTGTTAGGAATCATCAGCAGTGCATATCCACCGCGCCCGAACTGGGACGC
>LUCM01009050.1:51812-164403 GCA_008360955.1 Fasciolopsis buskii
GTGACCGTGTTTCAGTGGAATTCCTGAGCAAACCTCTTTAAGGGATCAAGTCACTCTTCGACGAGTTTCTTTTTTCTTCGATTTACAGTGGTAAACGTAATTATTTTCTTATTTTTAATCAGCGTTTTAGATCGAAATGCGACAGTTTTGTATGCATAAGTCTATGTAATGCAGTACAATACAAGGTTAATGCCCACCGCTCAGTGAATGGATAAAATTCATAATCATTCGAGTTCAGAACCACTCCCTAAAGCAAGAACAAATATCTCAGATTCTGCACAGTCGTCGATTTCTATCTACAGTTAACCATACAAGCCATCTTCTGTCTGTTTTTTTTGCACGATACGACCAGAGGGGTGGCCAAGCCGCAGCGAACCAGCCCCTGGAACGACCAGAGGAAACAAAGAATAATCACTACCTAGGGTGCGAAATTTTTTTCCACTGAATCATTAACAAACTTAGACATGACACCAGGGAATGCTCGTTAGCAATTATCAAGAAGAATATTTACTGCTCGATAGTTTCGCCGTCACGAGTATATGCTGCCAGTTAGCTGACAAGCGAATGCCAGTCATGTGAATGCGACGAGAACATTCAACAGCCACATTTCTGTATACAAGACGACTCTGTTGTTTGCATTGCCATTTTCCAGTGCCCTGACAAGAGGATTAGCAAGTATTTAAAATTTACAGGAACAAAGCCAAAGCTACATGTTCTGTCGGAACCTGCCGAGGTTTTCCCACGTGTTATTCATTTACCGTGAATGCATATCGATGCTAGAAGCGTGGGAAAATATTGGAAATCAAAAACAGAAAATAGTTGTGAGTTAATTTTTCAGAACTGACTAGACTGCGGCGCAACCAGGAACTTACACGAATGTGAATAAAACTTTCTAAAAATGGCACCAAAATGGAGTAGGCCCTGCGGATTAACGAATGTCTGTATCAAGCTATTTGATTGGCTGCTACTAGAGTCTTCAACCCAGAGGTGCATTTAGTTTTACGAAATTATTCACTAATGAATAAAGCTTTCAACCCTTGCATGAATTTTGGTGTTCTCGGCTGCTGGCTCAGCAGATTCCCCCAAATGAAAACGGTCTCTGTATGAGCTGACTGGTGTTATATTATCTTAAGGTTACTGATTTTCATCTGCTGCGTTTCATGCTGTCCATGACCATAGTTGCATCCCATTCATGTACCCGTGGTACTACTTCTCGAGACTAACAGAAAAACGTTGAAAAATGTCCAGCGATTAACGCGAATCGAAATTGTGGGTCTCTGTTTTGGTCTTTTTAGTCCGGTACGAAGAATATTCGGAAAAGCTAGCTAATTTTCCATGTCAGATGCTTTTGATAACTTACTCCCCGAGGAGTGACAGGGTATCTCCGTAGGAAGCGCAAAGCGTAACTAGACAAATTTCCCGGAACACAATGTACGAGTCATGTCAACTTTGCTGCTGCAGTTTGTTAATTTCGCCAACCAGTCCTCGAGCACCGGAGAATCGATCCCTATCTCAATTTGTTCGCCGTGTTGCGTCACATCGACAACAGTACTTTTCAGTTCACTTTTGATCATTCACTCATCTAACTCCTGCATTACACAATCTTCATAAATTTGAGTAAACTGATAGTAAGTTCTTCTGTTTGAAGGTTGTAGTCTTGAAAAGTTGCACCAGTCCAGCGTAAGCAATAATTGCTCCAGTTACTTTTTCTTTACTAGTCAATGTACATCGGAATTAGAGCACGACATTCGTTGTTCTGTATGCGACTTTTATTCATGTCGGAATCACGAACACATTCGTTGACCTTCATTTTTCGGACTCCGGATGAAGCGCGCTGAATGGTCAATCATTCTATTTCAAATCTCTCGATTATATTTATTCACAATAAATTTCCGCTTTCTTTTCTGCCGGCTATGTTCACGCTTGCTCTCAGTGTCTCCATAAAATGAACGATTCAACCGTGAAAACTGTTTTTATTATTTTGAGCTTGCAAACTTAACTGCATTTTTCAATGACTATATCAGTTGCCCATCAGAATATTTTATCGAGGGTCTGTTTGTCTGATACATTTGCGTTCCGAGTTGAGTTTTTCAAAGCCGTATCAGAATTGCTTTGAGCTGAACTCATGCAAGTCTCTTTCATTTAAGCCAAGCTGAGTAGAATTTTATACGGGCGCCGTAAAACAGAATAACTCGAATTTGAATAACGCACGTGGAAATGTATAAAATTAGGCTTTTCGAGTTAAAATATGACAATAATAAAATTGGCTCCAAGACACCACGGACAGTCTCTTGAATGCACAAGACGCTATTTTGTTCAAGAAACGTTTGCATTTCTACTTGCATCTTCTAGAATGAATGAACTGATTCGCTCTATGTTCCAGTTCCGTGAGCTGGCAATGGCATCAGGAAAAAACAGGATCAGGGCCAGTCTCATTTGGGAAATGAGTTCGTATTCAATGTGACCATTAATTTGTTTCTAAGGCACTTTCTCACTTACGGCTCAGTACTGGAGCACTCTTATAATCAAGGTATAAGAATCGACCGAATCAACTGGTAAAATGTCTGGGACGTCAGTCTCTTTTGTATGTGCGTTTGGCATTGATAACTGGTTCATGGGAAGATTTAAAGGAAAAAAGTGACGCGTCTTATTTCTTATTCCATATTCTTTTGATGCTTATTTTTTATTCAAGAACTATAAAGTGGTCATTTATAGAGTGTCTGACCCAGTGAACAGGATTGAAACGATTTTAGCTTCCTATTCTCAAACCGCAGTATGTACCGCTCGAACCACTTTGTCACCAGATTAGGGATTTTATTTGTCTTCCTATCGGTCGAAATTGCTGTTCCCGCCGATACAGTAACAATTCTTCATGTGCTGCACTGGCGTTGAATCAGCTTAAGCACGAACAACAATGGTCCCTGAGAGTTCAGCATCTCACAACAGGATTTTAAGGGATTGCTGTACACATAGAACGATGGGTTGATACAGTGGATTTATTTTTAGGAAGAAGCATAAGGACACGAACAACTAAATGGCCCTGGCTGTTTGGTGCATACCTGGTTCCAAAGTGAACGCCCTTCCAATACGCACTTTAGAATTGTGGATAAAATAAACAGTATTATAGTATCAGAAATTCACTGGTGAGTGGAGCAAAACCTCGGTTTTCAGGAGTTGGCTTCATTAGATTCGCCTATTCTTGGTGCTATTCTGGTTATCAGTGGACCGACAGCTGTGGTCATTATTTCATCCCAAGCTTTGTCAGAGAGCCGTGGTAACTTTGTGGATTGTACTAGATTCACAACACATTCCCTATTTTTAAATAATGTCAGATGTTTCATTCAGGTCCAAATCTGAAAACCCGGATTACTGTGGGATAGATCCGATCCCACAAATGCCCGTACAATGACCTCATTCGATGCTGACTGGCAATGTCCTGAAAGACGTTTGGTAGTTTGATTTGTTGATTCCTAAAAGTAACTTCATTCGCTTCCGAGGGTTTATCTTCTTCATCTATCTGCCAGGAACACTTATTATTTGCCGCCATACTGATGTCATGAGATCCATCTCTTGACGTCTCACCAATCTTTGCCAAGCGTTTTGGCAATAGAGAGTGTGTCTGCTTCTTCCTCCGGTATTCTGACAGCTTGTCCAATATGCTTCCTTTAAATCCATGATTTTTGATTAAGACTTTATTCTACCTTCACGATAACAGATTGCCCTGTATCCAAAGGTAAGCATCCAGATCTGTTGAAAATGAAATATCAATTGTCCCATCTACGCATCACACGATGTCTCAATTCCAAATCAAAATCATGACAGATGTCAATCGTCCGGTAATTGGAACACATCTACGCACACAAGTGACACTAAGAGTAGTTCAACCATATCACACGAGAAGCGAAAAATTACATCCAACCATGTGTAACAAGGAGACCAAGAATAAAGATGAAGTGTTTTTCGGGGCCATATTTAGTTTACCTCAGATACGACACTTGCTCAGACGGCTGGCGGATATGGACTGCACTAGGACAAAGGATCATAACGACGAAATGATCACTGCCACTGTATGCGTTATCAGGTTGAAGCTCACAGAAGCCCTCTTACATGAACGGTACAGTGCTTACAATTCTAACAACAACTGCTTGTGCATTAAATTTTAACGTTTAAGAGGTATCTGTAGTATCCGGAATAAAATTTACTTAATTAAATCAACCGTGAGAAATTTTGACACAGAAACATTTCATTCACCCACAAGATTCATTGCACCATATAAATGGGAAAATTCGAGATAAGTAACCAAAATTTAAGTAGTTCTAATCGATCGAAATCCTGTTACGCATTCACATTGAAATACCTTTGCATCATAAACTACTTGTTGATCTATATTCCGTCACTGTTTATATCTTGTGTTTCTCCCGCCTCAACCTTTTAAACTCCGCTTTTTTTCCATCCTTCTCATCCTCAGCGGGATAATTTTTGACCATTTCAACTGAAATCGTCTTCACCCTAAAAATAAGCCAAATATAGCAACCGAATCGAACGCGTTGGAGTTTAATAGCAACTGATCAAAGTAGAATTGCGTTTCAGCTATCCCCATTATTTGTATGGCACAAAATAATTGCTTGATTTCGGAGATAGGTTCAATTGGCTTGGAAAAACTGAACTTTCATGAGATCCGAAGTAAAGCGGCTGTTTGATTTGAAAATCGATAACTGTTAAATCAGTCTGTTGTCCATTTGTCCACATCGAATGTGACACGCGGTTTTGGTCCAAGATCATCCTTCTGCTAACAAGCAATTAGATATCAAATTATTGTTGGTTCGAGTTAAATCCACAAAAGCCTTTTTTTTAGCTAGGTATTGTGTATTGCATTTCATTAAATGACTATTCTTCAGTCCACACATGCATTGACTGATTCATCTTACGTTTTTATATCTTGGTGGATAGAAGTTGGCCGTTGCCAATAACTACTAATTGGGCTGTGGCTATACCGGTAAAGCTTTGAATTCAGGTGGATATTTAGTGGATATTTTCGGCGCCAGTCGGGATGGCCAAAACAAACATTAATTGGGTTCACTGAGGCCAGCGTAACTTTAAGCATCATTAGTTGATTACATTTAATTTCTGCAACTGATTTTATTTGCATCAGATTCTGTTTGACAACCTTGAGTAAATCAATTATGCTATCTTTCAAGGGTACGGAACCATCAAAAATCACCTGATTTAACTTTGGATGAACTAGCTAAAATTTTCTGTTGCACGGCCCAAACCAGGCACTCTGTGGTCGTCCGACTTCTCTTTTCACTGCAGAAAACACGGCCACGGTACATTCACGTAGCAGCAGTAATAATAACAGGCCTTAGGTGCACCATTAGGGGTGCAGCCTGAAGTGCTCGTAGTGTCTGTCGGTTACCCAGTAAATTGGCAAGGGCCTGTTGTAGACTGTTGGCTACGCAAAACAGTGTTAAGCAGTCCGGGATATGGATCCTAAGCAAAGCTGCAGTTAGGATTGCCAAAAAAAAATTGATAAACAACTACCAGAGAGACAATCAACAATTCCTCGACCTGAATCATACATCTCAGAGAAAAGACGAAAGCCACAGAACATAATATTTTCCGGAAGAAATGCATAGTCCAGCGATAAGCAGCAGTGTGAACAATTCAGAGGAGGGGATGTTATGTCCAGAGTCTCTTTAGGGTGATCAACATCCGGTTCTTGATTGTTCAGCTACATTTCATGTGCATCCGCATAACTTTCGTTTTCGTTCACTTAACTGACCACATAAGTTCGCAAACAGATAATTACGAACATCACGGGGAAAGGACGTGTGACATGTTCAACATGTCGAATTTTTGTATATTGTTACGTTAGACACCAGCAACGGGATGCTGTCTGCTGATCAAGAATCCTCGGTAGTTTGTGCATTAATCGAAGCAGAACCATGGAGGTTACATCCGACTGATCTAACTCGTGTGTTTGGTGACATGGTACAGTGTGTGTGCTAAACCTCTACGGCGTCACTCTGTACCCTTTTAACTAATATATGATGATCTGACTAAAATCCTTCATGCGAATTAAAAACCATTCTAAGGAAAATCAAACTCTGTTCCCGCTGGGTGGTTTTCGAATAATGCGCAGCCAGAAACCGTAACTAATACTCGCAAAGAAATTCGATCCATAAACTTATGTAGTCCTAATAGGCAACAAAAATGTACACAAAACAAGCAACTCTGTGAAACCTAACGTTTTTCATAACCTGACCAAACTTGGTCAAAAAATAGGGTAAACAACGGCATATGGAAAGCAGACGAGTGAAAGCAATAAATCAAACTATCTGTTCGATGATCCAAGTGAAATTTATAGGCTGCACAGGCTTCATCAGACTGGACAAATAAGTTTTAGAGCGAGACAGCAAAAAAGTAGCATGAACTAAATCCAACTTTTGCGGTAGATTTAGACGAGTGATTAGACAAAACCGAATCGTAAAATAGAAAGTCCTGACGAACCAGTGCGTCTCGATACCACGCAAAATATCCTGAACGTTATCGCAATACAAAAGCCGAACAGTGTAAAGCAAAATTAAAAATAGTAGGCAGAAAGAAAATCAAGTCAACATTCAATTCCCACTGGTTCAAAGCTGGGAAAACTGAAACTGAATATGTGGCTAACAATGAAAACGTGAGAAGCTTTCATTGTTCTGTTTTATATTTAGACGGATTTCCACCAACATTACAGAGATCCACGGGTCCAATATTCAAAAAGTTTAGAAAAGATTTCCGTAAAGTGACATATTAGACACTTGGCATAGCTTAGATCTTTTATCATCAGAAACCCAATACTCCATTAGATTAGGGACTTTTGCATTGGATTGGCATTTTTTCCTGCTAAGAATACCGTTTCAGTAAATTTAGTGATCACCCCATGTGACCTATGTAGCGTTACGTTTCCAGAGTCTGTCTGTCTACATCTACGATGTGGAGCACTGACCTGAAATGAAACTGTGCGAAGGCCATACCGTTCTTCAGGTTCATCAAGACAGCCTAAAAATGTGGAGTCTAATTTGAAGTTAACATTTCAGTTCTTCCCAGCAGCAAAAAATCACGGTCTTGCCGTACACTATCGAAGAAAGTCTTTTAAATCTAGAAACGTTCCTCTTCACATCTTAAAACTTGTTCTTTCAGTATTTATATGGCTAATGAGTGATTGTGAAACCTTGTGACAAACGAAATAGTTCTTCCGAGGGACTCATAAAGAAAAGCAAGTGTTTACGCAAAGGGCTTTGTCAGTCTTGGACCCGCTGGCATAAAGGTAGTGGGAGGAAGTTTTTACAAAACGGTAGAGCTGTAACAGTTAGGAAGAGTAACAATAGCAATAGGCCTACTACATTCAAAAATAAAGAGTGATTAGTTGCCGATAGGTGGGGAAACATTCCTTCGCACTAAGGCATCATGTTTCAAGATAGACAAAGATAGACTAATATAACCTTCCCATGGAATTACTTTAGTTGAACAACAAATTTTAGGCACTTTTTCGAAGGAAAATGAGGTTGTTTGTGCATCAATTTATTGTACACATATGAATAAGACATTGCTGGACTGATGAATGAATATGCTACCGACACTATCGGGGTTCACCGCAAATTTTACTCCTCAACTTCCCTCCCTACAAGGACCGGTCGCCTGCATTCATCACTGCGAAGATTGATAGCAAACGACGTGGGAATGCCCATAATTTCTGCTTTTGTTAAAGTAAACATACATCCAGCCTTTTCGTCTGTAATATTTCAATGATGCTGAACTGGTAAAACGGGAATATGTGTAGAGGTATGCCAACCCGCTGATTGTTGAATTTCATGCAATTCGTGAAGGAAGTCAACTCCCAGTTCCTGACTGACATTCAGTTAGCCCTTTGAGTTGTCTTCAATGTACGTTTGGCGATATAAGGGCGAAGTATCTCTGTGCGATATTTCAACCAGACCTATCAGCTTCAATTTTCATGAGCAGCAATTTACAAGTTTATCATTCTAGTGTATGGCAAAAAAAGACAATTGCTTAGAATTAATTTTTTTGTTTGATGCGTTGGATAAGGTCGGAACCATGATGTTGACAGTTGGGGGGCAGCACCAAAATAGTAGTCTTTCCAAGAAACATAAGTTCGAATTTGCATAAAGGAACCTGTTTAGTATGATTGCAAAATCATTCTTTTGAAGGGTTATCTGGGATAATAAAAACTGTTCTGAGAACACCCTATTTCAGAGCATAAAACTTAGTAGACTACATTGGTTGGGTCACATGCTTGGCGAACACTCGTCTCCCATACCATACCGTATTTTGCGTTCCTCCAACGGAGTGTAAGAAGCCATGTGGAGGTCAGCAGGTGATGTGACAATGTGGAATGAGAAAATACACAGAGAACTTAGATAAAATAGGTGTCTCATCTCTTCGTGTTTGGGATGCGAAAGATTCGTAGGCTAGCTGGCTGAATACACTGAAGGATACGGCAATGAACCGTGAACAGTAGCGATCGTGTTGTCATTTTCTCTCTAATCAGAATTATTGAAGAAGTGCGTTTGTACAGTTAGACTGCGTTCCGTATGTTGGCAACTGTGGAATTCTTACACTTTCACGCCCTTTGTGAGTCCACTTCTTGCTCCGCTGGCTTATTCATTCTTTTGATAGAAGCATGTAACCCTGGGGAAACGGCAACGGTCAGTGGGTTTTGGCTTGATATTTAACATTCAGCGATGACGATAATGATGACCTAACAGTCAACTTAATGCCAGCTATTCCGACTGCAATGAGCTATTGAACAATACACTACTAAATATTGCTCAAGATGTACCCAGTTTTAATGCACAGAAACCAAAGTTGATTTGTCGTTGTAGGTCTCATGTTATCGAAGGTGGTAGAACCGAACGAAATGTGCGATATCCATTAAAATGAAACGAAATGAGATGAATAATCGTTCACAAAGTTTGATTGTCCAGCCTTAGAAGGTAGGAAAATTCATTCATTTCAAAGAACAGGACTGAATGGCTTGTGCAAGATAAATTGCATCGGAACAGACCTAGTTGATTGTTACAAGTTGGCATTAAGGCAACTGTGAAGAGCATGTCGGGTTAAGTTAAAGATGGAGAGAATCCTGAACTGAAAGACAGATGGATTATCGAGACGTTTAAATAAAAATATCTAGGTTCTCTTCTCATTGGATGTTTACACAGTGCGCAGGGGGACATAGTAATATCGTCTTAACCGTATATATCGCCCACGCGATTAGATGTGATGCATCCGGGACTCCAGATTTGCGTGGATAGGCTGGTTTAGCAGGGTGGTGGATCTCACGAAATAAAGTTTATCAAGTGAATATGACCTACAGAAGCACGTGTCCTTAAATTCTTTGTCACACGAATACCGCGTGGAGGCCTCGGTTAATTTGCCGACCTTCAGTGGTCGCCGATCACATCGGTCTCCATCGATAAAGTGATTGTGCACACTCGGGAGCTAATGATTGTCTGAACACCCCGTGACTGCACTATTTTTGGGACGCAAGTGATTCATTTCGTTGCTGTTTTTCATCTGATCTACTTGGCCGCCGGAATATTGTTGTTAAGCTTGGTATGCATTCATCCATCCGTAGTGCTATTCCCTTCGCATACAAACAAAATGCATGCACATTATAGGCGGTGAATCATCTGAGGCTGTGACACAATTCACAACCCACAAGACAGCGAGAACAAAAAGCGTAAATACTTATGGGTTTGTACGACCTGTGTTTACTTGGACGAGCTCACGTGATGCTGGTGTGGGAATGTTCTTGTCGCTTGTTTATGTGAGGTGCAATTGACCCTGTTTATATGTTTAGTAGCCTAACCGGTTGAATATGAAGAACAGAAATTTCTGCGCTGCTTCTCTCTCAGAAGTGTAACACAGCAGATGAAGCAGTGAGTCAGTAAGTTTCAGTTGAATGGCAGCTTCTTTCGGCGCAACTTTGGTTTTATTCAGTTAGGAACCATATTTATTTCCTTGATGATTGTCCTCTCACTTTAAGCTGGTATGACGCGGATGAAGTACATAGAACTCTTTGTTCAAAACTGAAAACAACCACCAGACAAAAGACTGCAACGCAGACAATTCCTGCAATATTGGTATGTAGCTTCATGTGACTATGGTACCAAATTCGCGAAGTGGACCGCGGTTAATTATATAACAATGATGATGATGGTGGTGAAAATAACACTAGTTACATTTTTTATTTTCGTCGTGTTTCATGCTACTAATGGGCAGTATTTCTATAAGGGGCTTAAGGCCTTAGGAAGTAGACAGGTGGTGAGAAGATTCGAACTCGTGACGTTCATGTCCAAACCTAAGGCCTTGTATGTTTGACCGATCGAACCGGCAAATCCTCAAGATAATCCAATGCGAGACCGAATCGTGGGCGAAATTGAGCAAGCTGCTCTAGATGAAAAACGTCTGATAGCTTTATAAATCTCAATTTGGAGCCCATCGATGAGATTGCACTTCGAATAACAGATAATGAACTGGATCTGAGTTAAGGCAGCCGAGAAGCCACCGAGAGGGAAGATGACCGGCATTGTCATAATTCTATCATGGAATATTCGCATATGAAAATGTCTCGACTTTGTCCGAGTACATAAATTATCCTATTTCAAAACCGTCCAAAGTGCAAAACTCTCTTCCTTCGAAGTGAGCGCGCTGTTATTAGTTTCCTTCCATTTGAGCTCTTCTCTCGTTCACTATATACGCAAGCCGGATTGCCTTGTTCTGCTGCCTCTTATTTCACCCGAATTCGTACTCATCTTGTTCTGATCAGAATATTTTTTTCTCGAATTGGTTTACTCCAATAATTCAGTACGCGGTACCGGTGCTTGGGACACCAGCAATCACAGTGATGCACTGCTGCTCCAATGTTTATCCGGCTTGTTCGGAATTGCTGTCCGTGAACAGATTCCTCGGGGTCAAGGTGGGATCTGAGTGCGCAATTTACAAGTGTGTTGAACAATTTTCCCGCTAGGTTTCAAGCTGTATGGCTGCAACTTTCACTTTACAGCATGCGAAAGGTTGCACAATACAAGACATTGGGAGAGTGCACTTGTCATGCTCCTCTATGTCTGTCATTGTTCAGCACTACGCCCAACTTTATATGATACGGGAAAACCAAACCGCTGTCATCGAAACCTGCAACGTCTTATTGGTCGGTTCTTCCAAACGCGTCTTGTGAACAATCCAATACTACACAATCGACTGTGACCTTGGAGTTTTTTATTAAAAGCGAGCAAAAACAAAGGAATGAAATTCGGAGTACGTGATCAAATTAGATTTAATTTTGAAGAAATAAATTATATACCAAGGATATATGACTTGTTAACACGACAATCATTCACCGCGTACCTACAATATCCGTAAAAAATCCGGCTGATCAGGGGAGCGTGCCGATACTTTGAGAATGATTAAGATGATCTTCGTAAGTTGCAAACATATTTGATTTTTCCTGAAATTGTTGGCACTTGTCCGGCGATTTAATTTTGCGCTATTTGCAACAACAATATTGCAAAAATGTGTCAACTAGATGACTGGACAAATCCGTGCAGTTAATGCCATTACCAAATGGGTCCCGAGACAATTTTTTTATACTGGGACTGAATAGTAGTCTTTCTGATCCGTTGACCAATCAGTAACGAGTAGGTGACTCGTAGTCGTCATCATCAATGCTTTGTCGTACCGACACACCAGCACCAACTGTGCCGATTCAGCTGTATATATGCATGCTTATGTGCCCGTGTGCGACTGCAAATATTGGTTGCCCTGGGTGTGCGTACACGTACACATACGACAAATGACAGCGAAATCTGTTTAGATTTGTTTTTTGTCTCCCAGGGGCAAATGACAATCAATCTTGGCCAAGTGCATAAGACCGTTACTACTGTGCATCCCAGTTCGCAACGTGCGACAGATACACTAGTTCACATGAACACAGAGTGGTGAATGCGGCAAGAGATCAGGAAATCATTGTGGAACATGACAAGCTTCGGACATCTGGAATGGTCAAATGGAATTCGGAACACTTTTATAAATTAGTGGTGTCAAATCACTTCAAGCGGATGCCACCGAATCAACTTTCCTAGAGGGTTATCACCGCATAGAATCCGTTTTGGTAAGTAGATGAACTCCATGAAAATTACGTGCTCAGGAATAAAGTATCTCAGAAGGAATTGGTGATACGAGCAATAGCATACAGTCTAAAAAGCAGAAGTGTGGTTGTTCGGCGGGCATGCTAGCTTTGCACTATTTTTGATGAAACATTAAAAGTTTTCACTTTATGCATTTAGGTGGAAACTGAAATGGCTTTGCCACTGATGGCCTTTCGATTAGATACGAGTTCCATCAGGCAAAGATATCGCCTAGTCTGACATTGCAATTCAGACCGCTGGTCTATTTGTTACTCAAACGAACTTATACATGACTCCCAATTAGTTAATCCGGAATTCGTCTGCCACTTTCGCAAAGCTTTAAATTCGAATTACTCAAAGACAGAGCCATTCTTGTTGATGCGTGTGCATTCGTTTCGTTAATATGTGTAACCCACTGTCAGCAATTGACACAACGTCAAAGGTTTGAACCCATAACGTCTCTTTGTTGTGTGCACCTAACCGTTATCTTTTCTGCTTCCACTTGAGTCTGTCAATTTTTTCCTTGACAGTTTTAAATTTTAGGATGCAATAACGACGGACGGATATTATTTATTTGAGGATTTAGGAATACTATTTTACTGGTGGGTAACACCAAACTCAGTATGACTTGTAAAACTCGCTGGTTGAGTAATCCCTTTTAAGAAATTTGTGATTTGTTTATTCATATTTTCGATAACTTTTCACTGATCGACATTTGCAAAAAAAATTGACGGTCCAGGCCTTCTTGACCGTTTACTCTAAATGACTAGTCGAACATTAATCCATGAATATACGAAATGGCATTTTTGCCCTAGTCAATCTGAGATAAATCCTTAAGTTATCTGTCAAAAACCCGTTCAGAATGCGTTGGGCAAACGGAGAGAGCCAGTGCATTTGATTAACGTGTTATCACTTACAGAAAATGAAGGAGTCAGGAGTGACCATTCACTTTTCCCTTATTTCACTTAGATGTTTATTCTTGCAGCAGTATTCAGTCGAGGAAAAAAGGCCCCTCTTTATTACCAAACTTTCAGGAACTTTGGAGAAGTAAACAGTTACGGTAGGCAGTTAATTTTCCTTATCAGCAACGAAAAGTTCACCCTTCTTTGCAACCTGATAGAAATAGCATTATAAGCCCGAGGAGTTTCTTGGAGCTGTCGTTTGTCTTTTTTAGGGATAAACAAGCGCAGATAAAACCGTGGTAGCTTCCAACACAAGACAAATTGCGGTCTGTTTGTGCTCCCAATCAGCTTAGTCGTTCAGAGAAACAAATTATCCCAAGTAAAAGAAATGTTCGCGGTACACCTATCCCATTCAAGCTTTTTTGTTAGTCACCATCGGTAATATACCTTGTCGAAACCTTTTTATCGGGATTAATTTCCTCGTCACGTGTTCTGCGCGGATGCACCTCAGAAAGCCACATGGTGTTGAACATTCTAAATACAAACAGAAAATATGTGGTGGACATAATGAATATTCGTCATTTGAGACAGAAATGAAAAAAGTACAAAGTAAATCACGGTGAAGATGGGTACACTTTCGGGAAAAAGTGCCCATGAGGAACATTTAACTCGGGGTCACCGTAACAAGTTGTTGTTCGAAGATTTCTACTGAATTTGAATCTGTTTGTTACAATTCGTGTGGGTAAAGTTGAATTGAATTATCTGGTATGCATGTAAATGAATACAGGCCTTCAAAAATAGTTGTTTCTTACGTTCACCAACAACGAATAATATCGCCTTAAATAGAATGTTCAAATAAAAAAGGTGTTTTTACTGTTCGGTCTCCAAACGCATTAGTTTTCGCACAAAGTTTGAGAGATTTACCCCGAAAATTGACAGCATCGAACCAAAGTTCACGAACCATCCAGTCAGACTAGTCGTGTTAATCACTTTAGGATCAATTAAGTATTATCAACTGTGGCTATTTTAACCGTTCGTGTCAGCTAATTGTACGAGGGGCTTCTTGTTAATAATACCAGTACAAATAAATGCTTAACAAGATGGATAATATTCTCAAAAACTTGTAATTTGATCTTGGCCAATTGCATTTGATTTTGGTTGACGTTAGAAGTTCGTTTGTACACGCTGATTTGTGCTGCCGTTTCATTCATTAGTGCATTTCCCTAATAATGTCATCTAAAGGACTCATTTTAAGCAATATCTTTTGTCAGTAGATAAACTATAGATGGAAAGAAATGTTTCAACTCAAGCTGAGAATTATATATGTGAAAAGACTAATTAAACAATCACTAGTCTTCTTTCTGGCCTGCTGGTAAGCTTGCACGTTTTCTTTATAGAAAGGTGCCGATTTTTGAAATTAGTTGTATGCTTTTAATACTTTGGGAAGTTGATCTCACAGATGAACGGAAAGACTCATCTGAAGAAGTATTCAAAACGGATCGCATTTTGCCTATCGCGAGTTGCATGGTTCAGCTGGCATGCCTGGATGGCTCTCAAACTGTGCCACATAGATCAATAAACTTTGGCCACTTAACTATGGAGAATACTGAATTTGGCAAATTTCTAATGATTTTGATAATATGCTTAGTCTGTCTAATTGCAAATGTGAAGAAACCTGTTCCCCCTTCTTATATCACGATTATCAGACCGGGTTCTTTCAAGAGTGCATACACGAGCGGTACGTAAACAACACGCCATGTACTTATACCAACAGTCCTTTTTTAATGGTTTGGATATTGACAGAATGACATTTTGGTTGGTAAACAAACATACTATGACCATCTCACAGGTGGCAAATGTTTCTGTGAACTGTGATAACTTGTCAGTTAATTGCAGATATTTACCTCAAGTAAATTTGAAGACGTATGGGGAATAAGAGTCAGGTACTCCTGCTGGTGTGATTCCCGTTTGGTATCGAGTTATGAATTACTGATGTCAGAAAATTTCCGCTAAGCCAATTTAAAAACCAGAGATTTGTAAACGTTCTCACTTTCAGAGTTTCGTAGACACCACTGAACTACAAGCTACTGCGCATACTTTAAACAATGAAATCAAGTATAAATCAAATCTGTGTAATTTGCTGAATGTATGGTGACTTATTCGAAAGACTACGAAACACTGGAACGTCTGTCTCCTTATTTGATAGATGATTTTGTTATCCTAACATTGAGATTCGGTCCGTATGCTATAGTGTAACAGCAGCAGTTATGATCTAGGTCAACCTGTTCATTTACCTTGTATCACTTCAAATTAGGAACATTTTGCAGGTATTTCTACCGGTGTACTGATCTAGGATGTACAAAATCACAAAAACACCTCGTTAGACCAAAATGCACAAGGTGCATCCTATCAAGTTCGCCGGCGAAATCCGGCAGAACTATAGTCACTCACAAAATTATCTTGTCATTCGTCATGCAGTGGAGTGTATCATAGATAACTGGAATCTGAAAATCGATTGTTCCATATTTTTTGCTTGAATTACAGAACAAAAGGAAACCGAATGAAAAGACCATTTTTTGTACTTAAGTTCGCCAAACGAAAAGACTAAACGATATCTTCAGTCAAATCTGAAAAATGTTACAAATGGCACTTTCCATCACATGTTTTGATTTTTGCTTGTGAACGCGACAGAAATACTTGACTGTTTCGCTCATCGTCTTTTTTCTTTATATTGGCAAATTACGTGCCACTAATCAGTTGCCGGGATTTGGTAACCAGCAAAAGTGGACGGCTAAAATGACTATATTTCAAATTTTTACACGTCTTTGCTCGCCAAGTGAAGATAATTTCTCTCTCTCTCGCTCTCGAATAGCAAACGAAACCTTATCCATCAGAAAATCGTAGTAGACATTTAGTAGTGATGAGCATCTCAGTTGTTGTTTCAATTCCCTCGAGGGAAATGGATAGAGTGGACTAGGCACCGCAACCACATAAAGTGGTTTTGACACATACGTCTACATTCGATTCCATTCAACAGTTTTGATCGACATTAGATGTCTGTTTCACAAACTTGGCAAGCAAACAAATTTGTGAGATCAGATAGAACTGGGGAGGCATACATCAGAATTCCATCGTTTGCTTCGCGTTCACTAAGATATTTTGGGTTCCAGCATTCAAATGCAAGAAAATGTCTGCAGTGCTTATGTGACCAAGAACAAAGAGGGGAAATATTTTTACCTCGGATGACCGGGCAACTAGGAATTGGAAAATGTCATGCACAAAGGTTGGACACTGTTTATATGAATACGAAAGCTGACTATGTTTTTGTTACTTTGACATATGTGAATAAGTATTTTTGGAAAAAAAGAATCAGCAGCTGCCTGGATTCAGGAAAAAATCCAGTTTCGATTTGGAACACATCAATTAAATCGATTTAGTCGTTTACAAACAAAGTGTTCTTTGTCTTTAGGCACGAGTGCACAGTTTCATCAAACATCAGAGACACAATGTGTCATGTGTTGTTCACGGAAATCGAGTTGTTCGAATTTGGAGTGCATTCCAATGCTGCTTGAATGAATCTTTTCCAAATCGACCAGCTGTTTTCTCAGCTGCCTCCGCTGATGCTCATCGCCGGGGTCGTGTGGAACAGTTAGAATTTTTTAGCTTCTGGGAAAGAGAACTCATAAGTGTTGTATTGATCTAAGGTGGTAGTATTGCCTGGAATCGACTAATTCGAAGGTCCTCATTTTTAGACGAATTTGAGAATTATGTTAGTTAAAGGTGCCTAATGATGCAACTTCGCCATTGAGAAAACGAGAGTTGGCGAACAAATTCGTTTTGGCTTATTCGTACCCAAGCCATTAGATCATAATACCCTAGGAAACACTTGGGAATTGGACTGGTCAGAAAATAACTTGGATGAGTAACGAATAAATAACTCTATAAATAGCCTCAAAACTGCCTAACGTGTTGCTTCAGTTGTTGTCTTATCTAAGGTTTGCTTTGGGATGCAGGGTGGGCCAGAATAGCCGGACAGCGAAAACCAATATTTTGAGCATGAAGAGAGGGATTGTGAGGGGCGATTTCAACAGCTTTCGCTGTTACCAAGATACAAAACTTTGCCAACTAAGACTGCTAACACCGACCCTTACACTAGGCACACAAGGCTTGTTCCGCCCTGACGATATAGATAATTCGTTCTAGGTGGGTAACGTTGAGTGACTGAACCATTCTGGTGTTCAACCATGGTTGGTGGAGCTCGAAAATACAATCTAGAATAGAGCCTGGTAATACTTTAAATCTGCTAACCAACCATCCATCCCAAGGCAAACTTTAGATGAGAAGATAATCGACATAGCATGTTCCTTCCTCTTGGTGCTATGTATGCAACATCACCAATTCTTTTCACACTCATATTTGCCTGATTAACTGAATGAGTATGATTCACTGTAAACGTGCATGCTCACCAACTTGTGTTTTATCGATTTCCTCGGTGAGAAAATTCAAACAAGTTTAATGTGTTCAAAACAGTATTAATAATATTGATGATTCGAAAGGAACTTTGACCTTGCTTTGAAGCTGTGATTGAATCCTTGGGGAAATTTTGGTAAGTTAGGACGGCTTGATTGTGAAAAGACCCTCTCACGAGGTAATCTAACAAAAAATGCACAACTAAATCAGTTTACACGTCATGCGAAACGATAAAATCAAAAAATTGACTAGTTGCAAGTTCTTCCACCGTTGCACACTCATTTGGGAAATTTCACATACCTGTCCCTTCCGCGTTAGACAGGTCTGCGCTTCCAAATTTGGTTCTCCCCATAGTACCATTTCTTTACCAGTGCGTGGCATGTTTTCTCAAACGATACAATGGGTCTGATAGGTGTGTTGAATGGTTGATTTGTTTGATTCAATGCATTATAGCAGACGATCATTACTGAGCTTCACATGTTGCCAACAGTTTTTCCGTGCGAATTTCATAAAAATCGTGGAATGGAAGTTTTGTCACAGACTCCTGGTCACCCGCTCGGAGCTGATGGTGTTGAATTCTATTAGCAGACACAAATGTGAAGAGGTAAAAAGCACAATTCAAAACTACGACATGCTTTCAATTGCACACACTTGCGGGTATTTCACGCACACTCCCGACAACTCTGCTTGGTATACAAATAGCAAGATAAAAATCGAGGTTCAATCTCCGAAGTTAATCTACCTGTTGATATTCTTCTAGTATTGCCTTTCAAAAGACGTAGGGAGCATTCAGTTTCAGCCCCATTCGGGCCTTACTCGTGCTGATAAAATGTGTAGCTTTGTGCTGATTGTCGGCCTTAATTAGTGCCAAATCGAAAATGTCGACCGTCCAAAGATTCTATTTTAATTTGACGTTACGTTCGACATATTTTCGGCCCGAAAACCGCTTATACTGGTGAGAAAATAAAATTATGCTGAGAACTAATGCCGAAATTAGAGCCTTGTCAAACACGTATACAAGAGACAGGTGAACGGAAATCAGAAAATGTGAGACAGAAATGCAAAGGTACTAGTTAACTCCAAGTGACCAGGGGCATAGGTGTAGTAGCGTAATACTGATGTGTTTCACTATTTTAACAGACTTGAAATGAAAGGCGACTTTTCGCAGTGCATTCGCAACCCACGTGAAAATGTTCGTTGCATCCAGCGCACAGAGGAACTGATTTCCAAGTTTGTCACTAGAGTTTGCGCAAAAGTTTGATACTCTGGGTAGGAACTATTATCAAATATGTAGGATTTTCCGGTCCGCAGTTATTTTTTGACAGTTTATTTTAATCTGATTCCATAGTTTTAAGTAAACTTGATGCAAAGGAGAGGAATGCTGACACCACTGGTTTACTTTATTAAGCTCAGGGTGGAGTGGAATGGAGTGAACCGAATGACTCCACTATAAGTAGTTCTTTGGGTAAGGAACTGAGGACTGAACAGCTGAGCCATTCACGTTTGCCAAACAATTTGTATGCATCTTCGTTCTTAGGTAGTTATTTTTTATTTGAATGCTACAAAAACACTCAAATACTGTTGTGAATAGCGCCCCGAACCTAGAAACAGCCATCTTCACGAAATGCAAGAATTTCTGGTTTATTGACTAAATTTTGTCTTCGATCCGCTTTCTAACCCAGTATTCACTGGTGGCAATGCAATCTGCTTTTCACCAAGTGAAAAATGTCATTGCTTTTAATGCACTGATTCTCGCGGAAGAATTAGTCCAGGAAATCCGCTCTGTTGAAATAGAGCCAAGGACAGATACTTTTTGTTAGTTATTAGTTGTAGGAGGAATTTTTTCACGAAATAATCCAACACGTGATATTAACGTTTAACCAACAATTATGAAACCATGGCATCACTGTACAGCTGCTTCAGCCTTGTTAGTAATCATCAGCAGTGCATATGGACCGCGCCCGAACTGGGACGCGAACCCGGGACGAACGATTCTAAGTCGAACGCCTCAGCCATTAGGCGACCAGGGAGGCACATTTCCGAAGCCTTCGTCGTACTTGGGCTGCCTCCAGAGAAGTGATCTATCAGTACGGTTCCACTGCTTGCGCCAGCTGCCCGTGGCCATGCCAATCAGTGACGGATACGCACAGCATCATGAGGTGGAGTTCAGCAAACTCTGGACCATTCAACCAACAGCTTTCATGCACAATCTTTACACTACAAATTAGATTCTGGTGCCACATCGCAAGCATAAGATATCTGAACAACGGAGTACTGGGTACGTATAACTGACAGGCAGAAATAACCGCGAAACCCGTTGAGTGCTTCAGGGAAAATTTCGTCCAATCGTCCAGACACTACTGACTATATATATATATATAGAGAGAGAGAGAGAGAGAGAACATAAATTCGTTGCGTAATAGCAAAAGTCCCGAGTATGTTGATTTTGCCGTTTTAATTTTCTCGATGATTGCATGCCACAGAGACCCCGGAAAGCATTTACATGGTAGATATTTATAGAAGGAAGTTCTTTGATGAGGTTAACCCGCATTTTTATTCTAGTCAAGTTGGTTTATTCATGCCAGAATAAAATGAGTGGTCTTCCAAACGGATTAGAACAGAATTTACTAAGTAAATTATGTCATTGTTTTGACGGAGATATTCCCAAAATTCTGCGAACGTAGGTGAAATAGAACTTGACAAGTATCTTCATTTCTCACCTGATAAGAATTCAGTAAACTGGATTTCCTCCAAACTGACGTAAGTCTATCGAAAGTGCCCTGGGGTCCAGGTTATGCCCTTCTGATTCCTAACTGTATACGAAATATGATTCATGTTCTGACGTGGCACTTCGATAACCAGTGGATACTGATTTCAGCAAATTGAAACTTCTTGGCGTGTGATAGATAACGAAGTTCAGGCTGCCGTTGTTGAGTGCCACAAAACTGAAAGACAAATAGATGCTCTGTGGGAAAATAGCAAGCCCATGGGATACCGGCTTATATTGACGTTGGATTTCTAGCAATTTGTGCGTCTATTTTTTCTCACTGAATCTTATCATATATTCCCTCATGGGCTGCTGTTAATATGTACACAAGTTGGCCAAAATGTGATATGGACTAAGTTTCCGGCCTACCCAGGAGTCTAGATAACACCAAAACTTGTTGCCTATTAGCAAAATATCTCACCACTTCTCACTGAATAATGGGACTGCTAAATCAAGTATTTACTTCTCCACACGATCACATATTGGAAAGGAAAATCTCCATGTGACATTTGCCGCATGAGTTTCTGTCAGACCGGTAAATATTTATAGAATTTTTTAATTTTAGTTACTGTCCAAATTAGTAGGTTAACCAATTTGACCAGGACCGTACAGACCTTCCAGATTTACCTCACTCGTCACCTGGACCTATTTGGTGACGGAAAAGTTTCCATCGTTCGCTGGTAAATATAAAACAATAAACTGAAGACTTCTTGCCAAAAATCGATAGTTCGAGAGAACATTGTCAGTTAAAATGAAATAACTTATGCTTCGCGCATTGCCTTTCTGTAGTTGGCTGCGTGTGCATTTAAAGCTGTTGAAATAAATCTATTTGAATGTTGCACTTGTATGAAGTTCGGCACTTCATTGTTTAAAACTGCCACTCAGCCGAGTAATGAGCCATTCTTCCTCCGATCATGTGTTTTTACCATGGATCACTCCTTTTCGCTATATTTGTTACCTTTCCTTACTCGAACCGGTTGTTTGGGTCATTCTTGCCGTAATCTTGCAACCTCCGTACTGTTTGTTGTTCTGTGTCATCCTAGTGCCACCTTCGTCATAGGTCATGAGGACTTCTGTGGTCCATCCTCGCATCCCCCCCCGTTGTTTACGGCACCTGATCATAACTAATGTTTGGAATGATTTTACCCGCCGGTCTTGACAACTAGGTTCATATAAGCTTATGTCATTCACACCTGTCCCGGCTTCATGTCGTCCATCTCCTACTGTCCATACAGGTTATATCATCACTTGAAATAAGTTTATCCTTGTGATGTAAAGAGTGTATCGAAAAATCGATGCGCCATGTATTGGTTTTTAATTGTGATTGATATAATGTTGATAACACAGCCTTGTTGGTAGATGTAATGCGCCAACGTTTCGACTACCGTGGGTAGTCTTTCTCAAGGCAAGTTTTACAATTTGGCCCATTACATCTACCAACAACGCTGTTAATAACATTATATCATTCGCAACTAAGTTTATTCTTCTCCACCTTATTTTCCTCACCCGAACGTTTGTCGCCTGTGTCGCTATTTGCTCTCGCATTCATTGGGCCTACTCGGTCATTGTGAAATGCGTCACCCACCGCCACGTCTCATTGTTGGTTCTCTTGATCATTCTACTCGGCTTCGTGGTTAACCTTTGCTGTTCATGTGTCAACCCCTCGTGCTACAGTCACGTCACTTCCCATCCCAGACAATCTAAATGCTGGTCCGCTCTCTCTCTCTCTCTCTCTCTCTGATTATTCCGTTTTGATCATTATCTACACGGTTAGTGACGGTAAATGTGACTTGCCTCTGAGGCCACTTCGCGTCCACGTCCGCGGTGTTGTTCGATTAGCTCCTATTTGTGGACAGTTGATTGCCGTGGCGGTATTCGTCCGCCATTTCGAGTACACGTAGATTACCCATATTGTGTTCCCCAGGGGGGCGGGGATACGAACCGCGCGCTCAAAGAATCCCTCAATAACTAGACAGATTTTCATGGCAGCACTCTTGTCAAGGATCGTCGATGCATACGCAGAAAGGGAGACTTAATGAACCCTAAAATTCCGA
Source organism: Fasciolopsis buskii (assembly GCA_008360955.1). NCBI lineage: Eukaryota > Metazoa > Platyhelminthes > Trematoda > Plagiorchiida > Fasciolidae > Fasciolopsis > Fasciolopsis buskii. The sequence goes on from LUCM01009050.1 coordinate 74,197, forward strand.
GAGTATTCGACAAATTTTACCTAGTCGATCGTCTAGGCTTCCGATGTCCTAGAATAAGCACTGAAATATAGTGACGTCAACCCACATGTTCGTGGTCGCTTCGAGTAATTCAACCTTTGAACAGATGTGAAAAATTTTTATGCCCTTCAAAGCATCAGGATTGGTGAAACTAGCAACTTAATTGCAAGGTTTTTACGTAATCAGACGGAACTTTTGAACATATCACTATTCATTCGGGATGCGAAATACATGTCACTCTATCCGATGAAATCTTCGGCAACTGCACTTCTCTTTTATTTTTGATAGAAAGCGTAAGTAAATATTAAACAGACATGTAGAGTTTACGTGGGCGAATGCTAGGTTACTAGGTTTGAAAGTGAATTGCAAAGATTGTCTTCGTAGGTTTTTAATAGTCGATAAGTAATAAACTAAAATAGAAAGGACTGGGTTTGGATAGTATTTTCATGCATATAGTATCGTGAATTTGTCATTACCTTTAATAACTGAATACGCTTATTTCGTCCCATGTGCACTGCACAGAGACCGGAACAGACACCTTTCTATCAGAATCGTGCACCATTCTACAAGTATGAATTCACTTTTATTCTTCAAAATATTTAGTTTTTTTTTTCTGATTTAGAGCAAGATGTTCCGTTTATTCAATTCGTCAAAATGGAAAGAAAACATACATCACGAGATCGTGAACTCAACGCATGAAAGTGTACAGACGGAAAATCGAGATTGCACTGGATTGAGTTGGATGGATGGATTATACAGTTACCGATGAAGTGAAGTGTCAGGGTCGTGCGCTTCAATGCCAAAGCAGACTAATGTTCAGGATCAATACTTTCTGTCCCCAAAGCGTCTGCTCATACGGGCGGATAAGCTTAACCTTGCTGAACGGCAGCAGCTTTTCGTTTCTGTTGCCCATTAACGGCCTGGAAGATTTCTGTTCATTTGGTTAAGTAAATGGTCACCTCTGCATGACAAGGCAACAGAAAAACTTGCTTTTCTGAAACTGTGATCACTTTCTCTACGCAGTTTCACAGCCACGGGGACTGATCAATGAAAATTTCCGGGTGACTGTCGTTCACCGTTGCTCCATCGTAGCTAAGCATTTTGTTTACTCCCGCTCATGGATTAGTGTCATCTGAACAACAGCTGAGCATTTTTTTCTTTTGAGCATGACTTTTTGCCATCCGGTTTGCAGTTCTTCCTTGCTCAAAAAAGTAAATTTGTGCTGGTGTAACTATTTCCTTCCTCTCGTACTCTCCATTCGTCACAATAAGGGAAAGCATAGTACACTTGAGGTCCAAAAGGTAAGTTTTATTTAAGTATTTGCTTTACGCGTCTCATTTTCCAAAGTTGCACAATAATATTCAAGGGTTATGAATGAAGCCTGTTAGTCTCTAACGTTTACTGCCTATTGCGGAGCATCTGAATTTTTCCTAGCCTGATGAACTCTTCGGAAAATAGGAGGTGAGGACAACGTGAAATATGTCAACGTCCTATGCTCGATAAGCATGACAGGATAATTTGCCCACGGGCATATTCACAAAGGCTATTTCAGACATCCATTTAATATTAGTCGCTATTTTGTCCCGTAGTATGTCTATGGTTACATTTTTGCAACGTATCTGATGATATTTGTTTGTTGGCTCGGAAAAACGAAGTTATCAAAAATCCGAAGTAGATTTGTCACGTGTGAAAAATTTCAGCCAACATCTGAGTAAATGTTCATTCCAAGTTCTTTCAGGGACTTTTGTATGTCACCGTGTTCTTCATGATCTTGAAAATCTGTGTTGTTCCCAGCTCATACTGTCAATTTTCCTGAGGTTTTAGTCGCTGAGCATAGCGTTTAGATCCCGATCTACAAGCCAACTCCAGCGAACAATACCTCACAGAAAATCAATCTATTGATTCTGTGACTATGATTCAAGGAGATATAAAAACTGGTTTCTCTTAATGCTTCGGTTAATCAGGCGGAAATTAAGTAAGATCATTACTTTCCTGTTGAAAGTGCAGGACGTTTCCCTTACCACTAAAACACCGACTATGCTTCTGTTTTGCCATTAATCTAACCAATTCCGGTCACATTTCTTGGGAAGCGTTGACTAAATACGAGGTGATTTATTTGTCGGACTGTGTGAACCATGCATTGAAAGTGCTATAAGAGGCCTGCACTTGTTGATTTTTCATCCATGATCTCCAATGTCCAAGGGTGAAACATTCGTGATCAATTTTCAATGGTCTGGAGTGCTGCGTAGTAGGAAATTTTTGAGAATCAAATGATAAATGGCTTTTGGCTGCCATTCCAAAGGTTGCGATGAAAAATGTATGAAACAAACGTTGTTCCGTCTACCTTGGGAATTTTTAGACCTTGAACAAAAAAATGATACGTTATTATTTATTTTATTTGGCCCTGGAGACGGGGACTTCTTGTCAAAACTGTTCTATTTTTGTAGCACATCGTAAACTCAAACTGCATTAAAATTTGTTGTCACTATTCTCAGAAGTACATTCGATTAACATATCTAGCATTATTTAGAATAAGAAAGGTCGACGGTTAGTGAGAAAACATCTTAATAAACGAACAAATGGTTTACTAATTCGCTTGTAGCTCTTATGCGCATTAAGCTGCTCGTTCGTCATCAAAATCTGTTTATTAGCCACTATGGAAACGACTTGTCCTGAACTCCTGCCCAACCTTTATAGTACCAAATGATCATTGTCGTAGAGCAAGGTTTTGTTCTTCTCGAATGCATGTTGTTGTCACACCAGACGCAGTCCACCGAGGCGAGATCCAGCTAAAAAGTGAGAATTTGGATTATGATGTACGCTGAAACGAATGGTGTGATACAGTTCGTTCATCGCGTGACGTGAAACGTGTTTCGTGGTTGGTCAGTTCAGCTATACAGGTAGCAGACACGTTTCAATCGCTGGATTGGTTGCGATACAGATTCGTTCGACGAGCAACTTGGTCCTGTTTGAATTAGCGGCCTTACTGGGGACAAGTTGACAGATAACTTATGGAATAGATTAAGTTACTAAAGTCGTATGGCCATGCCAAATGATTTGAGAACTTTTGGACTTTCCATAACTTTATTTCTTGTCTCAGGCAGTACGTTTGCCGATCTATCTACTTGTCATGCAGAAACTGTGACCAGCTTTGAATAAAGTTGTAAATTTTCAAGGCTGACTGTTGTTCCCTAACACTGTGGGCAAAATTAATGTCAGATTAGGAATGCACTTGCCACCAACCTCGACCCCGTTGTTCTCTATCACCACTATGTGGCATTTGATCTTATTCGAACCGTGTTTCAGTCTACCCGGGTAAGTTGTCAGTGAACGATAGGATCAGTTTCTTATGCACGCATTACGAACAGATACGTGAATATTTACTACAACTGTAGATTGAAACTCACTCATCCTGAATCCCTCATATTGTTGCTGGTAGATGGGAGAATTATAGTTCTGCAATGTGGTCGATGTCCGTAAACAACTGACCGTCTTCTAGTTATGCTTCGTCGAATCTATTAACGGTTCATACTAGCGTCAACCAAAGGTTTGCATTTCCGATCCAATTGGAAGCGGCCAACTGAAATTCGGAGTGTCTTTTGGTAATATTGTGCGTAAAGTGCGTTGAGAAGAATTATTTAATGCCCAGGGCCAAATCAAAATAACTATGATTAAGCAGAGAATGAGTTGATTTTAATTGAACATCTGCTGCTACTCTCATCCCAATAATCATATTTGGACTAACTCATGTTGACAACAACTCCAGAGAACCAAAACAGGTTCTATCCACAAACGAGTAGTTATTTGCTTTGATTTGACGAAAAATGAAGTGGCTAATTTATAAGTAGATGGCAAAATTTTAATACTCAAATCCATATCAAAACCGACGTTTGATTGAAAACATCCCACTGACAGTTCATCATTCGTCAGTATGCTTTAGGTTATTCTTGTGATAGGTATGCATGTCCGGAAGTCTCGAAACGCGACCACGGGATCATCCTTAGTGTACCTGTTACACGAAGGCAAATTGTCATTCCCCAACTTTATTTAGACAGAATAATCCTGGCTGCTTATCTTCTTGCAATTGCTTTAGAAGTAGACTATCACTTTCGTCAACAGGTTTGCAAACCTAATGTCGCTATAAAGGTAACAGACTTTTGAGGAGTGACGAGAAGGCGGTGGTCTCCATATAATTGAAATTGAACCTCATGTTTGTAGCGAAGATAGATTCTACAATTTGAGGTTAAGCACTCTGACTATTGACCTATTGTAATTTATGCCTTTAAGATTAAATGGAGTAGGTAAGTATGCAATATCGTGCGATCATATTTATAATCATGCCACAGTAAGTTTTCATCGAAATACTTCAGTACATTATAGCGTGGGGCAAGAAATTCATGTCCTAAAACGGCCAGGCCAAACAAGACGGCCACCACTCACAGTCGAAGGCATCATACGAATCCCAGTCGAACAAAAATACTCTCATTCCCTGTCACCATGGATTATGGCTAAAGACAGGCTGGGATTAGTCAATTATTGCCTTCCAGCATGGCGCAAACGGGTTCGACTTTACACACGACCCGTTACTTACACCTCTGACATCATCTTGGTGACCTTCCCACGCTCCTTAACTATAGTATATACCGTCGTTATTGTTGATACGGTATTTTTAGTATTATTAGTAATGATCTCATCATGACCCCTGTTAATGTCACGAATCGTATTATTAATTTATCCGTCGTATTGATTCAGGGTCCACAAATTATCATGCCGTGTTTCGCGGGGCAGATATTGAAGTCCTCAAAGCATCGTATTTTGCCTTTTGAAGCATTAAGGAAGCTGGTAATTTTCTTAAAGCTTGCAGCGTGTAGCGAACAACGAAAGGAGCTTTTACAGGCCACTGATAAACGGAAATTTTGCAAGGAATAAAATGTTTGCCTAGTTTCTAGATTTTTCGCTCAAAACCCGGACCCCTCACTTTTGCTTCCGATAGATTGGCATAAGTATCCTTATGTTGTGGTGAATTCACGGTTTGACAATTTGTACAGGTTCATCACCAAGTTGGGCAAACGAACGGTATATGCACTAACGCAGGTCACATGTAAAAGTGGAAGCCTTAAGCTGCACTCGAGCGGTTCATTTACCGCTAGCCGAGAATTTCCATCACTGGGCCACAGTGGTCGCAGATCACGAACACCCATGATGTGATTAAATAACTTTCCTCGAACCAATGCGAATAAACATGATCAGTCCCATCCCGTTTGCAGCAGTCGACTCCGGCCTGTGATGATGTGGTCAGCGGAAGGCGTCACCATTACGACAGTAACCCTGTCATCTGATGAACAAAATGATTTTCGCAGGACTGATCGCTTCTCAGGAAAGGTTGAGTAACTTCGTCATTTGAGCATTGTGAATGCGAAAAAATAATGTTTCCTAATGGTTTTGTTCGTTTTTCTCGAATTTTAGGATGGAACTCCACAACCAAATCTCAAACATATCTTGTTGTCAGTACATCAGTTTCAAGAGCAGACAGCACAGGAGGTTTTACAGTCAACTTAATCATGGATATTCCTTTATTAAAGAGAAAGCTGACTGCTTGAAGCCCCATTTAGGGACCATCTCCAACAATGTATTCAGGAACCAATCCGGGGGAAAAAATTGAGTGCTTTGAGATGAGCATTTTTGGGTGTGAGTATATTTTGCCTATAGATTTAACTCAATTAGAATTAGGTTCCATAGTGGAATGAAAGTCAGTGAAACCATTTCGGTTGTCTACTGAATGTGTGTCACACAAGTTTGGTGCGCAACCACCGTCTCAGTGGAAAATAGCCATTTCCCTGGTTTTGGAAAAGGTATTGGTCTCGTCAGTCACTTGTATATAAAAGCAAATAACACTCATAAAAAAATTCCAAAAATGCTTGGTGTGGATTCTGGTGTTCCGATATGTCAAGAAAAACCGGGTTCTACGTGGAATGGAAAAGCCACTTGCAGCCCACCTGACTCATGGTGTCGAGTTTTGCGTCCGCCAAGCGAAATTAGACATTCTAATCCACGAAATATCCGTTTCTTCGTGTCACCCAAATAGACAACAATAAATAAGGCATATCAATCCGAACTTCTTACTTTTGGATTCATTTACTATGCCCTCAACTTTTCAGTGTCCCTGATTAGGAACCAATTCACTGAACTAAGGGCAATGAACTTGAAACTTTCGGCTGTTTGACGGGTTCGTATTAGAAACCTAGTAAAACTTTGCGTCTAAGAACGAGTAAATTGTTAAAATTAATTTCTAATCATTGATGCTGGTGACTAAACAATAAGATTGGATATTATTTAACAGACGATCCTATTACGTCAGCGATTGTTCATCCTGATTGGTTCCTTGGTACAGATTAGCTAATCGTGCTAACGGCGTCATTCAGTACAGGCAACTAAGTTTTATGTGTCGCCAGTGCCAGTAATTGATCGTTAGTGGACTTCATCTGATGTGTCTTTCTCCTGTACTTTCATGCCTTCATGCTACGGTGCATAAACAACACATCAAAAAACTTTCCTAAATCGCAAGGTCGACTTTGCCGTCCGAGTTCTATAGTGTCCAGTCATATCCATATCGGATCGCTGCATACCTGGTTTGGCACTAGAATCTCGTATGGACACTGGTGCATGCGGATCGATGAGAGTAGCACGATGGTTAGTCAAAATTATTTATTCAGGACCAAGTTTCAGAACCCCAACAGTGTTTGCCAATTTAATTTTTTCGTATATAAGTAGTATACAGACATTTGAGGAATCACTTTCTGCCTTCTAAACTTATCATCAATGTTTGGTTCACATAATTCAAACGAGATTTTAACGCCGTATGTTTGGACAGGTTGCTTCAAAATGAATTTAACTTGTACATTTACAAGATTGTCTCTCTATTTTGATTGTTATCACCTTGGGTGCATGCAGAAAATAAGTCATTCGATTGCAAGGACTTCCGAAGCTAGATCCGCTCATTGGAATAAGATCTTGATTGATGAATGTTCCCTGTATTAATGGGTTTATCACCGAATGCCTCGAGCACAATTACCAACAAGGGGGGAACCCCTTTTTAATGGATTCCCACTTCAGCACTGCTGAGGTGTACGTCACAAAAGCCGGTCTCCGAGTGGGGCATTTATTCTGATAGATCAGTTTGCTTCCTACAACGTTTTCACTAGTCATTTTAGTCAGAAATTTTAATGGAATTCAAAAAATAACACATATTTCGGTTACTCAACAAATTTTACAAGCGGACACGTCAAACGAGAAAAACATGAAGCGGGCTATCTTAATAAATGATACAATCTAACCAGATTGTTTTGCGATAATATTGTTAAACATATTTCCATATGCACAGATGGCAAACTGAACCACTGTATGAACGTGTGATGCAGAACTAAATTTGATATTCGTACACGGCACACATGTCAGATCGTCGACGAACAGCTGACCAATCATGAACATCCAACACACGAAAAAAAAAACAAATATACGAGCAAGAATTTTCATCACACCCGATAAAGACTATCATATCCGTACGGGAATAGTTTATGGGGCTTTGACACGATTACCGGAACGTGACCAAGCTGGAACTGAACGGGCATCGCCACGATCTGAATTCTGACGTTTTGCGAACACAAACCGGAAGCGGGTGAGAAGGCCAGAGAATTTTCGCCCCGGATAAGGCGAGTTTTCAGCATAGAGACAATTCATTTGTGGCGATTTGATGTTTGATTCTTGCTGCATATGAATTTAAATAGCTTGGATAACTCGGCAGAATCGAACTATTTGTAGTTTGTTTCCTTTCAGAAATATTATCATATAAGTCGACCACACGGTTTCCCAAACCCGGATCATGTTCTTTCAATGTTTGGAACAATAACGAGGGTAAATGATCTGTAATATGTCACCGGCCTTTTTATCAAGTCCTATCCAAAATTACAATTAATTGTGGACGAAGAAAAAAACACGGAAGTGGAACAAAATATTTGCCACCTAACGTTGTCAGGTTTTCGCACTAGTGCACACATATATGCAACTTCAGACTTTTTGAATGGCAAATAACTAGCCATGCTTGACCCCCGTTCATCATTGCGCCATTCAGCCAAAATCAAGTTCTGGCTCTTTGAAGATAATTCCTTAAAAATGATTCACCGTTTGACCTGAATAGGTTTGTGGAATAAGACAAATCGAAACAAATATCCGGAACCATCAAGACTGTCTTAAGTGAGAATAAGTGGATGTATAGTTTATTGGAATTACTGGAATCGGATATTGAAGCGATTAAATAGAGGAAAGTCAAATCTGCATGGCGAATTAGTTTTTCTTCCTCGAGTTAAATCTCCGCGAATATTCGGTTAATACTGTGAATGTGGTTTGATCCGTGGCATAGCGAATGTAATCGAAAATTTCTTATTTTCAAGGTATAATAGTCTACGGTTACAAATTCGAAATGAGGGTATTCCATAAGAGAGATTCTCCTCAGATTTTACCAACCCACTGTATATCACGATGATGAACCAGGTGCCACCGCCCAGCGTGGTTGTTTATTTTGTTTTCATACGTTGTAGTTATTAATTCAGAAGATGTTATTCACATATAATACTGGGTTTTCGAGCCAAAAGCGTAACTTAGTGAAACACAAATCAGCTAGTTGAACGCAAAACGAAACAAAATCCTGCGGCCTATGTTCTCTTTATTCGCCATACAACATCAATATTCACTTTACCATTCAGAAACTCTGGGTGGCCTGTTAGGAAAAATGACTAGTACACATCCACCTCACACGCAATGGTCACGAACTCGAAAAGAATAATCATGAGTCGAACACCCTAACCTTTAAGCCAACCTAGCAAGCTATCAGTAGTTTATCAAATATCGAAGTCAAATGTCATAGCGTCCTGGACAGTCAGTGGATTTTTGACAAAATACAAATTATTTGCCCACGAGGAGATCGACCGCCGTGTGAGAGACGGCTTCCATGAGGAATTCCTACCGGATAAAGCAGAAATACAGTGCTTTCATTATATCTGCACGGTTATTCGGCCACTGACGTTGGACGATAAATCATTTGGAAAAGCCACATCAATTCCTTTGGTGCTACTGATATTTGATTTTTTTTTTTATTGATTTTTGGTGACAAAGCCATATGTTGTTCCTGAGCAAGAGCTGACGTGAACATTTTCGGACCTTTTCACGAGGGCAGCCCGCTTTACAAATTCGTCGAGTTTTTTGAACCACACAACAAATAACCGATCGAAACTGCTCTGTATGAGTTTAGACACAAATCAGTCGTTGCTATTTGAACAAGGCTCGTACTTCAAATGTTGGTAAATTCCACAGTGTTGTACTGGGTTACCTTATAGTATTGTGTGAAAATTACGGTTGTTGAATAATGGGAGATTATGAACCTAACCAAGCGAGAACTCTAAATCTCACCGAGAATTCAGTGCAAATTGACAAAATCTGACGGTAGTACAAATGGAAACCAAGTTGACCACTTTTCTCACCCAATTTTTTTACAAACCCTCTCTTCCTGCCTTCGAATTACGTTCTGCTGGATTATCCAGTCCAACTGAGGACAAATGTGAACGATAAAGTGGTTCATGAAACAAGCGAGATCTAGGATTGCATAATGAAATGTAAAAGTAATCATTCATTTCTCAGGGTGGATACAGTTACAGGTGGAAATAATACCGGTAAGAACCACGATTGGGGTAGAAAGAAAATAGCTGGCTATTCTTGTCACTTCTTGTCTGGCTTTCTTTATTTTCCATTTGTACGCTCATCTGATTGTCGATCTGCAATGTCAGTTAGTTCCATTTGATGGCCATGCCACAGATGACTCGAAGAATCTTCTTCGGATACTGGTCCCGCACATGAACAGTCATTGGTTCTAACGACGTGGACTTAACGAGTTGAAAGAACTCGCAATAACAACGATAACTCTCCCACTTCACCTCGTCGCAGCAAACGGAACTTCATTGGTTGTTACAAATTATTGTTTTTGTCACGGTACCTCTACTTTGATATTCCTTGCAACACATTTAATTAATCTTGACTTGTGCCAAATTAGCAATATTATATGGTCATTTGTTTATGTGCATATTTCCTGAGTACAGGCAAATTTCTCCACATCAGTTCATTTTGGGAGCTAGGGCAAACACTAGCCACTATGCTCCCTTTATATAGATGGTCTGCGAGCATTCAGAATGCGAAATTTCATCAATACCTAAACCTGAATGACTCCTATGAAGAGAAACAGCTGAAGGGTCACTGGATTCGGGTTGTCAGAAAATGTTCGCCTTTCTGCCACGCCATACAACGTAGCACTGTTCTCTCTGGGGGATGACTTAACGCCAAGCTTTCTTTGCTAAAGCCCAAGTGAAAAACTGGCATTTTTTATACTTTTCAAAGAACCCTGAGATCTTGACAGTACTCAAACAAAGCTCTGTCTTGCAAGTGTTGGTCGGTTAAGAACTGTTTTTTATTAACCATATATTCGTTGTCTCCAGTCAGAATTTAATTGTTGTTTCTATCGCCTGTGGGTCGGGGCATATGATCTGACTTTTAATATCACACCGTCGGATATGTGGAAACCTAGAAGGGAAGGGTGTTTACTTTTACCCGAGATGGCAAACTATATGAACTAATTACCATCTTTATAACTGGGTATGGGTTATCGAATTATTATTCACGTGCTCATAGTACCCTAAGATCAACGAAGCATTAGAAAACCGGTTGATTTTGTTCATGAAACCAGACCACAGAAGTCATTGTACTTCGATTAATCACTTTAGTAACCGAACGGTGAGAATTTCCAAGTGGTTAATTTCGCGAAACCATTGCTGTTCTGGAGAATATTTATTTGCTGACAATAAGGATTTTATTTCAAGCTTTCATTATCAGTAAAACGTTTGACGGAATTGTTAACTGTTTCCGCACTACGCTGTGGGCATGAAACGTCTATCGTGAGTAAAAGTAGTCACATTTATTTGAGTCATACAGAATCATATAGAAAACACTGACTGGGTTCATCATATTTGGATGTTCAAAACTCCAGGATAATGATGGTTGTACAAATTAATGCAAATGGTTGCATTTCCAGATACCACGCAATCCTATTTACCCTATCTGTATTATTGGATGGACTGATGCAATATCGAAGATTAACAACAATTTCGCATCTAATGCTGTAAACATGGACGATAAATGACCAATCATGAATTGTTTTCGAGTCTTTTGCAAAAAGCCCTTGCTTAGAATAAGCTAGCCATTTGTGAAACCAAGGTTTTGCCTGCGCTCGCAACAGAAATGCTTGTTTTCTTGCGAATCGAATATGCAAAATTCATTCAAGGATTTTGAAAACGAACTGTTTGCCGTTTTATCCCAAGAAACTGCTCATAATTATCAAGAAACGCCTTCAGGCCGTGACATTCGACCAACAGTCGATAGTTCCGTGTTTGAATCTTGGTCCACAACGGATGTGAATTCTCCATGACTCCTAAGTAGAATGGAATAACTGTACATTGCGTTTTTGGATTTCAGCAGGATGTCAGTATTGACGTTGCACAACGAATTCTTGCAGGGTCGCATTCACTCTTGTGCTTGGTGCTTGTAAATCAGTTAAAACGATCTATGGTTTCCCTAAGTGGTATAGTCAAACTTGGGACAGGGTCATATCTGTCCAATTTGAAAAAAATTCAATTCCAAATCGGGTGTCACATGTTTTCCGTCAATGATTTTGATAGCTGACATTACTTTTGGTTTTATTTTACCTCTCTACTTTTACTGGATGTTTTTCAAAAGTTGTGCCACAGTTGATGGCGGACAATGTCTTATCCAATTCAGAAATGGCTACTTATAATTGAGCAGACTGAATCCACAATTTTATTCTACTCGGCTGTTTGTCCCTCGTTTAAATGCAAGTATCAAAACAACAACGAAATCTGAGTGTGAGAACGAATGGATACCGACTACCGTATAAATGTATGATGAACTTCAAAGGCTTCTCGGTTTGATCAGATGTTGAGATGTTTTTCTCGGACCCTCTATTTCGTATACCAATACATGTCAATTTAATCAGCGGTGATTTCTAGCATAGAACAATTTAAAGGAAACTTGACTGATGTACAGTTTTGCCACGTGCAGCCTAACGAACGGGTTTTCGGCTGATAACATGAAAACCGTGGAACATAATTAGTCGGGGTTCATCATATTGCAGCCGCGATGTCTTCCTAAGCCCATTCTAGAAAAGTTCAGTTAATTGACTCTGAACTGTAGTGAACTAATCCATTAGATATTACTAATTAAGCAAATTTTCCATCTGACAGTCAGTACATTCTGACTAATCTTTGGGTTGAGCAGAAGCTAAGTTTGTGATGACAGTCGAGGACGCCACTCCACGACTGACTTGACTTCGTTTCATTCATCTTGATCCTCCGTTTACTTGGACACGCAACTTCTCGCCCATCCACCCGGAAAAATATTAACCTGCGGTGTAGATTTATTAGGCTGTATTCCCTGTACACCTAGGGCTCCAAGGGAGATCAACATGAAAAATGCCTTTATTGGTGAACATTTCATTTCCCTCTGTCACGCATTGGAACATTCCGTTCACTTTAGACTGTGCAATTTACAAAATTATTCCTGAGCATTGACTGAACTGTTAAATTTAGAAGACGCATGAAATTTTCGCATCGCAAATGAGTATGCTGATGAAATAGCAGCTGTATTTTTGTTTGTTCGCAGTGTGGTCATGGCGGGTGAAGATTCAGATCTATTTATTTCGCTACTTTTCTGTTTGCATTGTATGGTTTTGCACGGACTTTGGCGTACAAAAATAATGAAGCGTTTCAGTCACAAAAGGTGGAGAGAAGAAAGGAAAAGTTGTTACACTTATCACCTCGAAAATCTGAAAAGAAAAAGACCTCGTTCAGGTATGATCAGAGCACATTATGATAGGTTGCTAAGGAACTCGGCTAAAACACGGTCACAGTTTGTCAACATGCATGCTAAATATGAGAGAATGAAGGTCCTAGAGATAATAATTTCAGAAGGCATGTAACGAAAAGCAGATTATGTTGAAATATGAGAGCAGCACTTTGAAATACCGTTGTGCACAGGATACGTGGGATCTGACAGAACTTTGTGGGCGAATTTTTCATATGCTGAAAAGTGTTGATTACATAAATTGAAAGACAAATCAGGTGGTAGTATGAAAGACACACAGCTAATGATTGATAGACCCCGACGAAGAATTTTGCAGTCCTTTTTAAATAAACCTGGAAAATAACAGGAGAACAGTCAATAAGGATTGGGAAAGCACATTAGTATACAAATCGAGAGATGGTGCTTTGTTTCGCCTTGTAGTGCCGAAGCTCCCTGATTTGAAATGAAGACCGTCGGGGATTTTTTACACAGGTGGAAATGTGAGAAGTCCACTTCAGAAATTTATCAACGGTAACTCATAAATATTTCACAGAAACAACCCTGGTAAGTGTTCCTGGGTTGATGGAAGACGTTTCGGATGGGTAGGCTGTTCAAGGGAGAGAGAACAGACATTCAAAACACTTAGATTTTTTGAAACTTAGACCAGCACATGCAGAGAAATCGCAAACAGAATATAAGTTGATGGAAAAACTTTGAAACTCATCGTTGCCCGAAACTACATGAGAGAAGGCAACATCATCAGCATACTTAAGCAGATGTAGGGGGAAGTTGGCTGACAAATTGATGATGTAGGTAGAGAAGAGAAATGGCGAAAGAACAGCACCCTGAAGCACTCCTGATTTGTTACTCAACGGTTTTGAAGTTTTACCGTCCACTCGTGTGTACTGGGTTCGGTTAGTAAAGTAATTAGACATTCATGCTTATGAAGGCCTGGGACAACCAAATGTCTTCAGTTTGTGAAATAGAAGAGACCGTGGGACTGAATCGAATGCCGGTGAATAGCCTAGAAAGGAGTAGCGCACAGATTTCATTGATATGTGTATGAACTTACAAATGTGCTGAATAAGGGAGGAGACAGCGTCCAAAGTGGACCTGTTAGATTTATAGGCAAACTGAAGTGGGTCTTCAAGAGGAAGATACATAGAAGATACATAGAAGAACGCAGGCGCTTAAGTATAGCACGCTCCGTCAGTTTAAGACCAGGACTTAAAAGCGTTGTGGGCAGACTGTGAGTACCAACCCTTGTGGTAATTTTGGTGGTGCAGCGAAGGTCGAGCACTTCTTCCCTAGAAGAACCTGAAACTATCATGTTATCATCCTGTACAAATATGACTGGGGTATAAGTCAAAGAATGGATGAAGGCATGCTTGATACTGATGACGTCTGCAGAACAATTCTCGTATCTCTTTTTCTTCGCACACAACAGTCGAACGCCTTGCCATAGGAATCGGCTATTGTTACCACTCCAGAGTTGGCTGGAAAATGTAGTATCGACGCGTTTGAGTTAAGCTTTTATTGGGCTAGAAGTAAACCGCACAGTTGAGTTAATACAGAATTTGCAGAAGTGCTGCTTGCGTCTTCTAGGAGAGATTTCGCCCATCCATGTGTGAACCCAATGGTCTCAGACTACTGGATCCATAATAATAAATGAGATAAAATTTTGAGTTTCTTGAGACCAATGCCCACATTGTTCCAATCCAACGCTGGTCAATTGATTCGTTTCACTTGCGTTTCCACGCCCGCTTTTGTCGTGCAAAACAAGTACAATGCTGCAAATAAACGTCAAATTTAAAAAATCTACAATTTCGGATATTTACTGCAAGTATTCCTTACTAACGCCTGCTTGATTTGTCCGCCTAACCGAGTTAGCTAACGACTGGTTCTGGCCGCCTCTTATAATCCTGAATTGGTTCATAAAGGCTTAAAACACACTGTAAGAACCAACAAGATAGCGCTAGAATCGATAGAAGACACTGGATGTATAGCTTATGAAGTCCGTCATTGCCTAGTCGCATTGCTTCACGACGCAGCTCAGTGATGGAACAAGTGAAAGATCGTCTTCCCTCGGCCTAATAGTAGTATGTATCTGTTATGCAGCAGGCGGGAAAATGCATTTGAGGTTAAGAGTTACGAGGTAAACTTTGTGTGCCTCATTCATGACCCACGGTGATTGTCAATATTGCACAAAACAATATTCAGTTGTCTTTTTTCTGGGACCGTAGCCTGTTGACGAATAACGTTCGACTGATAATCTAGGCTACTTCTGCTTGGAAAGCCTAAGTGGAACGAAAGCTGGTCCTAAACCAGCTACCTCAAGACCTTCATTAAGCGGTTGGTGAGCAAGTCCCCAAATAATTGTAGGGGTTCGAGGTACTGACTCGTCATAACCCCCGCCTCGATCAGAAATCAACACAGCTGCAGCGAATTCGCGATGATTATACCAATCAATAGGCGGAAAAAAACGACGCATGAGAAATTTGATGAGTGGTGAGTGACCGAATCAGCCGGCAGAACAATCAATCGGTGAGTGTTGTTCGTCAAAACTAATATAAGCTATTTTATTTTCAATAATAGACGAGTATTTTGTCTGCTCGACTTGGTATTTCTCACTAGATTTGGAGGGAATTGAAGATAGGAGCCGTGAAATCGAATCAATTGAATAATTGCTGCCGAAGTAGGGCAAACATATGTTGATGTTTTGTGTGCTGCGAACCTTTTTGGATTAACACCGCGGTGACTGACTGTTCCCAAGTTATTGGTTGGTAGTTGACCAGTAGGCAGATCAAAATATGTCAAGCTTTTTGGGCCGCATTTTGTGTCCGGAATCGAGAACACCATAGGTTAGGTCATTTTTTCATGTGTAAATACCGCATTAAAAGCGACATACTGATGTTGGCAAATGTGATAAATTTTATAATTATTATTATAGACAACAACACATGTCACACCAGTTGTTCGGTGCAATGTGGATCATGCAATCAGGACGTCCTGTAGATTGCCCTTCTTTTAGGATTATTTTCGACACTCGCGACCGTACAGGAAGCCCGATGTTGAGGGTTATAAGGAGTCGATGTTTGCCTTCTACATGCACAGGTTGACTCAGTTGGATTGGACCAAAAGACTTTCTCCTGCCTTCCAGGCAAATGTTTATTTCACTGCGTGCGCGTGGTTCAGGAAAATGCTACTTTTAGAGATGAAACTAATGTTTCTTAAAATAAATTTAACACGGGAAGAATTCGGTGTTTGATTTTCTTGCACTGCTAACGAACAAATCTTGATCCAGGAAAATTTGTTTTGTTTAAACAGCTTGGGCTTAAACCAACAGATGTGTTGTTCGTCTAACAAAATCAGTTTGCGTGAATTTTTATCACACATGGGATTGAATGATGCACATATTTTCAATAGCCATATTGATTTTTGAGTTACAGAGCTTGGACTGTTGGCATACAGTCATAAGACCGTAAAAGGGATTGAATCAAACGAAGACTTCCAACACTAGCGCAAAACTATCAACTACTCCATTTCTCGCGTTATTTCTGAATTAGTTCAAGGTTGTTCGGATCTACGTCAAACATTTTCGGAATTGGGTAACGTCATACCTTTGCCTCACATAGTATCTCCAGAGTACATCAGCTCGCAGATATCTGCTCGTATAGGATGAACCACGATCCAGATCCATACAAACGAGACCTCAATGAGTCATCTGAATGATATTCCCGAATAGTTTCGATATAAGCCGACTAATTTTGACAGTTCCTAAACAATACTGGGAGTGGCATATGATTTTCTTGGTTTCCTTATAAAGACTAAATCACTCGGTATTCAAGTATTCATTCACCTTGGGAATTTGAATTGCACTAGGAAAAAATCGATGAACATACAGGTAATCAGTGAGTGCTCAGATTATTTCTTGCAATATATGGGATGCTCATACCATGTGGCAGATTGTCTGACAAACAAGCTGAAAACGGACTGGAGCAAATGACCATGGAAGTTTTTTTCCATATTTTATAAATACGGATGACAACACTACTGAACAAAGTTCCAATGGATTGCTTTCATGAACTGGGGGAATAGATTTAGCAGCGAAGGAATTCCTGGTGTTGAGGCAGTCTTCAAATGGTTATTAAAGGCTTGAAACCACTGTGCTTTGCTAGCCCTCGTTGGCAGTGCATATTCATCACATCTGTCAGTGGATGACAGTTTAGTCACCAGTAGACCTGAGTTTGATAGAGCAGTCTCACTGGTTGTCAGTGGTTGTTCGAAGATGGACCGTTCTATTGAAATCGCAGTCAATACACAAGTGTGGATGCAATTCGACTTTGCCAGACGGCGAGTAAGAACACGTTATCTCATTGGCTGTCAATTCCTAGCTGACACCAACGCTCGGCTGGAAGATAAGTGTGTGGGACACACACTGAGAAGGTCATGTCGTGGGCACCAATAATCAGTGAGGATAGGCGTTCCGGATTCGAAAACAAAAAGAAATGAACATGTTCAGATGACATTGCAACATCTCAGAAATACAATTGTTCTAAAAGGGGATTGAATGAGAAGTGAAAACGTGGGCCGTGTTGTGCTAATACGCCGCGTAGAGGTGATCGTTCGCGGTGAAGTGCGAGACATTGTGTTATTATTCAATAAGTTTGCCTCATAGACCTCCTCACTCATTGAGTTCCGGTTCACGAGGTCTCCTGTCTCCTACCTTGCAGATCCTACCATTTTCCCCCTGGAAGAGGGCTGTCCCGGCATATTGCAACATGCATCAGGCGAGACAGACCAATCATCGCGCGATGATGTGAATGGCAGTCACACACCATGCACGGAAAATAGCCTACAAAATTAGCATTTTTTTAATTAGGTCCAGATTCTGTGCTTGGTTGGGTTGGCTGTTACT
This sequence comes from Fasciolopsis buskii, assembly GCA_008360955.1. Taxonomy (NCBI): domain Eukaryota; kingdom Metazoa; phylum Platyhelminthes; class Trematoda; order Plagiorchiida; family Fasciolidae; genus Fasciolopsis; species Fasciolopsis buskii. The sequence continues at coordinate 92,087 of LUCM01009050.1, forward strand.
GGGGCAAGACTGACCGGCTGGAGAGCAGACCTCAAAACAGTAATTTGACGTTACCCAAAACCTGGGACAACCTACTGTTTCTTATTGCAGAAAACATGAATAGATCTCCGTTCTACTTCGGCAGCAATTATTCAATTGATTCGATTTCACGGCTCCTATCTTCAATTCCCTCCAAATCTAGTGAGAAAGACCAAGTCGAGCAGACAAAATACTCGTCTACTATTGAAAATAAAACAGCTTATATTAGTTTTGACGAACAACACTCACCGATTGATTGTTCTGCCGGCTGATTCGGTCACTCACCACTCATCAAATTTCTCATGCGTCGTTTTTTCTCCGCCTATTGATTGGTATAATCATCGCGAATTCGCTGCAGCTGTGTTGATTTCTGATCGAGGCGGGGGTTATGACGAGTCAGTACCCAGTACACTTACACAAATTCTCTGGGGAAACAGTGAATATGTACTCGTAAGTCCCTGCTGACATCCGTTTATCATATTGTCTTTCGTTTAACAGGTAGCCTATACATTGTTTCAAAACAGAACGGCGATGTTGGGTCTCTGCGAAATGACGTCAGAGTCAACCGATAAAACTTACCTTGCTTCTTCCGCATTTCTCAAATAAGTGAGAACCTGGGACCGTTTGACTTGGCTAATCGTACGACCTGAATGCATTGGTTTTTCCAGTTCCCCTTAATAGTACTTTCTTTTTATCACTGCGGTTTGTGACGCGTTCTAGGATAAACCCCAATGGATCCGGATGGAAAACTGAGTATGACTGCTTCACAGCATTCGTTTGCGTTTCCTTCCACTGGCATGCAAAATAATCCGGAATTGGAAATCTACCAATCAAATTCCTCACTGACTACTGTAGTTTTGCCACAGAAGCGGAGTAGCAAGTGTTTCAAAGTTAGCCGGGAAAATGTTTGTGTGGATGAAACGGAACCCGAAGGTCGGTCGAATCTCGTGGATGACCACCAATCACCCACCGAATTGGAAGCACACGACAGAAATAAGAAGTCCAGTACATTGGAGTCAAACACCAAATCAGAAAGTTCCGTCACCAGCAAATCCAAAATGGGAGCTAGAAAAACCTTTATGGTACGTGATGTCCAGTTTAGCTCGTTCCTGTTTTTGAACGTTCGGTCTATTTGGGCACTTTTGTTTTCGATGCTACTGAACTATTTACATGGAACTGAAATATCCAAGCTTTGGAAGTTGTAGAACTACGGGCAGTTAATAGGAACTCCTTAGAATGTGCCGGTTCTCGCTGATGTGAATGACCAAGAATCATGCGTTCATTTTCGCCCTGTCGAACAACAGCATGTCAGTTTCTCCTTTAAGGCAAATTGAGAACAGAGTCCTTTCATACTACCAGACTTCTTATACGCTATGTTAACTTCATTGTCGCGAGAAAGTAACCAAGCTTCCTTATATCTTACTTTGTATTTAGTCCAGTCCATGTAAAATGGTACTGCCTCAGGTTTTCTGCATCACGTATATCATAGAGGCAAACGTGTTCCCCCATCTGCCCATCAGTTCTTCGTATATTTCGTCTCATCCGCATGATATTGTACACCTGCTAGTTAGTTAGAAATAGACCAGATTATCCTATCTATAGAAAAGCATAGTGTCTAAAGTAACTGCAATTATCCGTTGATAGGAACAGAAGCGGGAACAAAGTGCAGCAAACTGGCTGGTTACTGACGTCCAGAAACCGGCTCGCAGCATCTATATCTATAAGAAAAAATAAATTTATTCTTTCCTATCTCAGTAATTGCATGTGATTCATTAGTACCTCAAATAACTTTGAGTTACTAATCAGATTTAGCATGCAGTTCACTCATTACATATGAATTCATCCAAAGCAAACTCATGTCCAAGCACAACATGTTAGCTTTGGTGTGATTGAAAGTTGATCCCTGATTTTTCACGGTGCAATTAAAAATCCAGTGGCCAGGATGCAACTCGATCAATTGGGAGATGACTGCCGTTTACCAATTCCAAATCGGTATTTGATTCAACCTGCTCAAAATGCGCTTTCCATTGTATTCCCAAAAGATGGATTATAGTTTGACCCATGCAGCACACCTCACAGGTACAGTCAAATGGATATCTTCATTCAGACGTGAATTCTCAGGCTTTGTGTTTGCAATTGGAGAATAAAGCAATAACGGAAAATCAAACGAAGTTCAGGAGCAAAATGCCCCAGTCTGAGGATGATGTGCGGCCAAATCTGTTGGAACATTTTTTCTTGGACAGATTCGTCAGCTGAAAGCTAGGATAGACTTTGGTGACAGTGACATCGATGACAATTTCGTTTGTCAAATTTCGTTTCCCCTTTGACTGTTTACCGTCAAATAAATAACTGGCCGTGTATAGAAGCAAGGCCGACACGTGATCAACGGAATAGCAGTAGAAATAATGGGGTTTGCTCTAGGATGTTTCGCTGTCTTCAATTTGCTTGGATTGCACATTTCAAGACTAAACCTCTGATCGACATCTTTTCTAGTCATCATAAAAGAATTCCTATCAAGCAAATCTGAATCTCAGTGAATCTTAGGTCTTATGTGCCAAAAATATGGCAAACAACTGGTTGGTGTTCAGTAAAAAGGAGCAATCTTCTGCGCTTATACAAGTGGCAGCGACTAAGCCAACGAAACATTCTAAGCTAGCCGAATAGATTTCCGCTAGTTCAAGACAACCTCACGGATGAATAGAGGGAAGAACAGCTTGCCAACAACTCGGTTGCAACTTAAAGTCCCCTAAATCGTTTACCACACCGTTTCGCGGTTTTGTCAAAAATATTCCAAAGTGGTTTACCCAGCTCGTGTCTGCGTCCCAAAGAAAAAGTATCGTACAGGCCAGCACATCCCTTTAAAGTACTTGTAGACATATACACTCACAAAATGGATCACACTTAATATCTCCCAATTGCTTGGCAATTCTGAGTAGATTTTATGTAATTCAAAGCAAGCCCGGGAAATTTCAAGATGTCTGAACAACTCAGGCGGAGACAGTACAAAAGAATTGCTGCTGCATTAAGCCCTAAGAAGGTTTGTTTCCCAATTGTGTTCGAGGAACTTTTCACTGCGGTCCTCAACTGTTCAATTTTTCGTCCACAAAATTAGTACATTTCTTTGTATTCCTCAAGTGTTGTGCAGGATTATTCAGTCCGAACAAGGCTTAGGGAAAATAACCATACTGGGTAGAAACAACAACGTTTTAATCTCTGTGATAAACCCGGGTTAGTTTCCCTCCGATTCTTCCATGCGTCATTCGTATTTTTTCTTCTCTCTCTCGCTCTGCCTCGTTCTTGATGTAGAGCTTTCTCCGTAGAGGATTCTCACTCAGACAAAAACGTCGCGAGCACAACACAAAAGACGACGTGCACTCGTCTGCATTTGAAGCAATGCATGCCGCTTCGGTTATGCAATCCCACTTGTCCAAATATATGGCTTTGGATGGATCACTGAACAGGTTTGTGAATCAGTGATCGATTATATTAATCTCTCTTGCTTTTTTGCACTGCTTGTTTCCTTCCGGCTGAGCTTGGGTTGCGATACCGTGTGTACACAATAAAACAGTCACTGAGTTCTTTTGTTGTAAGGCCAAAAATTTTTATCCCAGTGATTAATAAGTACTAATAGTTTCCTATGATTTAGGAAAAACGCAGTATTTTGATTCTCCGCAATCAATGGTAATAGTAGTAGGTTACGTGTTCCGTTAGGTTCTTCATCATGCGGTATCATCGCCCAGCTCACCGTTAGGAAACTAGCTCAGCAATGTACATCATTTTCAGGCTTTTCAAGAATCAGTTGTGCATATTCGTCGAGCCTTAACCAGGTCTCGAATTCGGGGCGAATGATTAAATCCAATGGTTTTTACTAGCCAGAAAAGATCTCAACACACTGTCGAGTTTCGTCACAAGATTTCCTGCTGCCATGTAATAAATTGGTTTGGTAAATAGCAAGCAGTGTGTTTACTACCGGAAAAATTAACAGAATTTCGGCGGCTAACGCTCTACAGTTTGGATATAGTAGTCATTGCTATCCCCAGCAAAATCTTGAGAATTCCCCGTGATCTTTAGTTCAAGAAAAAACGAAGTGATTCGCAATGAACACTCCGGCAGGATAGAGTGTATGTGTTTTCTGCAAACGCTGATCTTGGACTAGGTCAACGTTTGTGCACACTGTCGTTCAGGCGTAAACCGTTACAAAGTATCCTTTTTCTATTTGAAAATATGACAGAACCGTCGAGAAACACAGTGAGATCAGATTTCCCGTAATGGGTAAACATGTGGCTATCGCACGAAGTACTTGATGTGCGTTCCCGATAATGTCACTTGACATTACAGTGGACCGCTTCAGATAGCATGAACAAGAAAGTTAGCAGCAGCATCTAATCCACTTTGCCACAAACGAAGATTATTGGAGCGAAAATGGAAAATTTCATGACTCTCTAAAGTGCAAAAAATAAAATACTAAAGCATTATTAACTTTTTCAAGTTTTTAAGTGAATGTGGTTTCACCGATATCTGCTACATTATACTTCGGAACGAAATCTGATTGGCTGTAACAGTAACTGACATGCCATATTTTCATTGCTAACCAGGAAAATCAATCATACTCCTTCAAGCATAGAGCATGGAAAGCTGAAATTCTTTATAGGGTAATGCAGAATAACTGGAATGACATTCAAGAATATATATGCAGCTTTTGATGAATTTAAACAGATATGCTGCTCTCTCTTGACAGAAATGTTCATCTTAAAGAAGACTGGTGCTGGCCAAGTGTTGAATTTCTTCTAACTTAGCGTAGTTTTCATGAAACATCAGGTCCGCTCCAGGACGGAAGTGAATATGTCCTATCACCTTTCGTGGTTAATTGTCAACTAGGTCCAGTCTACCCTCGAACCGAGAACATCACTGAAGGCGAATTGTACCGATCAAAGGATGACGGTTTGATTCGTTAACAGGAGACTTATTCAGCCGGATGACTATTACAAACTTTGGAGTATCTTTCGTCGGCAGACCGAACAGTCAGCCCAATCAGGTGACCACTAACGGACTGGTTGTCCGAATTCTCTTCTTTCCAACTTTCAGTTACCTGCGTGGTGGCCTTGAAGTGTTCAGAATGGAATTTTCTGGAGAAATTGAATTCCCACCTTGAATTCTGCCATAGCACAATTATATTGTAACAATGTGCTCTCAGTAAAGCGATATCTAAATATCTAAATATCTAAAAATGGCACCACCAGAGCAACTATTATGTCAGCCATTGAAAATATTATCTCGTTAGTTGATCCTCAGATGCAATTTCTCTTCGTACAAACGTACTAGTAACTGAATAAACAACTTCCCAGCTGCTTAATCTTCACTATGAACGTTCTAATTTAAGAAGTCACTGAGATTGTTCACTGAAGAGACTTTTTATACCTATTTTATCCAAACGTAGACGAAATTATTTGCCGTCTGCTGTACAGGCAACATTACGGCCCACAAGTGACACAGACTCCAATGATCAAAGCACCTCTTCATCTGTGGAAGATATTCCACCCCTAACGGGCGGGTCAGATAAACATCCAATTGACGGATATGATGGTCAGCATGCTCCGGGTAGTGATTCGCGGAGCGCTCATAGTGCCCAAATTAATCGACGACCTCCGCGTCCGACTCAGTGTTGTTCCCGGCTGAATACCGTTCGAAGTACTAATGGCCTAAGCTCACCAATCAATCGAATCTGGGAGCCTGGTTGCGCTCAAAATGAGTCTGAGCAATCAGTTCAAAAGTCTGATAATACTCCGATGACACCAACGAACGCCCCACGAAATGAAGCCTTTCTGAGACGTCCGAGAACACCAACCCTGGGTCGTGCAGCTCTGTTGGTCCGAGCAGGCTACTCTCCGATGGAGACAGCAGAATTTGTTGGGAAAATATCTGAGCGGATAGATCGTGCAAATGCCAGTCCAATCTGTGGAACATCGCTGAGTCGCAGTTCCAGCATCAACCAGGAGCTGAGTGAGAAGGCACGGACTCCTTTGGAAAGGTATGTTTTCACTAGTTGCTTTGTGCTGGTGAACTATCGATAGTAGGCCTGGAAAAGACCCTCATTTAGGGTTGATGGTTTCATCTATAAATTTGTCTCTTACAAACTGTGAATGATTTTACTGTTCAATGTCATTTTCCAGTCAAAAACAAGTGAAAATTAATCAATTTGAGCAATCTACGGTGATTTCTCTAAGCCAATAATAAGGCCGCGGACAGCAGAGCGCTGCCAAGTGGGGAAGTTGGTCGGCGACAAGAGGCTTCGAACCTGCTAACTTTACGTCCAAAAGCCACGACTTTATCCGGCTGGCCACTGCCGACCCCAGTAGTTGTTTATTAAAGTGTGGAACTCACAATAGTTATATGAAAACCCATGCAAAACGGTACTTCGGTCAATGTTCCCCATGTCACACAAACTCCTTGATTTATTAAATGGATTTAGGTTCAGTGGTCCTATGATCAAACCCTTAAATGTGAGATCACACACCAATCCGATCGTGGTCACCAGCCTGCAGGACTAGTCAAACCAAACGGCAAACAGGATATGGGACTTTTAAGAGCACAATATGCATAGGAATGGTTTAAACGTAAATACGCGACTATTTGGACTACTGTCTAAATTCTTACACTGTTATAGGGTGGATCATGGGGATCCTGGCCCATATTTCAGACGGGGGTCTAATCGGGTAGGTTCACCGGTTAAGGTTGTCACGGAGTTACCATTTAAAGAACAACTAGTCGTTCACCGTCCTCCGATCTTTGTCCACCCTCATAAGTCTACCTGTTGCAACGATTAGTAACATTTTAGAATTCCAAGGCGTTTATTAAACTGTTATTTATTTACTGCTGATAAAAAACGTTAGTCAGCCATAATGAGCAACTCGAAAGATTGAGAAAATCTTCCCACCCCTGTCCAGCCTACCATAACCAGATTTATGATTGCGTGTTCTTCGTAAAGAATCACAAGAAAACAGCTTTTGTGGAAGAATAGCGAATGAATTCTAATCAATAGGTCTTATGTAGTCGCATGATGAGCATAATAGTGATCCATAGAAGTGAACTAGCCACTATGTTGAAGGTATCAATAAAGGAAATAGTTCCTTCAACAAAGTGTGATATAAGCAATTTTATTCCTTTTTATAGCAGACTATGTAATTGAGAAAATACAAAAATCATTAGCTTCAAGATATTGCTACAACCACACAAATGATGTTATGGCCATCAGATATGCTCAGGAAGTAGATGTGCACATTGCTTTCGAATCTCACGGGGAATTTAAAGTTACCTTTTGGTACTGGTTCTTGATAGAACGATTAGACCGAACGAACTGTAATGAAGAAGCTTATCAGCATTCGCCTGCACGATGCGGCAGAGTGTGTGCAATATTTCATATCTCTTGAGATTAGTCATAGTAACTCCTGAAAGATCTTGAGCACTGGATGCTTAGACAGACATGCTTGAAGTAAATGTTCTTCAGGAACTGAAAACCACGATTACAATGTTTTAGGACTGAACTGGAACAGGAATATGGCATTACATTCCGTTAGAAAAGGAATATCCTCATCAGCTCGCATGTAAAATATATGACTTTTGTCACTGACGCAAGACGACAATTTTTGGACATTACGTTTTTCTGCGTCGCTCCAGTTCTCAAGGCCTTGGCTGTCAGTTCCTTTTATCTTGCAATGATCCCTAGCGGCTATGTGATATTTTCCTGTGACTTGGTTCACGCGCCTGGGGTATCAGAAAAACGATGAATTTATTGCATTCCCATCAGTACGAAAACAAAACAGTGGTTTTCTGTTGCTTCTTCGGGCGGTGTTTTTGTTTACGGCCTCGCCATGTTACTGAAATCATTCAAAAGTAGTTAAGCAGTGTCTGTAAACGGTAGAAATAATCGGACAGATTAAAATCTGCTAGCGCAGGCTGCCGGAAAATGTGTGAAGTTCGCCCCATTTTTAGTCATGCACTATGGCTGAGATCAGCTGTCAGATTCCGGCCAATTAACAACAAAGCGAATTATCATAACCGGTGAATCAAAACTTAAAATGAGCGATTTGCATATCCTTAGCTGACAAGATCGTCAATGCATGTTTAAACTTAATTGGCAATATTCTGTTCGTCTTCCGTTTTCAATAGTAAGTTCTTTCCCACATTCAGGACATACCTCTTCCAATAGTTGCAGAGTGGAAATTAAAACAACACATTAATAACACTCATTGAATTTCTAGTGATAATAATGTGTATTGGCGCTTAACTGTGAGACTTGGGGATCTAAGCAAAAACGTTGAAGCTGCCACCTGAAGCTTACCAAAGACCGGAGTATCTAATTTCTTGAAACGAACAAGCAAACGAAACAACCTATGTATTTGCCAAGTCCTGCTGGTAATGGACGGCTTATCACATTGTTCTCCGTGGGGACGAAAGAGTTCTCCAGCGTGAACGTTGGGGCTGTTCTAAACGTCAAATCGAGGGATTTGCCGGATGCGCACGTAAACGTGCAATGCTTCAAAATGATCTAGAACATTAATAGTTGAAAATTTTAGACTAATTCTTAATTTATTCGTTTCTGGCCAAACCACGGCTTTGATTTGATGCCGGCTAGTACTAAAACTAAACTCGGTATAGGCTTCCAGTGTTTGAAATTTAATTTGGCAATGAATGCAGGGTATGCTGTCTGAAATATTCGTTGGCCCATTAAAAAATTTATAAACCAGGTTGATTAGGCTTTCCGTCAGATTGTACCACTGACATAAAACTTCTGCTATTTTGAATTCCAACTCGAGCACTCTGCTTGTTCTTCTATGGTGATTCCCTAATGACCACCGGCGGTAAATTCCGCATAATCGGACCACATTTCCAAACAATGTAATCATCACCGAACGTGCCTCGTTTGACTATCGAATCCGAAAATTTACAATTCTCATCGCGACTACTGTTTAGATAGTCTGTTGCCTTGAGTTAAAAGAACAAATGCCACTCGTGCTAGTTTGTAATGCATTACCTAATAAGCCGAGTTTTGATTCACGACAAACAAGAGACCGTGAAAAATGTGCCCGATGTGAGCTCGCTGAATTGCTGTGTACACCAAACGAAGTTCCAAAGACCGTATCAAAGACTATGACATCACCACTGGCTTGGTCACTTTATCACATGACACGGCAAAAGTAGTGAACTTGACTGGGTAAGTTAAGGCAAAATTACTTTTGCTGTACCCAAAAAAGAGCAAAAACAGGTAAACAACTTCAAAATCTGAATCACCAAATAAATGCATATTTTTCGATTCGAATCTCCTCATCTTTTTCCACAAGAACAATAAGCTAATTTCAAATTACCTTGGTGACTGATGTCTATTTTGGAATGAGTTGATTTTAGTAGAGAACCGTTTCATTTCACCTTGCTGTTGGTTTTTCTCATTTAGTTCCACTTATTCCACATCCACGCTGACAAAACAAGACAAAGCTTGCGAGGCGAAATCTCTTCCATACACCTCGCACTCGACGCAGCCGAGCAGCCTGGAAAAACCAAAAGTTCACCAGTCCGTGTTGGATAAAAATGTGCACAACTACGATGCGGTTCCGGACGAACAAAATCATCAGCTAGAAATGAAAGAAAATCACAGATCATCAGCCTCGAGGGATTTGAGACCAAACAGTATGACAACCTCAATGCTTTTCACAAAAGTCTATAGATCACCGGTCTGTACAAACAAAATTTCCAAGATCGACGCTAAACTTCGGACAAAATCTATCTCGGAATTAGGGAGCTCTGATACAACCATGGAATCTGAGTATATGTGCACCCGAGAATGGCGACATCATTTCGGACATGACCCGGACCGGATGCAAATCACGAATGAACACGTGACCGATTTGAAACCGGCTAAAATACAAGTGACGATCCCATCGGATATGACGAACAGTTCCGTACAAGTCAACACAAAGTCTCATTTGTCACTGCCAGCCAATTCTGTCGTGGTCACTACAAAAATGATTCATGGTAGCTACTACGAGGGTGATTTGAGTATACGCAATTTACGTAGTGGGATTTGCGTGGCAGAACCGGAAAAAGTGAGCATAGAATAAATTATTTCTTTCACTATATCAAACCACGTAGGAAGTAGTATCAGAATTTGAAAAATTGGCTCTCTATTAAAGTGGGCAGGTTTGTGATTATTGTTGACTTGGTGGAATCTGTTACACTGGTCTCCATGTACAATGTAGATTTATTTTCCATCTCTAGTGGGTACGGGGTTGAAATGACTTTCAGCAAGAGAACGTAGTCTTCGTCAAGTTCGAGTGTAAGAAAATGCTCTAGCTTGATCTCATGATTATCAAGTACTCTGGACATTTACCTGCGGTAATTTAGATATTCGGATCTCAGCTCTGCTAGTCAATGGTATACAACGAAAGTTTTCTGTCTTTTGGCTTGCTACTGCACTGCTAAGTCTGCGCTATTCCGTGTTCAAATGTTAATATTAATAACATGATTATTTGTATTTCTGTTTGTTGATTTTCTTCCACAAATGTCTTTCGACCGTGTATTTTACAAAATGACAGTACACATCGAGCACAACTTCGCTGCTGTTCCCAAAACCAATAACCATCGAATTTATACAGATGCGAACAAGTCAGCTTCCTATGCGTGCAAAAATCACAGTATGAACTACGTTACTACAGTCTGGTATTGAGTTTGCAATTAGTCTATTAACAATAATAATGGTAACTGAGACAAAGAAACATGGTAAGGATAATATGGATTTATGCTTCACGATGCAGAAAACCCTTCGCAAAAAAGTAATATCAAGTCGGAAGAATGTTAATTCATCAAAACATCGAGGCAGTCGCGGAATTCGTGCTTATATGTACTTTCATTTTTGCAATAATAATGTTCTTGGCACAAACTTTCTATGGCCAACAGACGAGGTAGTTTTTGTTGGCTCAATTTGACTGATGGACCATGTCTGCTCCATGTGGCCGCTTATTATAAGTTACATTATTTCGTCCGAATGAACACAATAAGTCAGGTCCTGCCAGAGTCACCGAGGTGTCCCTTTGCTCTACAGTCTTATTGTTAATGTGAAATAACCATACTTCCCGAGCAAAAAACGTAGGGCTAGTTAAAAATTTGGGATGAAAATTTAATTTTTTCATAGAAACAGGAGTCGTTCTCCGAGATAGGCTATGTCAACGCGTTCGTTTTACCACGCCACCCATAATTGAAACAAACCGCCTGAACTCATCTAAGGACATAATGATGTTATTGATTAGTGATCATGTTAGAATTGCATAGGACATTAAAAATTTTATCTTTCTTTTCCGAAGACTAATCTTGAACGGGAAACAAAATAATTCAGCTTATTGGACGACTGAAACCGAAGCAGTTCAGACGGTTGATAGCTCACCGACAGAAATGAAAACTATCAGACTGTTGGATTAGATGAATTGATCGCATTCTCTTCGGTTTTATTGACATTTTTTGAATATCACCTGATCATTCAGACCAACGAAGCAAATCCCGAAAGATAGATGAGGATGCGTGATCGCAACGGTGAACAAGAAAATGACAAATTCTTTGGCGAACTGTGCATGTAGATTCGCGTTTTAGGCATTTCATTTAAACTGGTTGTGAGACCCATATTCAGCTGATTGCCTTGTGCTTGCAAAGGGTGGACCCGTGAAAAGCAAACCGGTTTACGATTGGGTTAAATTTTAAAGACCACATCTTTTTCTCTCCTGGTCAAAATGCTAAATTAGAATCGGTCTACCTTAGAAGTTTCTGATACTGCATTTCATTGGAATACGTCAAAGAAATTCAATTACATGTTCCAGTGGTAGATTACCAATAATCAAATTCAAGTTTCCAGTTATGATGACTTTTCAGTCTGGTTCCCTACATGCTCAGGTATTCCTCAGCCATGTCCTGTCTCTCTCTGATTATAAAACTGTCCGTGTCCTTTTGTGAGCATGATGCGATTGGGATCTCTTCAAAGAGAAAACCTCGGTAGAATGTACGTCCAACATTTTCCTTTTGCGGCCAGATTCAGGTAGAACGCAAGTATTCCTTGACAGCGAATACACTTTTGATGTGATTTTTTCGCGTTCAAATTGCAAAATACCACTACGAAAGCAAGTGGATTTGCACCCTAACACTTCTTTTGCTAGGCATAATCTTCGACATTTGAGCTGTTAAATCTCACCGGGTGATTATGTAATAGACAAAGGGACTTCTCACTGTCCGAGAGTCAGATTAGATTTTAGCGATATGACATGTACTGAGCTGGATTAGGCATCAAATTTCAAGTTTGTACTAAGGCAGTGCGATCAGACAGATATGACTCGGTATCATGGTTGTAGAGCTGAAAAGACTTGTGGCAGCTTTCCACGTTTGCACATTGGTTTCTTGTGGAGAATTTCAGACTATAGCATGCCGTTAGCAACACTGAGGTTAGACATAGTGCGTTCCGTTACTCACCAAAACCCGTGGAATAAGCAGTAGACTTAAATAGGTTGACGTGTTTGGGACCTTTTGCTTTTGTCATCTGAGCACAAAAGGTAGTTGAAAAATGGAATTATTTGTCCATTCTGTAAGATGGGGGAAAGATATGATGACTCTTACCTGTGCAGTGATGTTGACTAAATACTTGTGCCAGGCCGTTGGAAATATTAAGCTACTTCGTTCAGTTTCACGATGAGCGGCGTGTTCGCATTCAAAACTTCTTCTGATGTGATAATTCATAATTTTTTACACACTTTTCTTGACTTTTAAGCAGTCACTGAGAGGTAAAAACCGACAATAAAAATTGTTAACGTCACTATGGAACTCTGCTAGTGCAAGTCTATTTTGAGCAGATCATTTCATACTAAAGGGACACATTCTCAGTCAATCAACAACACCTACTCACCCGCGGTATATGCTCCAGTTCATTTACAGTAAATTTTTCGGAATAAAGAAAGTTGGCCAAAGTAAAACCAATGTACCGCAGAAGGAATGAAGCAGTTATAAAAGCACAAACTGCTGGAAACCTGCGTTGTTGATGAGTTTGTATGGTTGTGCTTGCCTTAACTCAATTTTCCTGTTCATCTTAATTAAAAGTTAAATAGTGAAGATTGGCATGCTGATTGCAGAAACCGCATGCTATCACATTTGTTTTTGTTTCTCATCAGACTTGATGGCTTAAGTCATATCCAAAATTGACAAGCGACTCTGAGTGAACCGCCGATTCTAGATTTGCTTTCAAGTAACATGATCTTAGTTTAGTTTCCGGTTTCCAAGAAACTTCTTACATGTAAACTGACTCGAATATAATGATTTTACTTTCCAGTCATTACATATGATTATACAATGAAAAATACCAGACCAACGATCGCTGACTTCAGCGGATTATTCTAATAGTCAAAAGGGACCAATTGTTTCTGTTCTGCTGATGATATTTACTAGGGTTGAAAATGTGCATTTTCAGTGAATTATTTATGTGAGCCTCCGGTGTACTTATGAGATGTTATGCCGCATTAGCGTGAGGCTGTCGATTTTTTCGCTCACCTGAACACAGTTCGTAGAATGATTCGAGAGATTTTTATTTCTAGGCCCATGTATTCACACCAAAGACCAAATATACAAGGAATGCATAATTATGTTCGTTACTTTCAGTCGTAAATCAGGGCAGTCCACCCTCTTGAATTAAACTATATTCATCAGCAGGTAAAATGATCGAAATCTTGGGAATACAGGATGTGATCGAAATTCAAATTAGTTATATGGAAGACCAAATCGATCAAGAATCAGTAAGCACTCCCAGGGGTCAACTTTGTGGCCGCTTCGGCTCCGTTGTGCCAAGATGCGCTGTTCCATCCATGTTCACGATTCGTTTTTTTTTCTCTTCACATTACGGACTATTCGACTAAGCAGAAATTTTAGCTGTATGTATAATTTTCCATCCGAATCTTCAGCTAAACGGTTTGAGAAGTTATCACCTAAAGCTGGTGAAATGTTTTCTTTGGATCGGACATCAAATGTGTAGATGCGTATACACATGCGTATGCGCCACTGTTGTTAGACCTGCGCTAAACGGATGATCTGTGACAATGTTTAACACTAGAATTGTCTATCTAGATTCAACTGTTATAGGTAAGTCTGAGCAATTCAAAAATCCCGTGGGTTCACAGATTCCGAAAAACTGACTTCCATTCATGCGATAGACAGACCAACGCTATCCTGTAAACGCTCACGGATTTGACTAGTCGAAGCTGGGACAGTTGCATTTTATCAATCGTGGGCGTCATCAAAATAACGGCAATGTCAAAATTAAAGTTTATTTGCACTCTTCCTTTAATCATTGTGTCACTTTCTTCGCTGTTCCAACAAAATTTTCCTTCCGGTATGGACTAGCAACTTCTGAGTGGCATCAAATGATTATCACCAAACCATCATTTTGGTCCGTTGCTAAAACGCTGCCATTCATACCTACCCGTTGACTTTTGTATAACGAGTCAAGCGTGTAGAAATATATCTTGAAGATCAACCATTTTTCATAATTCCTCATTCCAACTCTCTCGTTTTTGAATCATACCTGAAGAATGGCACGCAATGTCCGATAAGGAGGACAAGGATAACTCTTTCTGAACGAAAAATGTTAGCTTTCACACCTTCTCACTCTGAAAGTTTTTTCACATGGATAATCGATCACGTTGTTTCACGATCAGCAGTTCTTTCTATGGGCACATAAAAACGAATTTGTGGGTGATTGGAGAGTAACTGTTCATATCGTGCAGAATAGGACGAGAAGTACAAACAAATTTTGCACAATCAACTCACAACAGAAATCACAGTTCAGCAAATAGCACTCGAAGACTTAACCATGCACGGTCCACAAAACGGTATCTACGTCACATCTCGTTTCATAGTATGATTTGCCCTAGTAGGGCTAACAAACGAGTAAAAAAATAAACTACCAGGCAATTAAGTGTATAGCAATTTTACTAATTGGACGTGACTGAAAAAGGATTCACGATTCACTCTTACCGAGGTGGTATGAAACGAGCTGTATTCAAGATATTTTTCTTCACATTTCTCATCTGACTGTCTATTTATTGCAAAACATGGCCGGATGAGTTGGTACGTGTGATTTGTTACCGATGGAGCAACAAACTAGCCATCGGTTTTGAGTCCGTTAGGGTTACTGTACACTGATCATAGGGGATTATGGGAGGATTTCCCCCCTACTGATGTACTCTCATGCATAATCACATTCGTGACATTGCCTCTTTCCTTCCTCCTGTATTACCTCACAAAATACGCAATACAGCCCTTTCGATTGGATAGGCACAGTTGAAGAAAGTCAGACCGACTTCCCATAAACAAAAGCAATTGACGAATTTCTGAAACACAGAACATCTGCTCCAATAGAAATGACACGTGAAAACTAACAGTACAGCCACAGATTAGCAGCAGTCCGCGAAATGCGAAACATTTTTACCGGCCTGCATTATTCCGTGGATTACTGCAATTTCAATGAGCGATTTGAAAGCAACGAGGTCGTTGTCTAACAGAAAAAAAAGATCGTGGAAGCTTTCGTGCACGTAGGCAGATCGATCATTTTTGCTCTTCTAAATGGAACATAATTAAAACTGTATTCTGCTTAAGAAGAACTTTCTGCTGAACGGTGGAACACACCGAAAGACTTAACCTATTTGTTTTACTAAGATCACCATTCTCATTGAGAAGTAGTTCGTTGAGAAACAGAAAAAATCTATCTTTTCGGTAGTTCATTTTGTGGGGAAATAGTCGCTTCATAGTCAGTTCGGATTTTTCACGAAGTAATAATTTCAGCCAATTAATGAACGATTTCGATTAAAGTTTACTAGTTTGCACTGAACGTGGAGTGACATTTTTGGCAATTAGCATCTCCATATGTAGACATCTTTAATGGTCATTCCGTCTGAAATGCTAATGTCCCGCAATCCCATCAGAGACGGTGTCTTTTTTGCAAAATTTCAGCACAGTCTCTTTTTCGTACGGGTATGATAAAAATAAAAACTCCAAAACCTGAGAGGAAATTTCCGGCCAGTTTCATATCTTTGAAGGTTGCAAAATATGGTCACACTGTTCCTCATATGGATAGTGATCGTCACATGATTTCTCTCACCAATCCGCCTGGTGTTTAATTTCAATGTGGGAAGTGAGAATAGTTTAAGGGAGAAAAGCTCACGCGGTCGATATTACATGAACCGCGGGTAACTGAAAAAATTGTGTACTTATTATTCAGATTAGAAACGCTCAACAGCAGAAACATCTGTCTAATTAGTCGGGACTGTTTGAAGGAACTAACTGATCATCTTTTAGAAACTAGTCAACATGCTAATCAAAATTTACGCGTTGATTAATCTGACAATTCCACAGCTGTGTAGCCTAGGGTTAGAAACATGAGGCCATGTGTTTACTTTTCATGGTGAAAGTCAAGGGTGAATTTTAAGAAATACAGTCCAGCCTGTAGAAATGAACGCAGGTGTAATGCTCTTGGCAATACAAGGAACCAAGTGTTAGTCTGGTGGCAGAATATCTGAATAAGTGTTTTCTAGAACAAAACTCCCTTCTTCTTTGTGTATCCACATTTCGAGTGTGGAAAAACATCGTTGATTTAGCTCCTGTCCTCAGCGCGCAGCGAGGCAGAAGGCTTCTAAAATGATACCATATTCTATCATTTGCAGTAGATTTAGAAAAAGATTAGACATGGTGTGAACCAAACCAAAGTCCGAACAAATCGATAAACACTGCTGAACCAATACAAGAAACCGTTTATGTTAGGTTCAAGTTGTGTCGATTTTACCGTCACAGGTTAGAATAAGCATCTAGTAAGCAACGAAATGCAACGAAGAGTGGGGAATTCCCGAATCACGGTAATACCAATGACTCCTGGTGACGGAATGGTTTTATCAGATAACGAAGCACTTATAAAGTAGCTTCAGATCTTTCCCTGGCTTTTATGTCGGTGATCGAGTTCCTTGGCTTTGGGGCCTTCTGCTAGTTTAGTTGAGTTGGCATGATTCGTAAAGCGCTTAAATCACTGTAAAAAGCGTAAAGGCACAAGGACCGTCAGGAGTGAGTATTCATCATTTTGTAGCCGGGTATTTATTCTGATACCTAACCCATGTCAGTTAGTTAAAAAGCCAAACGTGACATCATTTTTTATGCGTAAATGTATCTCTCCGTTCTTGTATTATAGCGGCAAACTTCTTAGTTCTTACAAAACAGGAATAGGTATTTATTATATGGGCCTTTGTTTTGGAACCATTGAGATCTCCGACAGTGCTTTCTTCTGTAATCTCTAAAATTGCATTCCCACTAGCCGTTTTCTCAGCAAACATCATCAAACATCAGTAGTGCATGACACGGCACGTGCATTCACCTACAATACGTTTGACGCTTCTTGTGATGGCAAAGAAACTAATAATACCCCTTGAAAATTCCCACTGAGCACATTGAGAAAATAATCCACACTTACAGGAGATATGATGCCGTTTTACAATTGATTCGTCATTCAGTATCAATATCCAGCCAGCGCAATAGCTAAAGCGTTCGAGTGATAGTCGCTCGGGTTGGGTTCACGTTCCACTTCCACGGCGGTGGACATGCACTCATGATGATTCCTAGCAAATAGGTGAAAAGTGCTTCTTTGATTTCCATTGTCGCGCTGAATGTTGGTCAAGTATAACGAATCAGTTGGTAAATAAATAAATCCCGACTGTAGTAAGACCAGGAAACAAAACACTATGTGAGACTTTCCGGTACTCAAATGGTGTGTTTGTGATCTTCGATTGTGAGGCCCCTGCGCTCATTTCTCGAGAGCCCCAACCACTTCTCCCTTCGGTATTCTACTGGTGTTCGATATTTATCAAGTATCTCAACTTTTGTATGAATTGTACAACTGATTGAAAAACTCCAGCGTAACATTTTCACTTCTTGATTCTTGTAGAACGTTTGTAATGCAAAAGATGATTCCACAGAAAACTCTGAGTTGAGTCATGAACCGGATACGAAAGTCAAAACCGCAAACAAATGCCGAAGTCCTCGGTCGGTCTATTCCAAAGGCAAAGTGGTCAAAAGCCAGCGCCAATTGTTTCTGGGCTGTCAAACCGGTAATATGCATCCAGCAATTTGCCAGAAACTGACCGCGACTTCCATATCCGAACAGTTCAGGGTGATACACACGGGCTCAGTCTGGTAAGTTTTGAGACTTTCCCGGTTATATGAGTTCACACATAGTACGATGTTGATATGAAACATCCAGCTGACTCAATTTCACCCCAATGATCCGGGATCAGAGTTACGGCGAACTGAATATTCGTTTTTTGCATGTTTACCCCCTCCCCCCCCTAATCAGCTACTGACACGGTCAGCAGGCGGTTAGTTTTTGAAACCATTTCAGATATTGAAGTCATTCATTAGGCTTATAGTCACAGAATGGGCGAGCACTACCATCTGATAACTAATAAACTGAAAATGTGGTTCATTTGCACACGGGTAGCTGTTTATTCGATTGCATTAGGTGCTTGGAAGGATCAAGTTACTCGCAGTGTTGATAATTGTAAACGGATTACCCGAACTGAGTTGAACTTACATGATCCTGATTCTGGTTTTCACTCTTCACTAACGGAAGACGAAAGTCTAGAACACTGTCAAAATGTCTCTTCAGGAAAGAATGCCCACCTCCAGTGGATTTGGGTGCAGCAGTTCCCATATTGACGTTGTTGTTCAATTTTATGAATTCACAAGGAGACATTTAAATCCTAGGCTTTGTACTGTTGTTGCATTGTCAAAGTCACTTCAGTTGTCAGAGCGATAGACGCGAGCATTCCAGTTCGCACAACATGAGACCAAAAGCTGTGCCATTGTATAGGTGTTCAGTAGTTCGTACATCGGATCTGCATCAGTTGTTCCTGTAGTAGATTCGTTCGGACTACGTGCTGCTGTCAGTTTATTTTCTGGTTCCAATCTAACCACGATTAGAGAACTCAGCAGGATGACATTTTCCAAGAACCATATATGATCACAGCAGGAAAAATAGTCGTTATTATTTGTTTGAACATCCCCGGGGGAATGTTAGGTTGTTCATGAAAACACTGTAAAATAAGAAATCCTGCCCCGTTTCTCCGTAACTTCCGGTCGTCAAATGAAATTGGGGATGAGATAATTAGACATTCGGATGAAAATATTTGCCTGACAGCTGTTGTCAGTCGTTCAAAAACTAATCTTTCACAACCAGGTGATTTTTCCGTCACTAGTTTCTCACAAGACCTGCGAGAACATTAGGCGTACAGTGGTTGAAAACTGCCCAATCACTAAGCCAGGCCCTGCATTCCTGATTCGAATGCGGTCCATGGGGTCGGGTAAATCTAACGGCAACTTTGTCTTCGGCAAGTCTGTCGTGACTGAGATTGGCTGATTGCGATCCAAACGTAGTTACCAAGTTAGGGAGAGTTAAACTTATTCTAATGATAAACGTCAGCCCCGAGACCCGTTACTCCGTACATTCATTTATAACTGCTGATTATGAAATAGACTATCGACTGCCTTGTAATCCATCGTCGTATGCTGGACCTTACAATGTGTTCCGGGTGCTTCCTACATCTTTAGACTAGATGAAGATAAATCTATTTTCGTGGGAAAGGAGACAAAACTCAATTCGTTTTACTGAATTAAGAGAAAGAATGTGTGCAGCGCGACTAGCGCGTACAGATTCATTTCTAAGTGGGGACTTTGACAGTGAAAATAAGGTATCGCATCAATCCACGGTTTGCCCCAGAAATCATTCGTGTAAATTCTTCGCATTCAGTTCATTCATATTTGCCCGAATTTTCTTCATCCCAAGATATTTTGCCGACAATCAATACAATAGATTCCCCTGATCTCTCGGATACCAGGTTACTGAATTCAATATGGCATGTGTTCTAACCCGTCAGGTGGAATTCGAAACTCGCTAGATTGGCCTCCAAGACGCGTTTCGGTCCGTAACAAAGAGATTTCAGTTATTCACTTATCAGATTTTATTTGAATTAACCAAGCTGCGGGAAGCATGAAACTACAGCCTGGTGATAGTTTCGCATTCCGGGCCCACTGTGGATGTCTCAAAATTAAAGTTGAAGGTTTGGAATTCAAATCTCGTGATAAAAATAATTACAAGCGTCAATAAACCCGTTACGCACATGACCTTGACGACAAAATAAATGGGGTTCGTTTTTATTGTTAATGAAATAATGTTAATAACACGGCGTTGTTGGTAGATGCAATACGCCAACGTTTCGACTACCGTGGGCAGTCTTTCTCAAGCCAAGTTTTTTTCACGAACGTTCCAAAACATTCATGTTTTAATACTTAGGCGACTTCGAGTACCGGGAGATAGAGGTGAATTGGTTCACGATATCACAGAGTGCACTCGATTCAAGTGCATTCTTAACCTAGTCAGTAATAGGGTGCAAATTAGCTTTCACTGTGCAAAGTGGAAAGAATCAAGAGATGAAGCTGCCTAGTGGCTACTAAATATTTTTATCTCACCCAATTTGACTGGTTCTCTAACACTTCTCCAAATGGTCGTGTTCCGATCAGTAATAATGCGCTGCACGAATAGATAGGGAGTAGCTTTTGAAGTCGAGGTAGACAAATGTTTAAGTAGAGTAGAAGCTAGTTGGGAGTGTCAAGAACTTAGTTAGGTCGTTGGAAAATCACTACTGAATGGCTAAAGTTTCAAGGTGGACAACAGAACAAGGTTGAAAATGCCTACCGGGACGTCGTTGTCCACTGCTCTTTCCGAAGCCAGGTTTTATAGTTGCGCAATAGAAGTCAGCCCAATGACAATTGCCGGGATAAAGCCATGTTCATTCTACCGAACTACTCTCTGGCAAAGCATAACCGTGCAGAAGAAAATTTTCCTTATTACACATGCTCCAAAGCTGAAGCCAATCAGTGTTTGAGCAGACCGGGTGCGAATTACGTAATACGTTGAGTGGACCGATTTACCGAAGAAGAAAGAAAACTGTGGGCAAAATGAACTGATCTTTTTCCCCGATCCACTCAACCAATACGTTTGGTGACAAACTGAGCGAAGTGGCCGTCTAGTTGGTAAATAGAATCCCGGGCTCTTTGAACGTGTTGGCAGTAGCTGATGCTGTTGATTTTCAATAGGTTCTCATCTCTCAACCTAAAAGTTCCATCATTATTCGCGGTCTAAATGCGAGGCACAGTATACAGAACCTTAAGGAGATTTCGATTTTAGAAACGGAGAACCATGGTTATTCAGATGCTGAATCTGCCTTTCACTCCAGTAGGCGTTAGGTGCTCGGCCCAAATTGCGTGTACTCTTCCACACCAAAAGGTGGTTTGGTGACTACAGTGCAACGCAACATTTGTCCCATGCCAGCTGAGTTACACGACCCGTGTAGACCAGGGGTAGATTTGGTTCACTTAGTTAGTTCTGCTATCGTAGCCAGTGTTTAAGAAAGAAAGGGTGTAATCAATCCGAACTTATTAAAAACTTGCATTCCTCTATTCACACATCGGTACATGGATGTAAAAATATCCCAAATCTTTTAAAACTGTGAGAGGGTTTGGTTCATCTGAACATTCCTTGACTTCGACTTGAGTACTAGGTCATGAATTGCGTTTAATCCTTGAATGTGAATAATAGATGAGTATTACTTACCCAAGTGCTGACGCTCGATCGCTGCTACTAAGAGTCAACGTAACCATTACCTTGAAGTTGATTAGGACAAGCCTTAAATACAGAACATAAAAAATCGGGTATTATGGAGAAATGGAAAAGTTGGCCCAGTTTATTTCACACCAAAAAGATGACCACACGAGTTTCGACCGAACCGGTGGCTCAATGTTTGTCGTACACGTGATCCAGCTCTTTACAGTCACCAAATGAGAATAACGCGAATGAATAATTATTTTTTATGCAACTTTTATCCGCATGACAAATACGGTAATTGTGGGTCTAATCCAGAAGATTGGGTTCTTTTTTATTCGTATTAACGAGCACCTTTTGCATTTGTGTCAAGGAATGTTTACCACCAATCATTGTATAGTTGCATATACTAACTCCAGACCAAACAACTTGGCTTATCCAACCCAGTCACAGTGCCCGTTGGTAAATAATGAACGGTACGACAAAACCTTAGATGAAACTACAGACACAAATCAATCAAGTGAAAATCAATAGGCACAAGTTCGATCATTTGAGCACGCAGATACCAATGCAAGCCAGACGATGGTGGTGATTATCGATCGGTCCGTCATAAACAGCACAAAATCACATCTGATAAATCAATGCAATTTCAGTTAGAGCAGAGGTAACCCTAGATTCTTCATTATATAAGGTGTTATTTTTTGAATATCACTTAGCTGACATTTTCACCCAACTGGAAAGTAATCAATGGAGAATGTACCACGAAAAATTGGGTTATCTGCCGTTTTTCTATCAAATGTCTCTTTCATAGCCCTTGGTATAGGCAAAAGTTTCATTCGATTTCTCACCAGTTCTCTTTAACTAAATGGTAATTTGAGTTAACCATTAATTTTTCTTCAGCAGTAGCGCTCTGTTAGAACAAGAAATTTTTAAAAAGGCTCTGATTAGAATTACTCTCACTTTCCTTTTTTTATATAGTAAGTAAAAAAATATATTTCCTGCACATCAAAATGTGCATTCAAAATGCGTCTATCATGCTTTGCTTAAACATTAATAGTATTCAAATGTCCATTTATTTCCTGTCCTATTTCCGCTGAAAGCATGTTGCTTTATCTGCGACTGATTCAAGAATCTTGTGATAGACAGGGCGGAACGATAAGCGATCGCTTTATCCCAACGACCGCTAAAGTCGTCATCGAGGATCCGGGATGCATTCGGCCCAAAACGGGTCCAAAGATCCGGGGCGATAAATATTTCCTGACCTAACAAATCAAAAAGTGTATTGCCACTAGTCACTTTTGCTGGTGCTCATCTATCTGACTAGTGTCTCCGAAATGTTCAATCGAATTACAACACGGAAATGTGCAATTCTGAGCACGATACGATTATGAGTAAAATAAGGTTTCGAAACTAGTCGGACATTCTGGATAAGGTTCATATTGACTTCCGTTCAAAATTCATGGGTCTACCGTGACTGATTTGAACACATTACAAATATGACTAAGACTGTCATCCATTTAATTAAAATGTATTCGTCGTTCTCGAGTATATGGAAGCACAGGTGAGAATAGTATGGTCTAAAAACTAAAAAACAGATAAGAAAAGTAAACAACTTGGATTATTTTTGCAAATTATTTTAGTTCGGTCACCTGATTATTTTTTATAGCTTACACATAGGAATTGATATACTCCCTTGGAAGCTTAATCACAACTACCGAGAATTTAAACCCGAGGAGCTGCACTAAAACAATCATGGGACTTCCCATGGGTCTGAAATCCTTCTGTGGGTACATTAGCCTTCTGGATCTGCGCGAAATCAGTAATCTAGGCTGGAGCTTTTCTAAATGTTTACACCACAGCTTTGCTCCTCTCTCACCTAGACAAGTAGACTCGCGACCACTGAATTAATAAAATTATGAATTGCGAGCTTATACTTATAAAAGTTGTCATCAAGCATATATTTGCGCGTTCGTATCTTGTACGAGACAAATCTCCGACTTTCGGTCTCTGAAGCATTTGGTCATACACGGTAACCGCTAAGTTCCGTTCGACCGTCTTTCCAGTGTGAAATCACGTGAACTACATCGTGTTACCCAGAAGTCAAATGAAACCTAATAACCTAAATTATTTTACTCCACTCAGATTTATTTAAGTCCTTCAAAGACAAATATCGTACCTTTTCGGTTCCTGTCACTAAGATAAATATTACTTAACCTATTTGTACTTCCCATTTACTGAATTTTCAACCATTACGCGGAGCCAAAAGAGGATGTTATGCGCAGCCTGACATTAAATAGTTTCATCAGTTTCTGTTCTTTTTGAAAACAAAAGTGTTGTTAGCCTTTTTCTGATTCCAAATCGACTATAATTATCTACGTTTGTCGGTATCGATTTTTCTGTAGTTAAGAAAACCTAAGCATATATAGCAACTAGCAAAGTTGTCAAGCATATGAGAAAAATCAATAGATATTCCGAGAAAAAATGCGCATTCCCTTCTGTTATCACCCTAGTTACGGCAAAATTTGTTGTATGGTCTTATTCGATATGGCCTCACAGTGGTTCTTCTTTTCATCCGGTAGAACAATGGAAACTTGCTTTTGTTTAGGGGATATTGATTTGACATCAATTAAAAAATTGTTTGATATGCCAATCACAACAAAGTATTGAGTTGATCAGTAGCCAAGTAAACATTAAAATACCGGCTTCCAATCAGGGCTGCAATCCAGTGTTATCGCTAATTTCATGGCTGGTCTATTGCCTGATTTCATTTGAAATTGTCTCATTTCAGACATTTAGGATGAAAAGGCATCTTACATTTATTCGACGAGCAGAACTTCCCGTTGCTAGAGACGAGGAAGAAGCCTAATAGCTGAAATAGTATATTCCAGCCTCTTGTTCTATCATGGTGCGTGAATGCCCTACTGAAAACCGGTCGATCGATTTGGTCACAAAATGAGATTCACAAAATGAACGGCTGATGTCTGTCATCTACATGCGGCCGATGGTACACGTTGATTACACAGCTGACCGTCTTATCGTATCAGTATCTTGGTCGTGCAAACCCTTCGGCAAAGGTCCATTTGTCTGGTTGAATGAAACAAACTATGGGGACTGGACGAATTACTATTTATGTAAATATATGCTTATATCTATGCATATATATATGTATATTCTAAAGTATTAGCATAAAAAATACAAAATCGAATGTCGGCGACCAAACTATATTTTATCTAGCTGCAGATTGTTTATAAGACTCAGATAAACTTCTGAGTAAGGATAAACAGCCTCTTATCGTGTAAAATATGAATTCAGTTTCTATCTGTCGTTTGGCAGTTCGTTTTGTTTTGTTCTGTGTAGAAATAATGTATACAGTGCACTCTGAACCCCAATCCGGGTGTTTACTTCAGGCAACCTATTACTTCAACAGATGATTTCTACTTTCTGTGTAGGGTTGTAATCCTATTTTCCAGGACGCTTACTTAATTCGTACCTGGTGTAAGATGCATAAAATTAGAAAAGGCAAACTGACCTGATTCTTTCGAATCCCATTTTATTTGCTCATTAAGTGCAGACTCCATTTTAAGGAGCGTGACAACAACACAACGAAATATAATCGGTGATTGGTAATTGTTCCTCTACAAAATTAGACCGGCTGTCATTTATCTGCAACGCAAACGCCCAGACCCTTGAAGTGTCGTCATTGAAGACTTCGAACCCGAATCCGTAGGTCGTATTAGCATTAATGTCTACACTGATACTCTGCGACAAATGATATATTTGGTTGACGCGTCTTAATTGTTACAAATAAAAATTTAGGGGACCGGTATCCGTTGGTTTGTTCGCGCTGAAAACGGTGAACACTGTTCCACCAGGTCACTAATCTCATTTGGGAATCTGTTGTTGAATGAATAATTCGAAGTTCAGCGTCTGCCTACTAGGCGATTTTCTATCGTTTAACTACTTTTAGCCTTGTCTGTTTAGATTCACATTTCGGCAACCGTTTTTACAAACAACGGTAACTGGGACGATGATTAGTCTTCAAGCGCTAGAAAGTCCTCCAGATATGAGCACACAAGAAAAAAGTTTTACGGGCAGAACACAACCGGCCAACCACAGTTTTCCTGGTTTACAGATCTCGAGCTTCGCTTTCAACTTCACCATTTTCTCTTCAGTATCATTTTTTCTGCATTCATCTTGAGTCTGCCTGGGCGGAAACACAGAAACGGAACTTACCGATACACTTCCGGGGTCGCCAACACGCTCTTTTCTCCACACAGCAATCTGACAAGCCGAAAAATCACTAATCTCTGTAAAGCACACGTGATTCGTTCCGGATGCGCCTCGCTTTAATGCAGGCTTCATGGAAAAATCTGATCCTTTTAGTCCCAGAAACACCTAAGAATCTTCGATCCTTGCTATAAATTTCATCATCACGTTCTAGATGCGGTAAATCTGAGTACTGCGCCCGAAGTTCAGTTAAGCCAAACCAAAACTGTAGTCTTCTACCCGGCCCACCACTTGAGCTGTTCTGGATGCAGGTTCAGATCCGGCCTGTTGAAACATTGCGCAAAATAAACTCCAGTAGGCACACGTAAATCTATCCCGTGATGGTAACTGTTTTCCTGAAGCTGCGAATAAAGATCCATTGATTGTGACTGATTGACGGTTAATCTGAATGACCTACCCCTCTCTTCGTTGTTCAGCAATTTGTTGATACTCAGCTGTGTGGGTAAGCATTTTACCGGGAAATAGATCCGTTCAATCGTGACTGACTCTCAGTTCGTAGAGTTGCTTGTACAGTTCCGGGCAGCTGATGACAGGCTTCGAAATCTTTGTTACGTTAAACGATTGAACAGTTAGAGAACCGTTAGAGATAAAATATACGGCAAAAGTGCACTTGATGACCAAGAGATTGCACATTTTGGTAGTCAAAACGCTTCCATCGACCTATTCTGGAAACAACAAGCTGGTTCGGAATGGACTGAGTATTTTACACCAAAATCTTCAGTGATTATAGAAACGTGCCCAAGAATGTGGGACAGCTTACAGCAACCAGTCAGATGGAAGCGCTGTTTCGGTCAAAACTCTCAACGGTATCTTCGTGTAATTCGATTTATTTGCTTGCATCATACGACAAATAGCTTAATTTAAAATTCACAACTTCCATCGTTCATGCCTGGGGGAAAAAGCATTAATTTCAAGGGCGACTGTTGTTCCCTAGGGGATAGCAAGAATTAAATTATGCATTTTCTCGCTTTCCCGTTAGAAGTTGGCTATGGATTTTCATGGTAAAGACCCTGGTCGTACTGAAACACCCCATTGGTGAACGCAACTGGTTGTGGCGTTCATATCTGATTGCTAGTTTAATCAGAGAAATATGTTCGGTCTGGGATTGGACAACAATCGAACACCAATTTTCTTCAGATTGGGGAATAATGATAGCGGGATCAATGGGAGTGACGACAGTTTTCTGCAGAAACATAATTCGCACGATGAAGCGAGATAATCTGACATGAAAGGGATTCTAGAACAAAAATGGCGGTAAAAGATCATGTTTGTTCCCAAGCAAACAATAACTTAGGGGAAAAGTTTTTTGCTTCCGACATTACATCATTGAGCTTATTGGTTGTTTGACTGTTAAAAAGAAAACAAAATCGTGATGCATTTTTCATCGCCGCTGACGTTCGTTACTACGCGTCCCGCTTCCACGAAGATTCATTATGAACACACTATTTTCCTGTTTCATCTCCGAGCTTAAATAGTTGCATTATTCCTCTTTTTTGAGTAGGTTTTCACCTCACTGTCCGATTGTATTCATCACGGATATATTTTTTAAATGTATAAAAACAACAAAACAGCTTATTTTAACAACGCAAGATAGAATAAAAACTGGCAGACAATCGCAAATATTGCCTTATTCTGAGGGATTATTGATTTTCTAGGAGTTTGAATTGCAGGCAATTTCAAAAACAAATAGTACTGTGCGCTTAGCCGCGCCTAGCGTGACCCGGAGAGTTTCCTCACTTAACGCACACGTCAGTTCAGCCGATGGTAACTGGAAGAAAACAGTGATCGGTAGGACGGTAAAAGTGATGTCCACGCTTCCATTTCAAATCTACACAAGTAGAAATACTTCATGAATACTGGTATTCTGCTTGACGAGACAATTCACATTTCCAGTGTCCTTAATCCTTCTGAAAAGCAAAAGTAAATCTTGGCGAAACTAATCGTCCCACATTTTGGAAAACTTATTGCATCCGAAGTGAAAACTAAGTCCAAGGAAATATACGGGGACAAGGTACAGCTGAATTTAACAAAACAGTAAATGAACTATAAAATATAACTTGCAGTCAATGCAAGCAGGCAATGATAAAATAGCTAAATAGCTAAATTTTTCCCGTTGACAGGCTTTCCAGCAGTAAATTCTACATGTATCGTCTGTTTTTGGTCACCATGTATGAATGCTTGTCATTACCTGATGAAAATATTACTGAGGCCATCTAAAGTTTATCCTGTTTCAAGAAAATAACAAGCAGATGTCGTGGGAAAATTTGTGGACAGAGTGCATCAAACGATCTCAAATGTGCCAATGTGAAAACCTGAATAAATTAGAAACTGTCAGGGATAATTGAGTGCAAACTATTGTGAATTTCTGTGGGGCTTGCTGGCAAACAGATTTTCAGCCTCCCAGATGGAGTACAAACGTATAAACTACCAGCTCGTTCGTTAAAATTGATCCGGTGAATACTTACCCTAAAACATGGTTCAGGAAAGTCGTTTGTGAAGTAACCGCTGGGCGAACACATGCAACTGGTGAACTGCATAAGGTACAAATTTCCTACGTCCACACGGCACGTTTGTGTTGGACCACGTGGTCATCCACATGTCCGCTGCGTCCTACGTAAGGTAACATATCACATTATTCATGACTGATTACATCACACAAAGTATGTACTGGTCTCCGTATTATGACGATGTCATGCCTCAGTTTAATGGGACAACAGTGCTTATTACTTTCATGAGGTAACAATTAAAACCACTTGAATGTCTCTGATGTGGTCAAGTGGGTCCGGTTTTTGTTAGGAAAATTCATATGCCCCGCATTCTTGCTGTGCCAGCAGACAACAAAACAAACCTTGCAGGAGAAAATTAGGAAAGTTCCGGTAAAAAACTAATTAAATCACATTCTCTATAGTCTGATACTTTGTCGGACTCAGGTGTGGAATCAAATTTTCTATTTCAGGTCATCAGGCCGTATGTGTTCTGAACCGGCGAACATCAGCTTTTGAACAGGGCAATGAAACTGTGCGTTCTGTACTCCATGTTTGGCCTACTAAATAGCTCATGTGCAGTCTCCATGCCCACTGACCTACCGTTGTCCAAGTTAGTTGGCAGAACTCCACAAAGCATATGGTGGGCTAATATTATTTCCAGTGAGCTCTGGCGCCGTTGTTTTGTACGACGTTAGGAAGGTCGGTAGAGATTGTCGGGAAGACTCCTCTTGTCGACACGTATTACCCACATCGGAACCTATGACGGTTTCCGTCTCCTAACCCACTCCCCAAATCAGCTCAGATGAGGTCATGGGGGCTACGGATAAACTGATTCGTTGCTTAAAACTGACTGTTTCCAACGGCCAGTCTGTCTTTTGGTTATTAAATCGTATCATGAAAATTTTGTGGCTCTGCGTGATTGCAGACGGCCAATGTACTGATCAAATGAGAAGTAATAATTAAGAAAAGGAAAACAGTTCGATATTTTTGTTAATTTTCAGTTGTCTGTGCTTGATTGGTTCCTTGAGATACACATGTCTAGACTTGTGTCAGTCAAACGTTTTACGGTCCATCTGGTTCCGAATGAAGCAGAGTGGAACTCGATTACGAAAATGACAACTGATGGATTCAAAAATGTGAGAACAGTGGAGTTATGCTAGAACTAATCGGACTGATACATGAATCAAAAATGGGGTCAGGTTTTCAATATCCTATTGTTTGAACCGGAATAATAAGGACACGGATAACTACACCGCTGGTTGTCTTGCTAAATTGGCAGCTCTCGTTTCGGTGCAACAATCTCCGTAAAAAATGGTGTTTCTTTTCGTTTCGTTATCAGTGGAAGCAAAGGATAAGCTTAAGCGCACCCAAATCTTGCTTTCGAGATTAAATCTCTATTATTGCTATAAATAACACTATTATTAATATATTCGCAGGGTAGAAAACTCAGTGAGCGAGGTTTTACCAATGGGTAGACGATCCAGTGGAACAAAATCAATAAGACGGATTACTTTTATTGACAAGTGTGAGATAGCATTGAATTTTGAAATAAACTGAATACAATGCACCGAATTTGTTACGTTTGTGATAACCACGACTGCAGTGCAACTGTGCCCTACCGGCGCACCCTGGAAGACTTTATCAGTCAATCTAATCGGCTGTTTACTTAGCCATATCGCGAAGTCATCTAATCTTATCACCATAAAAACGACTTCATTCTTGTGAAGTCGAACAGCCTTGATGCTTGGTCCTCGCCCAAATCACGCGGGCAGTTGAAACTCTCATTAACTTATCATTTATACCTCATTGGAAGTAACCTCAAAAATGTTTCACCTCGAACTCTTTAGATGAAAGGAAAATGTATCGGTTCGGTAATTCGACCCAGCAGAAGTTACAATCCAGTCTGTGGTTAGTCGATCTGACTGAAGCCTGGGATATTTTTCTTTTTTAAATAAATTTCGTCGTTATCAAGATGCCTTTTTCTCGTCTAATGTCCCTTCCAGCAATATCAAGATTTCAAATGAATTATTTTTTATTCTACGATATCAAATGCATGGTCCGACAGTGTCTTATGCCCACCTTCTCATGACATGATATAGAAGCTGAGGAAATATCACAATGGATGAGCCCAGAAATCGTCAACGAATGCAAAAAGAGAAAAATCTCTAGTCGCTAATACGTCCTTTCACCCGGATCTGCTTTCCCCAAGAAATCTTATCAAGCAGAGAATTATCGAAGGCGCTACGGGTAGTAATTGCAACGAATAGAAAAAAACTACATCGCGCGCACCGGAAAATTAGCTTTTGTTGAGTCCACATTGTAACGTAATGTGGACTGGATTACGGACATCTTTTGCAGTTGAGCTAACATCCCTATTGCCGATATTCTGCTCCATTATGTCTTGGTCGGAAACCACCAGTTGGTTGACTGATATAACCCAGGGTCGACTGCACAAACAAAAGCCTAATGGACAATAAGTGTACACTATAACATGGCCTTGTTACCGAATGTCTGTTGTTTGCTCTTCTGCAAATTGTTGCCGTCGATTTTCACATATCATGTTGTTACATCGTTGTCCGTGGCAACGTCTGGTGGACTGAGATGGCAATACGCAGACTACAATAGGGAACTTTCTTCAAAACAATTTTCTAATCACTATTTGTTTTACACTTATTCGGAAGCAATAATGGTTCTTCTGTCAACGCCCTGTCATTTGCTTATTAGACTGAAATTTCAAAAATATTAGCCGACATTATTTCATTTGTTTCATTCTCTATTCGCGGTTGATTGGGGTACATATCATTACAGTTGTATTTGGTAGGTTTCGAAATTACCATTCATTTGCTGATCATATGGATCCACCTGATGTGTGTTATTACATTAGTTGATCAACACCTTTGTTCCAGTTATTTTTTGCATAATTCAGTAATTATTTCAGTCGCTAGCAGAGCTGTTGAACTGTCACTCTTTCGAAACTGATAATAGTAAAAATTTGTACAGCACGTGACTGAATGATGTCCATTAATGCTTGGACGCTGTGCTGATCGACTTTACACAGTGCCCTCCGATTTAACGTCTTCTTCATCTAATTTCTCTAGTACGCACTAAAGTTTCCCCATTCGATATAATTTTGGGTTAGAACCGATTTCTGATTCACAGCCTCGGCTTACTGGTCGTCGGTCGAGGGTTTAGCGATAGATGTTCTAGAAGTGGGCACGTACACACACACAATCACAAACGGGTTTATGTTACTATGATCAGTACAAGAACCGGTATTCGGTCCATTTTACTTCTCGATTCATAACCGAAAGTCACAACAGATAAATGTGTTTGAATTCTTGACAGAAGAAATCAGTTCAGTGAATGTCCAACGATTTCGAATTTGAATTCTCACGACAGGCGCATCGGTGCCTCCCACGCCATCAACCGTTTCAGTTCATTTGTGAATGACATCAACCCTCCAGTGAAAACAATGCATCCCTGGTCAGTTATCTGTTATCTGTTCCGTAATTGCAGGTTTGTGTAAGTGCATCAATCTGTCAACTACGCACTTACTGAAAGTTCCCTCTAGCAATTACATAGTCTAATTATAGATTTTTTCACTTCTCACAAGCTCAGAGCGCTCAGACACGGATGAATGTTTCCGGAGCATTTACATAGTGAACAGTGCACGCAGATAGGCAAACGTCCACTTGTATTTATCGGTCTGAAGGGGCTTCTTCTCTTCCTTTTCTTCCTCTGTGGCTCTCTGTTTGTCGCTAGGTTGAGACTGCACAATTATTGTACTATTTGCTTGAGGGCAACGTCTACACTTTTGCGCTCAGTCGAATTCATCTTTGTACTTGTACTTCTTTCCCTTCGCTTTCTAACAATCATAAGATGAATACTTCGCCATGGAACGTGGCTCACTTAAGCACTGGTGTGCACAAATGCACTCACTGCCTTGTAAATCGCAAGTCACTTTAATCTTGTTTCGTCATCACAAAAAATGCCTGAACGATTTCAGTCAGTTCCTGCCCGTCCCATTAATCCGTCCAAAACGAGCAAAAAATTGATTTACGCGTGTATTATCGCCCATCGATTTTTCGCTTGTTTATGCGTTGTTTGTCTTCTAATCGGTTTCATATTTTCAAGGCGATCGCCTTTTTTTCCTGATCTTGGCGTCTGTCTCCTAACCTGTCAAAAGAGTTACCAAGTCTCTCAATTATTTTTTGTCAGTTGCTTTATTGCTAGACAAAACTATTGTCTCACGTGTGGTGAGATGAACATGCTGCACACTGTTCACCAAGTCTGCATTAAACGTTTCTCCTCTACTGGATTAGAAAGCGCTCGTTGAATTGGATCATAAAGCTTGTTAAACTGATCGTATTTCCGTAAGTTAAGAACATGCTTGTGAAATCATTCGAACTTTAGGATTGAACGTAATATATCTCACGTGTGCTGTCGTCACTGGCAGATTACGAAACGCATG
Organism: Fasciolopsis buskii; assembly: GCA_008360955.1. NCBI lineage: Eukaryota > Metazoa > Platyhelminthes > Trematoda > Plagiorchiida > Fasciolidae > Fasciolopsis > Fasciolopsis buskii. The sequence goes on from LUCM01009050.1 coordinate 125,058, forward strand.
AGCCGATTTATATGTTCCAGTTTATCCCCAAGTTTGTTGATTGCTCCGCAAAATTACTCGACATTCTTAGCTTATAAGTTTTGCAACACTGCACTGAAAAAAATTATCATGCATCATCGGGTGTTCAGGCCGTGGACCTGCCACCTAGTTCTGTTTCACAATCTCAAATAAACTTTACTGTGATGCTACTCATTCGCTCTTGGTAATATGACCGAAATCTGATTGTGTGTTCAAGACTTTCGAAGGTTATCAAAATGAACGCAGAAACTATTCCCAATCGTTGATTTCAGTCTATAGGCTTTTTTGGGACGGTCCTCCCAAGGGCAGCTTGATTTTTCCACTCAGATAAATAGACTCAGAATAAACCGGAGATTTTCTCGAATCGCACTCGAACGGTAGGACGCGGGATAATTTTCCAGATTCAAAAGTCGAAATATACTTTCCAATGGCATGTCAGAAAAGCGTAAATCTCAACTTGTTATGAGCATTGTTCAAAGATTTTAACTTGCAGAATCCAACAACAATGTCTGACAGCCGACAGATCATCAGTTTCGCTAGTTTCTGAGGGAAAACATCGACCTTAGAGGCGTCTTCAGGGGGCGATAGCTTTCCACAAATAAAAAGTGGTTTAGATCAGCAACAGATTTCCTGCAATTGCACACTGCCTTGAACGATGTGTTCCTTCGTACAGTAAGGTGTTTTCCTCGGGAGCTGATACGGCACGTAGTTTTCCACAAGTCTTAGAAGCCGCCGTCAACCGCAGTTTGACGACTGTAGCACACGATAACTGTAAAATGACAATAGGCCTGCAGGAATATAACATTTAGTAGGGAAATTTGCCGACAAAGTACTCCTTGGATTTTGGTTGTACAAATTACGATCCTAGACTGGCTCCATCTGACGACTTGGTATTCGAAAACGTGAATGTCATACTGCATGATATCTGCTTTGAGACACCAGTAACTTCGGCGAGGGTCTTCGCTGCAATGTTCGAATGGTTATTCGCTTCAATTCAGCATAATCGTTTGTCCAGATTGTTGAAGTATACGGAAACACGGAAACATACTGTGAAATAGCATTTTTGTGAACTTTACCAGTTCATTCACCTCCAGAATAAGGATAGTTTGTGCATCTGCAGAACTATTACCAAACTAACTTAACAAGTTGTAAAATAACAAATGATGTCAAACCCACTAAGACTGTAAGGCAGCCAAGCTGAGCTTGGTCTGTTGCTACGAGGGAAAAAATGTGGTTTTGAATCAAACCTAAAAAAGCTGTTTGTAAAAAGACTGCACCAGACAAATGAAATTTGTAATCTTTTGTAGCCTCATTGAGTGACCCGTTGGTTCCTCAAAGAATCCTAGTAAACACCAGTGAGACTAGATACCTAACTTGTTGTAAGAGATCTTTTTAGCACTTGAGGTGAACAAGAATAAGATATTCCGTTCACATGCGTAACTAATTAGACTATATCTTTTACTCCTATTCTAACTATCGTAATTTTTGTCGCATACAAATTCAGCTGTCCACTTTCCTGAATATAAAACTGACTGTGCACCTTCGTTGCTTTGCTCGAGTGTCTCTGGCCCCTTACTTTGCTTTACGGGTGTTTGTTGGTCGACGGGAAGTCAGCTTTTCTCTCGCTTTTAATCCGTACGATCAAAATTCTTAGTGACCCAAAAATTCTTCCTCCCAAACGCAGAAACAGATAGTCTGTCTGCAAAGTTAGCAGGCAGAACTGTTTGATATTCATAATTGTATGATCATTTTACGAGTAGTGTGTAGTTTTCTTGCAACTGGAAAATTAACGATCACCAAAATCCGAAGGCACTTTTCATTTACCAGTGCGGGTATTGAAGAAAGAATTGTCCTATCATTGGAAGCTCAACAGAATGATGTCTGGTTTACACTTAACATGACACAGCTCCACGGCATGTCCAAACTTTCCGGTGCTGCCAGCCGCTTTATTTCGCAAACATTTCTAGTTGGCAAAACTTGGCAGCATAAGGTGCTTAAACGTTCACATCACTTGAGATGAACATGGTCGCATTCCTTATTCCAGTGTCAATCTGGTGATGTTCGGTTCATTGCTATCTACTCATTATACATCAACCTATGTTCCCCTACGTCTATCTTCATCATTTTCGTGCTTTGTTTTCACTCTTGCACTTATCGCTGCCCGGAGCCAGGTCTCTGAGAACCAGTTTAGCAACTCCCTCGATAAACTGCATCTCCAATACCTAGGACAAATTACCAATCCCCAAAACCGAATCAACGGGAACTCAGTAACTTATACCGTAAAACCATAAAGAAGGACGGATTTATGATAAGAGCCCTAAACAAGCAGTAGTTATTGGTAGCCAAAACAGCTCACTCGTTGAGCTCTATGAGACCGCTCATTCTTCATGCCGACTCTGAGAGACATCATCGTTTAATCCAGCGATTCTAGTGATCTGGACATCGGTCCTGTTTCACTTGTACGGCAGCTTGCCTATTGACTGTGCGACAAGCACAGCTGAGTGAAGTTTGCACTGTTCCCTGTTGGACCAAATCAAACCAGTAATTTAAGTCAAAACGATGGAAATTGTACGAGTGGCTGACGGTGCGTGAACCTCACACAAATTGTTCGTTGACCACTTGTGTTCAGTCCAACCTACGCCTAACAGATTCTGCCCGGCGATTCGTGTCTGACTTTTTCCCATGTGGAATGCTTGCATTTGTGGTTGCGGCAGCCTATCGAATGGCAAAAAACTGAGGATTTAATGCCACAAATTGCCGTTTTTGCAGCTCCAGGCTCCGTTCTCAATGACGAACATCAAAACAGTGTCTTTTTTGTTTTCGAAACAATTTTAAAATAACAGAGGTTATTAAGCCGGAATACGAAGAAAGAACAAAGCTAAATCAAACGCTATGAAATAAGAGGAACGGTTGGATCCGAGAACTACTCTGCACTTTCATTCTTCGCTAAGTTATTTCGCAGGCTTAATTTAAGTACACAATATCGGCGACGTTTTTTTGCCAAGCTCGGAATAGTATGCGCACAAAGGTCTAAGGACGAATTCTCTGGAACAACCACGTGACCAACACCCACGTTAACTCTTACAGGTCAAAAATATCTGGAAATGTCATTTCTGTTGGCCAACGAAATAAAACTAACAATTGAGTCTGAGTTTTCGGTCACCAGAAAGAACGTATTGCAGTAAAAGGACCCGAACACAACCTCACATCCCGTTTGTTTAAGGATAGAATGAAGTCAGCTTCGTCAAAAGGAGCCAGTCCATTCCCGCATGCCGCCTGATTTACAGGGGAAACAAACATCACTATGTTTGCAGTCCTACTTTAACACTTTGCCAAAGACCAAACTGCATTCCTGCCGTCTAGATAGAACACACCTAGGTATTCAGTATGGGGTACTGGTAAATTGTCCGATGCACTCTGTTTAGTCATTTCTTTTGAACCGTTTGAGATTCGTGGCAGGAGAAAAGGTGTTCTACTACACACTTTCTTCGGCTAACTGCTTCTAGCTTCCACTTAGTACTGAAAAGAATAAGGCAGTTGACGGGATAAGTGAAACAAAGGGGATTATTTGCCATTCATTTTGTGGTTAGTTTACTACGTGCCGTGAAATATGTCATGCAGATTTGTCCGAATATTTCTCACTCTTTATTTCTGTGTCAATTTTTGTTGGTCTCGGGGCAAGCATTGACAACTGAGTCGCCGAACTTCATCGTCCCAAGCATTTTTTCAAAGATTAGACTAGATAAATCATCTTTCGTATCACTAAGGAACCCGTAAAAATGATTAGTAGTAGGCAAAAAGCAATCCGACGGGGAAATGGATGCAAAACACTGACTGATGTCCAAAAAGGGAAACTGAGATCAAGGTATTCGTTAGAAGCAGAAAAATGCACCTTGGTTCAACGTGTACTTCTAGGAGGGGGGAGGGAAAATCTTTCCATATCACCCCCTTCTCAGTACGGTGAGTGTCAGAAAAGAATTCGCAAATGAAAAAGCGGCTCTCAGTAGGTCGATTACAGACTGGTCTACTTGAATAATATTCAGCGGTTTCTTCGCTTCCTGGCTTTTTTTCGCTCTCCGCCTTCAGTTTCATTCCTTTTCCAGCCCAATTATTTGTGCCATGGACAAATGAAATTTGGGTTCCAGACCACCTTCTGAGTGCAAACTGTCGTCAAACAACAACGCCTCATAAATTCGTCTAACTAAACTGCCATGAGCTGGATCACATTCATTGAGTCGTTGCACTGACCCAGATTTCAGGCTGCTACCGCGGCATCAATAGCTAACATTGCTATTTGCGTGAAATGTGCAATATGCTCGACTTTTTATTAAGGTGACTGCTTTTACTGACCTTTCGGACGTGACCGCTTATCAGAAAAGTATGCGTAAAATTTATATAGTGGCCGCCTTTTAAAGACGCGAGCGTAAGCCCAGTCCGGATTCGGGAGTTTTTAAGTTTCTCGCATGCGCAACAAACGTTGATCACCCATACATTTAATGAATCAGAATGAGATTCTAGTGGGAAGCTAATAACAGAGTGAACGGCTATAGTTGTGGTTGGACAACGGAACACCGGGTACCCATACTGACGAGCCGCAGTAACCGCGAAATCGATTATATGCATGCACGGAAATTTCTTTCGCCCAGCTGTATGCGAAACACACTACTGACAACAACATTTCCTACTTTCGGACCTAATGTCATCTTTCTAAAGGTTATCCCTGTCTGACTGACGAAAAACTTCCGACAAATTACCGTGTGATACGTATATGGACTTGTCATCCATTTCATTCACACTCCTTATGATTCGAAATGGGATTCTAGCGAGAAATGTTGACGGACTTGACGATCTCAAGCAGAGGAAATGGTGGGTTTGAAAATGGTAACAAACAACATGCTGTGGCGAACGCAGTGACGCTCATTTTCTTTTATTCGTAATCATGTCTACACAGCGCCGAATATGATTTACACAATAAATGAGATGGGGGATGATGTTTTACAGTTCTAATGGTCAAAACATGTGCTTTGTTCTGCGCGTGTATGCATATGGAACGGTTCGTGTTTGAAATTGAGTTGGGGGACGCGGTTTGCACCCGTGACTCACATTTGTAGGACACCTGCAAGATTTTCGGGAGTGATGAATGAGCCAAGTACGCTTCAGTGTCTACACTGTAACCTATCATTTTTATAAGTCATATCCAGTGTTATGGGTTGACATGTTTGTGACTAACTAAAAGCAACCTTGTTCACTACATCATATGGTTTCTGTCCGTGTCGGAAAAAGAAATGTTGGTCATACACGGGAGCTTCCGTCGCGTGGTCAAGTACTAGAAAAGTTCCAAAAATATGCCCCGATAACTAGTGCACAAATGCTTATTAATCAAACCCGATTAGACACTTGGGGCTATTTCTTTATCGATGCCTAGTCCCGTTTCGGATTTGTAGGGCAGGTTGTGTCCTCAACTGGAATTGGAGATTAATCTCACGATTAATGTAACAAGATACCACATATAATAACCCCGAATTTAGTGAAGTGGACAGGCGGGAAATTGTTTGGATCAAAGACACGTCGACGAAACTTACCAGGGGAGTTGGCCTTGAGTTTCGTTCGCTGCAGCTGTTAGCTGACGATGTCACCTCAATCGAAGATGAAGCTTTCACGACGAAAACCCCCGAATCGGAGAGCAAAATCCTAGGCGAACAGACTGGTCGCTCCTATCATTCGTCCCGCAAAAAATCAATAATGAGACTGTACAGACACTCTGTGGTTACCATTACCGTCACTGACTTGAGAAACTTAATTTATGTGGTGATCTTCTTTTCAGCTCTCGATCTGATGAATTCCGGTTCAGACGTATTTGTACGTTTTGACAAACCCTATTCATCTCATACGGTGAGCATACTGCATCCGTGCTGATGAAATGAAAACAGGAAATATTTTTTCGATTTGCTGTCTGCTCGAATAAGTTTTGTGGCTTTCGTTCCCATTGATTTGCTTGCTCCGCGGTTATTTTTAGCCCATAAAATAAACTTTCTATTTCCTGTCAGTTAGGCTTCGGAAAAATAATTCCATATAATTTTATTTATTAGGACTTCGAATTCCAAATAACTATCACACAACAGTTTTCTCATCATAATTTTCGTTGATTTTCACAAATTTTTTATCCAGATGTGCACTGCCGTTGTGTTTTGGTTTTCACAAGTCACTTATACTTGAGACATCAATTCTGGTAAAGCAAACGGAACCTAAGATAAATTATCATCACTACCGCTATCAGCATGAATAAAACAGTTTCTCCAACTGTTCTATTTATTCCAAATTCTGGTTTTAGCGGGTAATTGAATGGCGAAATTAGCCCCGAAATGCCAGTTCACTTTCAGTGTGCGAAGCCAGTAGAATTTTGTGCATGGATCAGTTCAAGATGCGTAATAGGCAATAATCCCACCAGATAAGACGATGGTAAACGAGGCCCACTATCGCACTTAATGACTGATCTGGTCGCAATTCAGACCAACAGTTGTTGTCCCCTAACCCCCTTCGCCGGCGGACTGACTGACTGGTGAACTGCAGCCGACCTTAACGCGAGTCCCGGGTTCGCGTCCGCTATCCGGCCAGACGGATTGGAAACAGATGGAATTTTTGCACGAAACATGACTGTGCGTCGATGACTGGGTTTGTCAGGTTTAAAACAGAGCATTGTGCTGATGAACGATTATCGGAATGCGTGTTTTATGTAACGCAGTGGTGAAACAACGCCACGTATGTCTAGTTCCATGAAACATCTGTCTCCAAGTGTGTAATAAATGGGTCTGAAGATTGCTTCAGTTGCTAAATGCTAATTCCTTGGAATTCACATTTTACATTCTGTTCTCGTATGTCGTCCGATAGGCGCCATATAAGATGTGAGAAATAAATCTATTTGAACAATTCAGTAGATTATTATTTTACGAAATTTGTCGGAAAGCAATAATCCTGGTAAAAGGGATAAGTCTATTCTTTTTCTTTGAAAATTACCACTGAGCACATTGAGAAAACACAAGTTGGCGAATAAGCTCGCTTTCAGTGATTCGTACTCATGCCATTACATCACTATATATATATATATATATACATCTTTTTTATCACTACAGAGTAAATGGTAACAGACTGAAATTCATTCCAGCTAGATTACGTTCTTTATTCAGTAGTTTGACGAAAAAACACCCAATATTTAACTCACTAATCAACAGGTACATAAAAATTGCCCATTAAATGCAAGATTCGATCATGTGTGATGTACGTTTGTTGAATTTAATCCTATTCCCAATTAGCCTTAATGAACCGATCGATTGTGCGTTCGTTTTTGGTCGATGATATGCGTTGGTAACTAACCTGACGTGAGCATAATTCTCCTTGCGCGATTAACTCGGTTGTTTGGCAGAGGATGTAGTACAATCGATTGTTTCGTGCGGGGAGCGAGTCCAAAGGTTGACTGTATTTAGAGAAACAGAGCAGACGCCGCGTAACAACGCACTGTCTCCGATACTCCGACACACACACACACACACACACAACGACCAGACATCAAACCATATTTGTTGCGCTTAGATGTCAGACGGACCTGTACACATTTATTGGCGACGTATTCAAAACATCCTACTGTACGAGTAATGTTTACTCAAAAACTGGACGATCGATTATCTTGTAGAGGGTGAACAGTGACATGAGGGTGAATAGAAGAAAAAATTATCCGAGTTCCATTTACCTTGAAGAAAGGCACTTTAAAGCGGAAAACTGGAAGAAGTAAAAGACGTCTAATTTGTTCTCTACGTGTGCTCGTATGCTGGCCCACTTTTCTCGGAATAAAAACAAACAAATTCAGATGAGCGCATTACTTGGACGTGTTTTTCACCTATGTCCCGCTTATAGCAGTGTTACGTAATCAGATAGTATGATGAAAGTCCTTTACTTGGCGAGAAACCGTTATTGGTGCAGACACTGAATTAATATTAACAGAGACAGAAATGTATGATTTATATTCCACACGCGCATGCACACACGTGCTAGTATGACCCAGAAGAATCTGGCTGACTAGCATTATTAATTTTCGAATGCCAGACAGTCGTGTACAAACAACCACTATTAGTGCATCATGGTTTCGGTATCCGTTAGAGTAATGGCCAGTAAGAAAGCGGTCACCGATTATTCCTCATTGGATCAATCTGAAAAATATTTAATTACGAAAGAAAACTTGTTAGTTCAAGAGCGGAAGCTTTATACCATCCACGATAGAAGCAAATTGTAGTTCCCATTTTATTGTCAGGCAACTTTCCTTACGTCTTAAGTTTGAAGGAAGCACAAACGAACAATTTGTGCTGTTCGCAAAGCGACATGAGAGGTGATCGGTGTCATCTTCACTTAATTTTCTATTCCTTATCTTTGAAGTGCTTTGTCGTTGTTGTTGTTGTTGTTGTTGTTGTTGTTGTTGTTGTTGTTGCTGTTGCTGTTTTGGTTCTCATACTTGCGCCTCAATTGGAAGGGAGCCAAAGCCTAACTACAAAGCAGGGCAAAAACGGTGAACAATGCAATTTGACCCATCGAATCTATTTGGAATTCCGAGCAATATAAGCAATGTTCCAGACGACCGAGGTGTAATCAGAATATAATTAACCGTTCCTCTTCAACCAGACAAGGCTTATAATACGAGTAAATTATGAAAATATGCTCACTGGAACAAACATCCAAGAGCAGGAACGACCAATTACTGAGATTCCGTAACATACAAAAGTAAATAGGTGTGTAATGAATACGAATAAATTTCGACGGAACACCAAGTGAAATTTTATTTTTTGCTGAAGTCGGCAAATTATTCCGAACATGATAGTTTTTCCCACGCCAGGACGTCAAACGGGATGCATCAAGTACGGCCATCCGAAATGCCAGTTGTATATTCCGAATGCTAGTTAATAACACCAGTCTCTTTTTTTTCAATTTTCAAAACATTACTTGACAGAGCGATGTATACTTTTCAATCAGGAAGTATTTATTTCTATAGACGAAACAGAATCATAGAACCATCAGAGACCGGAATCGTATCTCATACAAATTCTATCCTAGTCCGTTGCAGATGGCGATGTCGTTCCACTGCTCTGGTATTCTAGTTGTTGGACTGACAGATATATCAGGCACAATTTTGGTAGTGCGCTCGTTTACATACAATCCTTCTAGTTTGCTTGTCATTAGACTAATGTGATTTGTCATCTGGTTTCGCAGAAGGGACTCATCTAAACAATACGGTTGAGATAAACAAAAAAGGCCGCCTTACTTAGGTAACATAACTAACGCTTCACTTAAAACCGGATCTATTTTTGATGGAGATAGTCAATTTTGTGAAACAAGAAGAATTCTAATTTGGTTTCACCTAACTAAATAATTTATTCTGACAAAACTTTCAGATCACGCAGGCTGGTAACTCCATGTAACTCGGGTGCCGGTACATTTATTTTGCAGCCGTTTTTCTTCGAAAATAATTTTGTGTCACCAAACTTCTTAGTTAAGGCTCACATTGTCTTAATTTCATGTCGCACTGCGCTGCAAAGATCAAACCGATCGAATTCAGGTGGTCCGATTCCCTTAGGATCTTCTGACCACTAGAAAATTGTCGCACAATTTGTTTTTCGATCTTGACATTTTAGACTGATAATGCAAATTTCCTGGCTTCTTCAAAACCAACCTAACGAATGCATGCGCTCAGTCAACATACCAATCTGTTATTTAATTATGCTGCATTCATACTCATTCGTTTCAATATGTGAAACACCAGACTATTGTCAGGAAATGCCCACGAGTTAATCCGATTTAAAAAGAACACTGTTGTCAGCTGCTGATGATCATAAAATCGCGTACATTTGGATGGCCATTTAGTTTTTCAGGGATTGCTCTGCTTTTATGAAAGATTCTCAAAGGACAACTGGTTTCAGCTGCATATTTGAAACGAGGTTGTGTAGGATGATGCTAGACTGTAATAAATGTTCTGGTATACATCTTTTGGTAGAGCAATTTTTGACTAGAATGGGCGAACCAGGAATATGGTCCGCTTGGAGCCGAACGGATTTACCTTTTTATCGAGAGTGAATAATTGGCACGCTATTGGCGACCATGTATAACAGGCGAGCATTGGAATTTCCGCGCATTGTAACCCGGAAAGGGATAGCTCACGCCACTAAATGAACTGTGTCCAGAGAATTACCAAATCTAATCACAACTGGTTGTATACTGTACACCGTTTTCTCGTTCCCCTTCAAGTTGCTCGATTATAAACTGGTAGAATATTATGAAAATTCGCATCCTATTTACCGTAATATTGTTTAGTTATTTTCAATTTCCTGACTTGTGACAGTGCACTCCAACTGGAACGTGACTGGCGTATTGACAGTGAACGTTTTGATTGCATGCGGAAATTGTAGCGACTGAACTTGGTGTTTTGAACGCAAAACTTTCAGCATTCCTCTGCTGAAACAACCATCACACTGCCAGTGTTCACTGTGGTCTTCTGCATTGGTAGCAATCCTAAGTCAGATCTTTAGTTGGCCCTTGCAAACAACTTGATCGTGTTAATGTTTAGCATTTTTGACCTTCGATCAAGAAAGTTATTGTATGATTTCCTTCAACTTACAAAACATTCCCTGACCGTTCTTGGTGGATTAATTCAATCCCCTTATCAAGTCCCATCCGTCCTCATTATTCTCTGCAAAAGTTTTCGCTAGAGTTCTTGGCAAGGAAATGATTGGTCTCAGTGAAAAATTATCATTGCATGTTTTCGTTGACCATAGAATTATGTATCGCTGTCAAGCTCTAGAATGTGAAAAGGATAGCCAAAAAGGAACCAGTGAGAATGAGACCGGATTGCTAAAATCTTGTACAATCCTAGCGACTGTTGAAAATGTCCAGAGATGGGTTCGGACTGAGACCATTCTTTTACTTCCCAGAATCTCCCACATCTAGGCTGAGCCAAAATTTATGAAGACTTCAAACTAAAGAGCAGTGGGTCAGGTTACCGACAGGATAACACATTGGACGAAAATGCAATAATGCTTTCGTCTGACGTCACAAAACTCCTTAATTCAAATGACTGTGGACTTGGGGACAGAAACACTGGAAAACTTACTGCAAAGAGAGTATCCAGAAAACTAACTGTAAATACAGACCATTTGCAAACTGATGTACCAGTTGTTAAGGCTGTACCTTACATTTAATGGCAGTTGTTACCAGAAAATAAAAGGGGTATCTATTAGATCACTGGTGTCCGGGTTTGTTGGAAAAGCAGTAATGTAGGCCTTTGGAAACTCTGCAGTTTGTGTGAGCTAACCTAAATTTTGGATCAGATATTTCTGACGACACGTTCATGATCACTAGATTAGATGACATCGAAAGTGCTCAAACAGCAATATCCTGAAAGACATCTAATCCATCGTGGAATGGGACAAAAAACTTCCAGTTCTTGGACGTTCTGCTGAGGAAATATGATAGTGAACCACTGAAGACGCCAAAAGGAATAGTAAATAAGTGGCAAGTGGTAAGTTAGGCGAGAGCAATCGGGAAATAAGGTCTGACGTGAGAAGGCCAATATAAGTGGTTTGCTAATGACAAATAGAGGGACAATCTTGTCGACCTCCAGAGACCATTTTGATCATTCAGTACAGATCATTATGGAGTAACAGATTCATGAGCAATTTGTTTTCAGAGCTTACGATCAAATTTGCGGTAAGGTTAGTACAATTGAAGAGCATCACAGAGAACCCTAGTAGCTCATGAACTGTCTCACCATAGTGATGATAAAACCTGCACAATCAAAACGCCAAGCGCGGTGACCATATGGCCTCAAAAACCATCAACGTAAGCTTGAGAAATTGATATTTGAAGGCAAATTGAAATCAAAAAGTAACCCGATCGAGGTTTTGCATTTAGCTACATTTACTTGTATTCTAGCACCTAACTGGCATTTTGGGCGGTAGTTACCCTTGTTCAATGTTAGAAATATCACAAAGTGCATCGTTCACCTTTCCAGGCAAATGCCATTTACGAGTACAGGGAATGCGTCTACCACTAGGATGTAATTCCATTTAGTTCCTTATTTCTCATATGAATTCGGATTAGATACTAATTTTACGATTTGTAACTTCATAGGTGAATTCTGTGGATTACTTCTCGACAGACACAGTGTTTTTTCCATGTTTGCTTAGGTTACTCAATCAGTCCAACCTCATCCAAAATGAACCGCGACAGCGACTGAAGTACAAGATTTGGGATAGGGTGTCTCTCGAATATAATAGGCTTGTGGTTGGTGCCGACATTATGGGAATCAACAACCGCAACTAATCTTTATTTCCATTCAAGCCACCATCGAATATGGTGAAATTTTGGTTGAACAATCTTGGTCAAATATGACACTTTTACTCTACCTAACTCCGAATGATGCAAGTAATTAAGCACGAACATTCTTACATTCATTTGGATTTCTCGCTATAGAAAATGAGTGTTCATCACCAACGTGATTTGGGTTCCATGATCAGCTGAGATAGGAACCCACCAGAGGAGACAATTAGAATAGCAGCTATGGTATCTATTGAATATTGAATCAGTAGCACCTTAATGTTTCCTTTCAAAATTATATCTGATAGCGCTGGAGGAAGCTGAATAAACATAGTTATAAATAAGCTGATCGATTGGCTTGATAAACATTCGTCAAGTGTGTTCTCCATGTTCGTTTAGTGACTGGCCTAGTTAGCTGAACTCTGTCGCTGAAGGTCAAAGTAACATCTACCTAGCCGTAAAGCACCAAAACTATTCAAATGGCAGTCGGTCAGCCACGCATTGGATCCTAGTCAGCGTTGTGAATATTCAATACAAACGGAGTATAACGAAAACGATAAAAGAAACAATTGAATAGTGCTTCATTAGGTTTCATAAATTACATGAGCATCGGTGATACTGGATGAATAATTACAAAGTCACGCTGAGTTCCGCTTCACGGGAAACATTATGGTGAATGTGAAAAGGTAGTACTTCTTCTACGTTCAACTACATTTTGGATTTCTAGGTGGCATATTGTATATGCCATGTCTCATGAAAGGTCTACTCCTGCTTTCACATCCAAAATCAGATGGCCAGAGCCTTTAAAAAGCCGATGGGATTTCACTAGCTAGGTAGATGCATCAACCAACCTGACTATCCCCGTGGGTCGCCCAAATGCATCCTCCGCGAACCGGTTACAGGCGTTGCCAAATCACATCTGTCATAAGATGACACCAAGTGTAATTTCCAATGCAAGAACAACCATTTGTTTGGGTTATCTGGGAGTCCTGAAATATCCACATCGTTTATCTTGTTACCGTGTTAATTGTCCTTACCTGCTCTGGCTATCACATCGCAAAGTGAGTTTTAAGTTTGTAGCTCAATCAGAAAAGCAGATTAGTTAATTTGCAGTGTTGAGATTAAGGTTGTGTCTGGCTGATTGTGCAAACTCTCATTACAGATAGCTTATTATTTATTGACTTTAGATCTTGTAACTAGTGTGTTTCGCATTCTAATGGATAAAAAGCTTTGCCCGGTAACACACAAGTTTTTGGTTGTCCATCAGGTATGCGTACCCCGTACAGCCCTATCCAACCTTCCTAATACTTGCAAAGTCTTTCGTTAGTTTCACACTTCAAATCCACTTACATTTCTAATAATCCAAATGAAATTCCAATAAGACTGTGTTCGCTGGCAAAAGCAAATTGCTTCAAAACAACTATTCTTCCACACGTTGCAGGTGCTGCGAATTGACTTCCGCGAGAAAGCTAATCACATAAATATTCCCCTACCCCTAGTATCAATAAGGAGGTGACTAGCTATTGCCTCTGCCTTATGGTTTAAGTGATCTAGCACAAACAGTTTCATTGGGACGTCAAGTTATTAAACTGTATTGATGTGGAAAAAGTGGCAGGGCATTCATAGAGAAATTGGCAGTAGCATGAGATACTTGTTTGTTGCCTCAAAAAGCTGATCTTTACTTTGCTTGGCTGCAAGTCCCCCCGTTTTGCGGGAAGGGAATCATCTTCCACTTCGGATTTACTGCAAATTTCGCAAAAATAATTTTATTTCCGGCAAAACGAACGTTAGCCAATATTGTTGTATTTGGCAATCGTGACTGATAACGCTAAACTCCGTAACACACCTCGGAACAGCTCTCTTTCGGGTTTTCCCTACCAGGCTGAAATGTGCGAAAACAAACGCTGAACGAAGCCCGGCAGACTTACTTGTCATTATCAACGCACCAACGCGCCGCGTCCCGGCAGTAGATGAATACAATATCCTTTGGAAGAGTACTTTTCGTGACCGTTATAAAATATCCCCTTCAGTAATTATATGCAGTCGCAAAATGATCATAAATTTGTGTCCGTTTGTTCTTAGTACAAAGCAAAGGTAGACCCAGGATATCTAGTTTTTAGCGAGTGGACAAGCTGTGACAGTGTATTTTCTGACGTGTATTGCCACGAATTCCATCGACCCATTACCTCGTCAACTAAGGCATTAGAAATTAGAACTTAATAAATCGATTTAGAGCGGGTATGTTTGAACTATTTGAGTTGGATTACAAATATACTTCTTTATTTCCAGTTTTACCGGGAATTACGTTTACCGAAATGCGGACGGTCAGTCGATATTCCTTCGGGTTGAATAGTTGAAAACCTTTGCTATCGCTCAAAAGGAATGCATAATTCGGCATCTTTTTATTTATCTATTGCAACATAATGGCAAGATATGGAACACTTCTATCTTGAGCAACACCGGGAACAGGAGTCTGTTAGGTTAAGTCTAGCAACCGTATGAGATTATGATTTCGAAGGCAGAATCCGATGAAAATGTGAATCGAATCGAGACCAGCCATTCAACTTATTCACTTATTTAAAGTGTGTTTAAAAACGAATGTCTGCATGACCCATTTTGACAGTCTACAAAATAAAACCTGAAAGTACGCTCTTCGTGCCATATCATTTCTGGCATAGAAAAGCGATTTTAACATTCCAAAACTGTGTGCGTTTTTCAAAGTAGGCGATCAGTGAGCATTTGTTAGGATGACTAATATACTCCGGTGCTTGATGTCAAAGTTTCGCTTGAAGATGCTTGTCCTATGCGAAAAAAAAAACAAATGATCGTTCCAGTACAATTGCAATAAGCATCCGGTAGTGTGCATCGGGAGACCTATCTAGGTCAACTCAGGAGAGGCTGAAATGTTGTCAGAAAACTTTTCTTCCTATTCGTGATGACAACAATTTTGTTGGGGACAATCGAACAGTGTGCCTATTTGAGCATCTGTGCGTGCCAAACCACTAAGTTAATCATGTCCCAACATAGGTCAAATAAGGTCCATTCTTTGAAACCCGTTAAAACGTATGCACAATTGACCTAATCATTCAAAGTATATTTGTATGTCCAATGTTCACTTGGTGTGATAGTCCTCGTGCACGAAGATTTGCGATGAACACCAAACGTGCACCCTCTAATCTACATTCAACTATAAGTGGTCGGTTCATCTGATTTGATCAAAAGATCTAAGAGCTGCCTAAGCGACTGGCAACAACTCAAAATGACCGATACGATTAAAGTCTGGCATGCCAATAGGACGAACAATTTCGATGAAACGGTGAAAAATATTTGTGTCAATTTACACTTTTCCTATTCTCGACGCTAGCCGAAAGTCAGACGGAAAATCCAACAACCTGATGAGGTCCGACTAAGTTGGTGTGTGTAACAAAAATCGAATTTCGAAATACTGTTCGGTAAGTGTTCTCGAATGATGAATAGTTATGAGTGTAAATTCTCGACCACCTCGGTATGCTTTTTCAGCTTTCATGAATGACTAAACATAATAGTGAAATATACCGTTATGGACAGTGCGCCAGTTCGAACCGATATGAAATCAGAAACATTAGCTTATTGGTTCAACAAACTGAATGAAATTAATACAAATCTGTGCAGTTTGTTTAAGCTTTCATGATTCGAACAAATCTTTAATACGAAGTTAAATGAAATACGAAAACGATGCAGAAAGAGCGAAAGAATCAGGTCATCGTTTCTCTTGCTCTGCCGATTTTCTCAAGGGAAGCAAATCTTCATTAATCTTAAAATTTCCTAATTAATTTTTTCGGGCTTGGCCGATATCCAATCATTCACGCTGCGTTTTGTGAGCTCACCGAAGACTGATTTGCGAAAACCCTGTGGTGCCGTTGAACCAACATGATTTGCGCAAAATTACTAAACAAACGGGCGGCAAATTGTCGATTTTTCTGTCGTCCCTGCTCCTCGTTATGATGAATACCTGTCGGCTGAAGGCATATGGCGTGATTCAGTCAAACACTAACGAAGCCTATTCTAACTCGTTAAAAACAACCCGAAATTCATGCTTTGCAGTACAGACGTTGATGCTTTCGTTCCTCGACGGCAAACAATTTGTCCTCTTTATTTCCCAAGGTTGCTTTGGAATGAAAAAGGCACGATACCTTAAAAAAACCAGTTTCTTCAGCTGTTATTCAAGTGCATTTTGTCTAGAAAAGTAAACTCTGTGAACCAAACCACTCTCAGTCCTCGGTTTAGAAACAAACATTTTCTAGACGGCGAAACTAAGGATTTTGACAGTGAACATTCAGAAGTGAATAATTACTGCATATTTGTACGCACTAGTAGTCTAGTTAAGTGAACGCAAATCGGATTATCAAAAGTTCCAGCATGTGCATACATATATATATATATACATATATATATATATATATATATATATTAGCCTGTCAACGTGAAGCAAGTGGCCATACTTTTTTGGTGAAACTGCTGATGTCAGGCAATAAATCCGTTTGTTCCTAAGGGCACGGAGTTTGTTCATTCGTATCGAGATCACACGACAGCCTTGTTTGAATCCGCTGTCTATAAACACGCCGTAGACGCTTGGTGAAGCTCTTTGCTCCACGGTACGCAGTACCAGAAGCATACCGTGCTCCTATCCCAAAGGGACGTGATACAGGTAGAATGCGCGCAGAGAACAGAACATTTGTTCACTATCCCTTAAGAAGTTGGGCTAAAGCAAACCAATAGGCCACACGAGTGTGTTTTCACAGTAAACTATCTGTGGCACACAGACTAGTCACTGATCGATTGTTTTTATGTACGCTGACCCCCAGTCCGTGATGTACGAGTTTATGTTTGCCCTCATCTAATCCAAACTGATATGGCACATTATCTTATAACCATATAAATAAGTAGAATGAAGTAAGGTAAATAAAAATCACTGTTATTCCAAAATACAATGCTGGTGTCAAAAACATGTCAGCAACAATGGCAGAATTTTACTTCCACGTTTCATAAACACAAAAACGTATACCTATACTGCTAAATATATGTATTAATGTGTACACAGTTATCTGAATCTAATTTTCATTATAATGTCCGTTTTTAACCGGTCGTCACACTTGACATTTCCGAACGTGGGCTACCGACATTCAACATCAACGAGTCCGGTAGTGAGCGTCATCAGAGGTATTAGAAACCATGATCTCATGTGCACGTCTTGTCACCGAGGGTGTTGTGGAGCGACAAACTAAAAACCAGTAGCTTCAACGCTCCACTCCTCCACCTCGCAATTAAACTAACCGTCTGATTGGGCAACCGATGCCATTTACGATCCACCAAGAAGCAGGTAATTCTCGGATTCAATTATGGAATATAATGTGCAAACTATTGACGGCAGTTTGCCGGGACAAAATAACATGGTATCTGAAGTACTTCGCTTCATCTGGAATTTGAATTTCGGCCTAGATCACACTGGTACACATCTACACAAAAGAATGTACAATTGCATAATTGATATTCACCTATTTACTGGTCTAATGCTGTTGTCTCCACGTAGTCATTATTCTACAGTGTTAGCACAATTTTGGCCAGCTTGGCTGCATTTATTCTGACCGAGAGGGGCTATAGTTGTTGTTTGAGGAGTCATGTAGCAACACGGAAGGTAACGTGATTCCACCGTTGGCAGTTAACTGCGAACCACACCCCCGTTTAATGGGTGTGACTGTGAACCGGTTGGTTTTGGTCAGAGGTTTTGGTGCACATCTGTTCTCCCTAGGTTTGGGCCCAGACTTAATCACGGAGGATAAGTCTGGTTGATTAACGTTAGAAAAGATTGATTAAACGGCTCTACGGTTCTTTCATGATTATCAATAATTAGCTGGACACGGGTTCCCCTTGATGACCTTTTCCACATAAAGTATGCTTAACTTGAAACTAACACAATATACCCTATGTTTTATCTGCCATTTAACCACCAAGTATTTCTCGGTAGATTTATCTGAAACCTTTCCTGGTACCGCGTTACTCAGTCACTTAGGATAGGCTATTTTTTCCTGGATTGCATTCCACCTTTATCACTGTACAAGCACTGTAAAGGAAATCTGGTCGAACAGTTTTCACATCCCTCCCTCTGCAAACTGCACGGTCTGTTCAACAAATGGGAAGCCACGGGTTACTTTGATGTGTGAGAGTTAATAAAGACGAACAACAAAATTTATTTCGCGGTAATCGTTGTCTGTCAGCCAGCTTCCAGTCACTGAGACCACCGGATGGCAACTGGAAAAAATTACTGAAACCATGGTGTACGGCATGGCATCAAGGATTAACTTCACCTTGTCAATCATTAAACCAATAGAAGGATAACTTTTCGTGCTTTCTAGGAATTACTAACAATATACGCGCAACATTTATTAACGATCATGAGACTTAAGTTGAAAAGGTGTAAAAAGAACAATCCAGCCCTTGGACTGTCTGAGCTACCGAGTAACGGTTTTCTAAAACATGGCTATGCATTACATAAAACCGCTTTTTTCGAATTGGTGAGCATATAGCACTCAACATTTTCTTATCCATAAAAAACGTAAACAAAAACAACGTTTTCCAGTTCGCGTTTGACAACATGATTTGTTGACCGTGATATCAAATTGGTCTTTTTATCAGACAGCCTATTGAGATTCAACCCAGATAAATTAACGACCGACATGTTCGACTAGTACTTGTCGCAACGCGTCTGACTTCTAGTTACTGTCAGGCAAATTTGCTCTGTAAAAGATTTCTCCTGAGAGAGTTAAAAGCCGTTCCGGCAGTCCACCGTTTCATGGCTAGAGCATGCTTATCGACAATACGTGTTAAATCAATTTGCCAATGATTTCTACTGTAATATATTGAAGTGCTTTTTTGAATATCGAGCGAAATATGCGCACGAACAAACTCCAGTAATTCCATCCTGTTATCGTCTGCTTACTGCTACGGTAGTGTTTCTTTTTGTCCCTATTATGTTCCTTTATGTGTGATCAAAATTCATCCAAGCGAATTACTTTGGTGACGTGCAATACATGGCTACTCGTGTTCGAATTATGATTTTATTAACTATGAGCATAGAAGTCAGAAGGATTTTGGAATTCAACGGATCCAGAACGATTTGTTTTTGACCCTAAATTCGAGCTGCTATTTTTTTCGAATTTTCCGGTCGTTCGTCTTTCTGTTAGTTCCTAGAAGAAGACATCCAAAAGCAGTTTATTTTACCAGAAAACGTTTTTCCGTGAGTAGTATTTATTTGTGTAGAACTAAACCGGTGAAACTCCTAATGAGACATGCATGTATCATCAGCAGATATTTTAAGGCACATTTCCCGCACCATCCCAATTATTTGGCCTCCTCGTTGACAACAAATCGCTATTGGTGCGGTGATTATGTAAAAGAATAGCTACGTATACATACGTGCGACATGAAGTGGTCAGATTGAAAACAACAATCAGCTGAAGATAATATTATTAGCTACTATGTTAAACACTGAATGAAACTCATTAAATTAATAGTTACTAATCGATTGGATTGGATGGCTCTCTTTTGACTCCCCCGATTTTCACGGACCCATTTCCAGATAACAGTGAAACTGACTTTATTTCACCTAATAAGGCAATGCATTGTTTCGTTATTTCCGCTTGACTTTATTCGGAACACTATTCATCAAATCAAAACATGGTAGATCAGGGAAGTAAAGTTGGAAAACTTGTTGGTTCCCTCGGAAAACATGGTCCGCTTTTCTATTTTGCTAAATGTTCCTTTTTAGTATAGAACGGTTTGTGATTAAATCAACCCAAGTAGATTTCAAATCTGTGAAACTGAACCTTTCATAAACACTGGTTATAAAACGCTTTGAAACTGCTACGGCCCGAGAATGTATTGTTGAGTGATATTTTATTACCTGTAAAGAATGGGAATTGTATTTACTAAGTCCTACCTATTAACGTGAAACATCGTTTCACACGCAACTAAATTAGATGTCTTGCCATTTGGCATATTGCTCGGTACTTGCTTATTTCTTTTATTCCGAAGAAATGAAGCAGTTTCCCGGAAATGGTCATTTGTTGGTGAACACTCGTTGTCCTTTTGCGATCGCGACACGAAACATGATTTGATTTCGAAATACGGTAAACAGTCATGGAATCTTTCGTTCCATTGTAGTAATAGTTTGGCAAAATAACTGGAAATTATTCTTGCACTTTTATGCACATATTCGTGATCAATGCATTTTGAGGTGCCGAAAGTTCTCGGGGGAGGGGATGTGCACCAGGGAGGTGCACTATTAGCCTTTACATATTTGACCATTGTTTTAAATTGGAATGACAATTGTTTCTAGTCTGGCCAGAAAAGTACTGAACAGCCGGAAAGACACCGTGACCTAGCAAACGAGAACCACGTTGCGCAGAGTGCAACAATCAAGCATCACTACTGACAACCGGTCTCAAGGGTCCGTCAGTAGCAATCCAATTCACATTTTTCCAAAGCACAGTCGCAACTGGTTAACTGGGGTGGAACAAGAATTAGCCTCGCGTCTTCAGCCGGATTGTGGGTAATAGGACTGTAAATGTTCACAAGTCGGTCTCATCGCAACATACAGAACAATACACTACTTTTCATCTCATCCAATTGGGTATTTTGTTTCCACCTTTTGTTAAACATTCCTAACGGTTGTCTTACGGAATCAGGGAGACACTCTGGGCGTATTTTGTATCAAAATTCCAGATTTTCGTCTATTTCCTAGCCGATTCGCGGCCATACTTCATGGTAAACATATTAAAACCAATGCGTTAGGGTATTAGTAGCAGTGAAAAAAAGTTTTGAACATAACCACCTTGTAGTAGTATTAGTCTGCCGATTCCAAAACCAACCTGACTATTGTTTCCACTTTTGGACCTATCGATATCAACGGTTTTTCAAAACGATTTCAAAACATTTGCTCGTACCTGACCCATCTCCTTGAAAATTGACTGGTGAAACAATACATTTGTTTTTTCACTGACAAGAAAGTTCAACGGAACGCATGAGTCTTTCTTTTTTATAATTGGACTGCAGATTTATAACTCTAAGTTGAATGTCTACTTTGGAGAAACAAAGAGATTGATGCATACAATTCATTTTTCAATAATGTTAAATTTTGATATTTGACTGACGCGGCACTTGTCGTTTTACTCTGTTTCTTGAGTAGATCTAAATCCTAGGACGCATACTTTTTTTCCTGGTTAAACCAGCACTATTCCTCGTCCTCATAACAATAATCAGTTTACACCAAAATTCGATAGGCCCATATCTAGCGCTTGCCGTTGCACAACAAAGTCCCGGATATCGAGAACAGAAAAAGTCACAGTACCAAATGTTTTTTGTTAATCCGCCAGTGCTGGTATTATCTTGCTTTGGACCTCCCCCATCCCCCCGGGTAAATTCATTGAAGAAAGTTATGACTTTCCAATAATCAGATCAAGCTGCTAAGGGAAAATGTCAGCGAAAGACACTTTCTGCGTTTGTCCATTCCGGCAATTAGCCCGAGGTCAGAAAACTTCAACCATACTCCAGCCATACAGCAAAATTTGTAATTCCTACGCATTTCAAGTCTTTCGTTTCATGTTATCTGACAGATAAACTCAAACCCTTTAGGATGATTGCTATGTGTTTATAAGTTGTTACAGTATGCCCTATGTTGAAACTCACCACAAAGAACCAGATGTCCAAAAATCACTCAATTTTGTGTGAGTGTGGTCGAATTCCTGCTGTTCACAACACCCGCACTTAATTGAACAAAACGTGTGATGCGATATGTGAGTATGAAAACATTATTAATGCTCCGATCACTGATACTACTAATACTACTAATGCCATTACAACTACTATTAATTCTGCTACTTATACTATTACTGCTACCACTACTGCTACTATTACTACTATTACTACTACTACTACCACTACTAACACTAATACTATTACTACTACCAATACTACCACTACCACTACTACTACTACTATTACCGGCATGACTACACTGAGAAACACACGGATGTGTGAAACTGTCTACTGCTACTGCTGCTATCGTCATTCACTAGTTGGGCACAATGCACGAAGTCGAAAAATTGGGTTTTGAAGTAAATCCCTAAGTCCTACTCCAGTTGGAAAAACGTTTTGCATCGCAGTAACTTGTCTGTGCCTGATTGCCAGCGCAAATGTGTCTGCGGCGACCATCTTTAATTGACTTTGGTCCTTCCTAATGGTCACTAAAAGTAGCCGCAAATTAGCAGTCTACCAATTTGAAGGGACAAGTATTCTAAGCAAGGAATTCTGGACAAGTTACGAAGTCTGATATTTCGGCTTTAGTAAGCGGTATGAAAGTTGCCAACAACAAACCCTGTTCCAGGTACAGTCTAGTCAGGTAAATGTTTGATTGCCGGAAAGGTGTGATTAGCAAGAACCGAAATGTTTCTCCGTAACCCATGAGATCACAATCCAGGGGAAACAATGCATCAAGTTCTTCTTATGCGCATCTGACGAAATTTAAAACTATGCAACTAAAATGCATATTACATCAGTCTTTTGATTTACTGGTTACCAAATTTAAACTGATTCTATAGAGTTGTAACCATAGGTCTGCCATTCTAACGGGCCAGGTATATTTCACTCCAATTAGCCTTCAATTTACCTTCTGGTAATGTAGTTTTCCCACTATAACTGTGAGATTTGTTGAAAATAGGTATACAAAAAGTTTGTTCTACTGTACTCGACCACTTTCTCGTTTGGCGGAAGCTCATTTTCATTAACTGTGTTTGCTTGCTTATCTATAACAGGTAAAAAGAAAGAAAAAAGAGTATCTTAGGCTATCGCTACAAAGCGACTGATTAAATCGGTCTTCCTGGACCGATAGGACAGCTAAATTAACTGCAAATGATTGGAAAACAATAGAAATTTAAAGGGGATAACCAATTTTTGAGGTATATTTGTTAACTCTGAAATCACTAGTTTATTTGTTTTTCATAACTAGTGTACAGTTACGCGACAATGAAGCTGAATCAGTTTTGATAACAGAACATCAAAGTTCACCGTCATTTCTAAATCATTTATGGTCACTTGGATGGATGCATATCCCACCCTAATCCGTGTTATTCAGTGAAGTCTGGCACTGCAGGCTGTCGGTGAGGCCGAAATCCGAATAAACTTGTCTAGACAATTCTAACCCGCGTCGAGAAGGGAGTTGAAAGGCACGACGGTAGGATATGCAGTTTCCGGATTGTGTTCGGGTTCACACCCTGGACGCGAAGGTAGAGATGCACCGGCAATTAGCCCTAATGTGAGTACCCTCGAGTCTGGTGCTTCACTAGTGTACGGTTCTCCGGGTGATCTGAGATTTATGCTTGAAGGATGAAGTCCGTAGGAGAGTCAGTCAAGCAATGTGACATCAAAGCCACACACTAATAGCAATTACTTTTGAGATATTACTATATAGGTGCGAGTTATGCAACCACGAAATAGCAGTCTTCATGGTTCCATTTGAACCGAACTAAGTTATAAGTTAAAATACAAAATGAATAGTGCAATGTCATGCCTTGTACAAAACACGCGTAAAATCGAAACCGTAAATGTAACCAGGCAAAATCCTACTGAACTGCGAGAAAATTCTGACACGTAGGTAAATTGTACAGTGTAATGGAGAACAAATGGGTATTCTGTGACTAGTGCTTACGGTGTGTTAACAGGGACGTTGTTGTTATTTGACTGACTGATGTCTAAACTCTTGTCCAAAAGAGGTGTCACCCTTTCAGGAGATTCCTCAGGATCCAGAGGAATTCGTTGTTAAAGTTTGCGGCAATCCCACGGTACGCATCAGGACCTCGGAAACACCCAGCCATTCGGTGTTCATCTGTTTTTGTAGTATAGGGAATGGAATTCAGCTTTTAGTAATGTGACACAAATACGAACATCTCATACCCACTAAGATGATTCTGCGCAAACTGGGCAACTGAAGACAACGAGAAGATCACAGCTATAGGAAGACATGTTTGCTCAAGCTTGTATGCAAATTACTTGCTTATGTGTGAAATTCGGCAAATCCTAATTGATGGACTATCTTTGAACCAATAGAACTCGGGGCATATTTGAAATTCTTACTCATGTGCCGTCAAGGTCCTGATTAGTTGGTTGCGTAAGCAGGCTACAATAATGTTTTATCGGACTATACCAAGTGGTTTTCGCGTAGCTCCACCGAAATGTTTCAAATAAAAGGAGTCACTTACGGGGAATCTTTCAGATGATTCTGGTGACATGTTGGTAGGACAAGTCATTATCCGTCAGTTGCATATTTTCACAAATTTGCTGGAGTAGATGTTGTCACGTTTCTAAATATTATACTTTAAACGATTTTGGTTCTGTCCTATCGAAGGTCTCGTTTTTCTGTGGAGATGTGTTAAAAATGACTAGGTTTGAAATGTCTCTCAAAGGATGGATTGTAGACTTTGAGGCTAATGTTTACTACACACACCTTCGACATTGCTTCTTAATTCGACTATTATTCCATCTCCCCGTTGATGGCAGATTCCCACATCATTGTTTTGCCATCATAGCTTCACATCAGATAGGCATCGCATTGATTAGGCGGTCTGGTGAAATATTTCGTGCGGAAATTCCGGAAGTCAGAATGCGACGTTGCCAGCCAAAAGTTCATTCTGATAATCGTCATTTTCTCAGACACAAATACCTTGTCACATTTCATCAAATTCTGTTTGGCTGAAATCATTTTCCGGTCCAATTATATCCACTTTCGTATTGTCTAAGAACCAAACAAAACGACTGTCAAAGCTACTGTCCATAGGACGCACAATTGAAACGATATTTTGTTCTAACGTAAGATTTCAAACAACAACAACTGGACTGTCCAAAATTATCAAATTCACTGGTTTTCATATCGAAGTGAGACACCATTAGCTGATTTGTCTATAACTTATTAGGTAATACTCCACAAATGTTCCGTTTGTTGTTGTAGTCGCGGAAATATTCCACTGGTTATGTTGCATTTTGTTTCAGTGGGAAATTTTGCAAATTTCATCAGTTGTCTGAACATAGTCCATCTAAGACGTATCTTCACAGGCTTCCACGCTGTAAATCGTTTTTGTCTTTTAGTAACTACAAATCCGTGTTTAGTAGTTGAGCATTTTTTAACAGCCACCGCATGGTTGAGATAAAAGCAGATTTGCTCGCCAAAACAATAGCTATGGTTGAAATTATTGCTAGGTTATCAGGTTGTTCTAATGAGTCATACAATTTGCACGTGTTGTTAACGCATTTCGGTATACTTTGTTCGAGATGATCTACTTATTCCCAGTTTGGTCTGCGTTACTATAAATCAGGCCTAGGCTATTTCAACATTGATCAGTCGTTGCTAAACGTTACCCAGAAGCCGCTAAATGACTACTAGTGGTTGAGGAACGCGGACAAACCTGTGGTATGATTTAGACCGGCTTTCCATTACCAGAAATGGTCAGCGGTTGAAATCCCAGATCCACCTGGCAGACAACAGTTCGTTGCTGCTCAGGTCGTTACCACACCTGACCTAATGCGACTTAAGTTTCAGGATAACGGTTGCCGATCCCACCAGCTCCCAGTGTAGGGAGCCGTAGCAGCTACAAGGCGTGCCCCATGGACGACAGTCGTGTTTCAAGCATTTCATACGGAAGAACATTAAGGACGTCGTGGCTTAAGTTAGGCAGCATTTCTGGCTGCCTGTGGATGTTAATAAAATTTCCAAAGAATATACCACTGAAAATCATTTTTCACTATAGAGGAAGACACTAAGCAACGTGCGCAAAGTTGCACACTGCGAGGTTGATCTTCTGCGTTAGATACTAGACAAGAAGAAACCTTCCTTTGAATCCACTGTCTGTACTGAGTGATACCTAGAAATCACAAACCGTTCTACAGGAACCATAAAGATAATGTCTAAACAAGTTTGGTCGATCGATCAGATACAACCCTCGGAAAGAGAATGCACCAACAATGCAAAACCTTTAGTGATCTGACCGAGGTGCTGATGCCAGAACCGAAATCGGAGTGTACCGGTGTAGGGATGACTGAACAAGACAGTGAGAGGTACTTTTACCTGACGATAAGTGTTTCTGGCAGAACTTGTTATCCCATCTATATATGATGCTATCAACACTGAAAATGGACATTTTAGGACCGCCTGACCTCGATCGACTGAAAAAATCTGTCCATAAATCACCTTTGTTGTTTTAAAATAAAGTCACTCACACACGGGCCCACTGAATCAAAATAGATTTTGGTGAGTTTTACACGTTCATCATGCATAATTTCACATAACTTCATATACAGTAGAAGGGAATATCAATAACTAGTTAAAAAGAGAACAAAAGTAGACATCCCAACAAAAAATACACCTCTGGAGTTAGGACTAATTTTTGATCTCGGAGAACTTTAAAAAAATTTCCAATTATCGTTCATTTCACAGCCTCGTGGTTTTCATTCAGATACACATTTTCCAACATAAAACTGCATAAAGAAGTTTTAATTTGGGATTGTAAAGTTAGGAAAGTTTTACTGGGAAAATTTTTTTCGTCATGCGAGACTTTTTTGCAGGATAGGAATAATCACCCTGTCGATACAAATCTTTTCGTTTTCAACGCGAACGCGGTCAAACGTGCAATTCCCGTTGTTGTGTCATGGTCTGACAAATCATCTAAACCTCTCTTGCACAAATGGTTAGAGTGAGTTGCACCTCAAACGTGAATAAAATTTCATCATCAATATATGTGATTTTCGGCTAGTTCTCTCAGAATGTGATAGAACTCCCTGCTTACTTCAACCGAATAGTAGTGTTGATGTCGGAAAACTTTGTTAAAATTTAGATGCACTACCGCTGCTTCGCAGTATAACGCAATAAAAACGAAGTATCCTATACTCTACCGGTTGGGGAAAATTAAATTCCCTTCCCGTCACAGTGTATCCTATTTCATCCTTAAGAGTGTATTTTTGACAAGATGACCCCAGATCCATTGTGCATCGATTGAACCAACCAACTTTGATTTAACGTGGTTAAATACTTTAGCAAAGCTTTGTTAAACATTGTCTCAAATTTGTGTTGCTCTGCGACCCGCTTGCCGTATGAGTTGTTCACGTGATTCATACCGCTGAGACCATGAGTATCATGACATTCCATCGACTGGTCGTATATATGATTTGGGGGACGTGCACGCGCACGTGCACGCGCAAGTGCACGTGCTAGATGTGAATAAACTGTTATCCCCATCACATTCTACCCGGTTCCAGTCGCATCAGGCTGGGTTCAACAATGTCGATTATCACCACTCACTTGTTCCTTCTCGATTCGTGTTCACAGTTTTAATCTCTTAAATTGTTCAAAACTGTAGTGTCTCATCGGTTTGTTTCTCGGCTTGCTTCAATAGTTATGTATTCATGCGCGTGAAATTTTCCAATAGGAGGCTGTAGCGGACAGGAGGCTGTAGCGGACAGGAGGCCACCAAACGGCGACGTGTCTATCAGTGGAATGCTTCGATTTCACAGCATTCACGTCCAACTTTCACGGTGTTGACTGTTTTGTTTGTGCCTGTAATCAAAAATTAGTTCACTAAATAAGGCCTAATATTTAATCTAACACTATACAACATAATACGATCAATTTGATGACCGAGTTTCACCCAGTAACCAAATGATGGTTATTTCTGTGTACCTTTCAGTCCACATTAATCATGTCAACTAGCCAGTCAGGCAACCCTATAAAGTCGTTTCCAATGGAGATTTGACGAGGAACTGTTTCTCCGTTGATGGCTTGTTTAATTCTTGGATAGAAGAGAACTATATACAGTCACTTACCCAGCCACCGTCTGTTGCACGTGTATCTATCACAGTAACCATAGTATCAATTAACGTTTGAACCACGTCATGAACTTTTTACTTCAGCTGGTCTTATGTTAACTACGGACTACGGACCCTTACTGAACAGAGACTTATCAATACAGAACTGTTGACATTGAATACGGTAAACCTAAAATTATAATTCTACCGTTCACGCCTTGATACGCATATGCACAAGCGTTGATGAACATGCGGTGCATAACCCTCCTAAAATGCACTTCATCATCAAGGTAAACTGGAAGTATTTGTGACATTCGGAGTGAGACTGAGGAACAAATGGTATTGTTCTTTATTACACCGCGGATCTATTTGCTAAACAGAAAACACCAGACGAAATGAACAGGTCTGTCTTGTCAGCAACGCAAGGACTTAGCGGAAAACCGTAGCGTTTGCTCTACGTAAGGCGCACGAAAAAGAGCAGAACAGAGCTAAGCGCACGGATTAGGTGTTCGCACCTCAAACACGAATTACTATGCATCCTCTCTTTCAATTATCTCGACAATAAACATGAATCAACTGAAAAATTCTTTTACACTAACAGAAAAACCTCTCTTTGTTATCAGAAGAATACATGTGCTAGAACTTACTGAATGTAATCCTTAAGCTGCCCACATTATGATCCAGAAACTGACGACGAAATTTGGTATTCCTTTCCATGTGTTCTTCGTTCGAAGGCAGGAAGACTACAAAATGAGGTGGTGTTGCCAGTATAGTATAATTCATAGCGCAGTTTTCATCAGGTAGGCTAAAATACTTCATTTACTGTGTAGCACATCGTGCCTAATTCGTGAGTGGTTTCATGTGAAATCCAAGCCTTAAATGGATTAGGTTCTTCCATGCCCATGATACACCGGTGATATAGTTAGCAAGGATGAAATTGAATCACTTATCACTGTGGCAAACAGACCGCTATAAAGCTACTGAAAGGTAACCGCGCAAATTCAATCAGCGGGCAAATAAAATTGGAACCAAGTTCGGGATTCCGTTACAATGGCTAATTAGACTGATCCTGATCAACCGTTTGACTTTTCGTGTTTCGTAAAATCATTATTCTTGCTAAAAATGAGCTATGATGTCTTACGGGTTATTGATATTCCTATTGTTATGGCGCAAACTGCCACCCATGGTGTAGATAACATGAGCTCCCCACGTGACCGAAACCATAAGTAGACGTGTTACGCTTTGGAGAACAATATGTTCTCCCCATCGTGGTTTGGGCTACTTGAAGGTGAACCAATCAAACCTCATGCTACCATGTGATCATTGTGTTTATATGAACGTTGGAAGTTTCAGCAACAGAGCTAGTTGAAAGACATCAGAATTGAAATCGTTTCCGGACGATTGTTCCATCGGTTAGTGTGACCGGTTTTAACGAGTTGCAGCGTGCCGTTGGCTGACAACCAGCAGAGAGCACGTGTGCACGTCGGTATCCTGTAGCGTTAAGACAGAATGTGATTTTAAAATTACTATAATTTGCTAACATATTGACGTGAAGTAATTGGCCTTAGTTGTTTTGGCTTGGCAGAGCAATCCACTTGGGTTGCTCTGGTGTCTTCTGGAGCAACTTGTTTGTGGCTATTGTCCACTTTGGAGACTTCAAGAAATTTCTGCATGCATGTCACTTAAGGCTTCCATCAAGCAAGGTTTTCCGTGATTTTTCATACTCTACCTGGTAAGTAGTTAAAGCTGTCCCAGTCATCCTCATTCAGAGGACAGTTGGATAAAAAAATAATACCATGTAACCTGAAGTTGCTCGACACAATTATTTCGATCAAGTCAGAGATCAAAAAGAACGAGCGGAAATAATGTGACCAACTCTCTTTTCTCATTCCACTTCTAATCTTATTGCAGTCTACCTTAGTTGGAAACAAAATAACAAAAGTGTTCATTAATCACTCATCTGGTCGATAAACCCTTATCGATTAGACAGCATTATTGAAAACAAAAATCATTCTGATCAGGTCGCGGGATTTTGTTTACACAGTCCAAACCCGGTTTGCAGATTGAGCCGTCTGCGCGTGATTCATTCGCCTGTAGAGGGAATACAATAAGTTCCACCGGGGATTCAGCAGTACCTGCTGATTCAATATACCCGATTTTCTCGACCTCCAGTCTTGCCTAACGCCACCTCCTCCTACGCTCATATCGATGGCAGGTTTCGGAAAGCTATGAACCTACTTGTCACCCAATATTTCCAAATCATAACCAAACGAAAATACTACGACGACTCCGCAGGGCTGTCGTGAAGGGTTTTGAAAATCAAACATGAAAATAATCTATACTTCCTAATGACGTGAGACCAAGGTGTCGAGTGGAGGGTTTTATACCAGATCGACACCAAAGAAAAAAGAAGGTTGCTAAGTGTGGTCAGAATGAGCACATTGCTTTCAGCTGATCATGTGAAATTTGTTTAGACTAACGGTCAGTCTCAGAAATGCCTGAATACCGATTTTGTAAGGCCATTCTTAACCTATACCACTTCTGATGGTTTCCAATTCTAAATGGCTTTTGCACGAATAACAAATCATTCAAGTTCAAACTCGTCTGCATTACTCACCCGACAGATAGTTTACATTATCACATATTTTTCAACCAGAAAACGAAAAACATCTCCATAGTGCTACCAGTAAATGTCCAACGACCCGCGACTAGACCTTTCCATGCCCTGACGTGTCGGAAACTGGAGAACATGGAAACCACGAGTGGTGTTGACGTGCCTGACCGAGGTCTTTGTATCCAGTACCTACCACTTCAATGAAAATTTTAACATTAATTTAATTGTCCGTTATTGTCTGATAGAATCTGCAATCGTAGAACTCAATTACAACAACTCAACCTCTTGATCAATGTTAGCAGTATGATTTTCTATGGTCTACGAAATTAATCATTATACGTTACCAGTGGTCAGTTCATCATTGAAAATCCATGGATGTACCAAATAGTTTTTTCAGGTTTGTCATAAATAATCGACACTCGAAATGGCGGCATAAACCCGGAGTCCATAGATTAGTCATCTCTCCGTCGCAGTCCATCGCGGTAGATCATCGCCATGCGGCCGTGCAAATCAATTAAATTTCGATACATCACCATGGGGTAAAGTTCAGCAAACCACTGACACCTGTCCGACTAGCATAACGACTGAGGCTTTCGACTCCAAATCGTTCGTCCTGGGTCCAAGTTCCAGTTCGGGTGCCTTGGATATGCACTGGTAATGATTCCAGCCACGGACGAAACGGTTGTACAGTGCTTCCATGGCTTTCCAGTAATGAGCTGAGCGATAATGTCGCATGATGGATAATTTCGTGAACTCCATCTCTGCCAGATAGAGATGTTAGTTTTTGCAATGGTTCATTCAGTGTCACTTCGAATGCCAAACACGCTTCCTCTTATGAATTACCATAACTTGCTGATAGAAAAATATTATATCTGACCTGTTCTGAGCACGATAACCTCGGCGGAATTCAGAGTGAAATAGATCGAGTCGCCGGCTAAGGGTGAGAGAATAAGATAATGGAAAGAACAAGGCTAAACGGTGTTTGTTGGTTTTATTTCCTTCTTGAAACAGAATGTGATGAGATTGCCGGCCACGTTCGTCGAATCCACTTCTCTTTTGCCGGGAACTGCAGTTTTTGCGTCAGCTGAGCTATTCTCCACTAATCGCAGATCCTGCTGTTCAACGTTTTCAATAATCTTTCGCTTTTTTAAGTTATTTTGTCCAAAAAGAACAACCATTTGAAAAGAAAAGTTTCATAGCTTTGGGGTCTAAAAGCCGGTGTCAGAATTTAGATCATCAACCAGTTAACCCTTTCTTCAATCCCCGAGTTACTCGCCTTCTCTGTTCTAGTAACTAACAATCTGATTTAAATAAATGCAAAGTTTTCGTCTGTTAGAATCGGAGGGCACCTCACGCACTGACCAAATATGTTTTCAAAGATGACAAAAATTTCGATGCATACTGAGCAAACCTGGTTGTTCTTATTCCATCCACAGTTTATATGCTTTTGTGGTTTGATTTTCGGTCCAAGTAGAATTCAGGCTCCCGCGAACCGGTTTCTGTAGTACGCTAGCTTTCTTATTGTCACGTCTGCATCGATCGGTTACACATCTAGTTCTGTCTGCTTGGTTGACCTGTATCGTGCCAATCTATCGATGTTGTTTTTTCTCACCAAGGCAGGTCAAACTGTTTTGTCACAGATACGCGGAAACTATGCTTGTCTTTATGTCTATGCATACGCACAGATATACGTGCATTGATAAGCCTTCTCCAGGCACCTGACTAAGGGAATTTGAAAAGCCGCGCCATACGCATTGGCTAACCGAGTGAACCAATCGAGTTTAAATCTTCCAGCGGGCTGACGCACGTATACCCACCAGCTGTCGTCTAATTGGTTCATGCTTATGGATGCGTGGGTACGTGTGCTTATGCCGTCTCAACAATCATGCTGTTGCTGCCACCACTGTTGTTGTCGCGTTCGTGGTCAAGGTGGACGTTCGCGTGCCTTCATTTCGAATCTCGATGTATATGTATGTTCAATACTTTTAATGCCGATATGTGTGCCTTCTTGCGTCGCGCCAATCAGCTGATTTTCTAACGTCGAAATAGAAACCATTAGAGAGGAAGTACACCACGCCGGTATTATTACACTAACTGCCCTGAAATGACGACCGCTCACCAGGCTATCATCCATGTGACTTGATTGCACCTGTGAACTAATACAAGCGCAGGCACGCTCATCCGCACACACACCACAGACGGACTAAGTGATATACGCTTTGGTATATCATTTTCGATGCTGATTTAATTGACGGACGAGTTTGACTCATTTTTGCTGGACAGGGTGCAGCGTTGTGTCAACCCCACTCGGGATATGTTGTTACGTTCAAAAAAATCCACCTCTTCACTTCCTCATGTTGGAGACTGGTCGAAACAGGATGCATCGAATGCTTCCACCGAGAGTCTCGCAACTAGTGACATCGGTTGGGTTGGACCCATAAAGTGAGTACCGATATATACCATTGAAAAATAAAGTTAACATTGAAGGTTCGCCCGAAAAAACCTGTTCATCCTTCTTCCTGACTATGCTTTTACATTTTGTCCCCGATCTCTTTTTGACTGGAAGTTCAGCTGGGGTTAAAAGAAAGAAACCATTACGTGGATGAAAAAGGGAAGATTGTCAAAATACAACAAGATTTATGGCGCTTGTGGTCCTAACAAGGCGAATAGGCTGAGCTCGGTTCGGAGTCACCTATCTCTTTTTTCCATTTTCGTTCACAGCTCGGGGTGAAAGTCAACCCGAATGTCCTATGTGAACACTGATCTCACTGTGAATTCGGTTGCATAACGCACGTTTAGGAACTTATGAAGATCTTAGTGTTTCCAATTGAGATATCTTGTAATCGAAAAGGTGGAATGCTGTAAATGATTTGGTCATCCCAAGACAGCGAAGAGAAAGAAGAATCTACTTTCCCTATTATATAAATCTGAGGCTCATTGACTCTGGGCTTCATGTGAATACATGCAAACTAGTGGTTGGTAAATGGAGAATAATTCGTTCTTCCACAAATCTCCAAACGACATTTCAATATTTGGAAACAGATTTGCTTTACATATGTCTCACGTTGGAAATCAACCGGAAGTTTTGTAACTTCTCTTCTTTACTGATATCGAATACCGATGAATCATTTTGCACGGCCTCGCATCCACACGCTTTTAGAAATGCTGATTAGGGATACCGTAGTTTTTGACGCGGTACATTCGCAGGTCCGCTACGAACTTTTTCGACCACACACACACACACACACACACACCAATCGACAGGCGGTTGTTTTGCCATGTCCGACCGACTTTTGTTCCCCCGTGTTCAAAAGGAAATCACGAGAAAGAGGCTTGATCCCCGAACTATATTGGGTACTGAAAATAGTGAGGGAAATTCTTCAGTTTGTCCTCATGAGAAGCTCGCGGGTTAATGCTTGATGACAATCGTCCCCTTCTGATATACTAACAATGATCGGCAGAAATCCATTCAACCAATTTCTGTTTTCCAGTCCACATTACAATGAGTTCACTCCCAACATTGATTCTGACGACTGTCCGACTCAATTGTTGTAAGCAAAAAACGGAAAGTCGATCACATTGCTTTCACAGAAGTATCTAGCTTATGCAGAGTTTGATCCTTGATCAGTCGTTGATCAGAAATCTGTTTCACATTTAGAAGCTGAACATGGACGTTTTAAACACTGGAATAACATGGGTTTGGTAAGAAACCAATAGAAGTCGTGTGTACACTACAAACACAGTCGAAAAGACGTATGCGTAACGTGTAATTGTTTAAACGGAGCAGTTCCGACGAGGCTCGAAGGTGTCAGCCTCAGACCGTGGTTTGCTGAAAAAGGGACAGGCTGTCCAGTAGTCGCCACAAGTCAGCCTCCAGTTGTTTAACCTACGCCTGTCACTGGTACTGGCTTTCCGTCATTCAGTATTTACTTCTCTCTCTCTCTCTCTCCGACTCGCCTGACGGACACCTTCTTCGAGGGTACGTGACTGCCTGTTCCGCTTTGTATGAAAAAGGTTTTGTCACTTAGCATGAGTTCGACGTATTTCAACTTCTACCGAACCAGTGAAGATTGTTTGTTCCTATCCCTATATGTTTAAAAAATCCCAACTTCTATCACGCCGATTGAATATCACATAACACAGAGAAACAAATAGCTCGCAATCTTCTAGATATCACTT
The DNA here is from genome assembly GCA_008360955.1 of Fasciolopsis buskii. Classification (NCBI taxonomy): domain Eukaryota; kingdom Metazoa; phylum Platyhelminthes; class Trematoda; order Plagiorchiida; family Fasciolidae; genus Fasciolopsis; species Fasciolopsis buskii. The sequence goes on from LUCM01009050.1 coordinate 160,102, forward strand.
GAGTGAATGCCCCCGCAATCGATCAGTATCTTTCAGTTCGACATCACAGCGGTACACGTGCATGTGCACAAAATGATTGTCCTCATTATCTCCGTTTTCTTCTTTTAAATGTCTATTCAAATCGCTCTTCATGTAAAGATCCCGCAGAGTTCCGGGACAAATTTGTGGATGTTCAGATTGACGTTCCATACTGCTAATAGCGATAGCACCACAAGTCCTACCATGTTAACCGGGTGACAAATCAGCGTTTGTTATAATCAACACAACTTAATAATGCTCAAAACAATTTGCTATTTTGGTCCAAAAGTACGTATTTCGAAAATGTTTGCTCGTCCAGCTGCATGTATCAGCAGTTTCGGGGACCTAGCCTTTCTCTAACCTCTAATCCTTCCCTTCACTTCATCCTGGACAAACAGAGAAGATGTGCGGGCAAATTAGTCTACCGTTATTCAAGCGCCCTTCCGTGTTCACTTAAACATTGCCAATTTTGACTGAATCATAAGTTGAACTGGCATTCTTAAGGCTGCCGTCGGTGCTGCTACTCTCCACGGCCGCCTCGTGGTTCTTCTTAAAGCAAAGGATAATGCTTTGCATCTCCACCTACTGTTGAACGAAAGATCCGATCGATTTTGTAGCAGTAGAAATGATTACTGGTATTTTTGGAGACAGCGGGCTGGATGAATGGAATAGAGGTTAACTGATTACCAACAAGACAATATGACAATTGAGAACTATTTGTTTGGAAGACAGTCGAAATGCCTGTGCATAGAGCACCAGAAAGAACTATCTCATAGTGGAAAAATCAGCACGATTTTCATCCTCAAAAAACTAATTGGAAAAGTTTCTGATTGTACAAATGGAAATAGGAAATTTATGATTGGATTAACACAGCCATCCAAAACATGACGATTTAGTTCCTTCCAGTGAACTGATCTGATTGACAGATAACCCTGATTGATTTGCTGCCCTCCGTCGTCTAAATTGCTTTGGAAAAATTCCCAATTTATCCCAAGACTGGAACAATTACGCCAGACAAATAAGTTTTCTTGTCCATTGACTGAAGCACCCAAAAACATGCTGCTTTTCGTTTCGTGTGTTTTTCTGTAGTCAAATTATGGGTTCTGATCAAAACAACAAAAAATGATCGAAGTTGCATGATGGGCGACAGTTCGCCATCGATTTTTAACGTGCATAATCCACTTTTCTGATCACACTCAAGGCGAAAGTTACTGGAGCAGTTTGATCGTCATATGTAGTGATATCCACGCTAAGTAGGCCATCACAACTGCTACAGAAACGTTTGCAAACGGAACGCTAGTCCCAAGGGTTTGAAAGCTATCAGTCCCCGGACCGAAAAGCGCATGATGACATTCAGATTCATTCAAAATCCATCAAAAACAATTAGAATAATTCAATGAAAATAATAAAACTATGACCTTGCTAGATGAATGGAGTGGGCGGAAAATAAACACTTGCCGGAACAATATTACATTTATGGCACAGTCGTATTTGCTCGGAAAAAGCTCTCTCTCTCACTGATTTTAAGCTTAGTCCAACCCTGTCCCAAACGAAATGGGAGTGGCCTGGAAATATTTAAATAAGCTATGGGTAATAAGTGGCACAAAGTGGATTGAATTACTTGTCCAACTAGGTTCGTCTTTGAGTGTCAAATTTCAAATATGTCGCAAAGGCACCACGAAAAACGTGATGGGTGTGGTTAGGTAATTATCGCTCAGCATTAGGTAAAGCAAATTATTTCCCTGACTAACTTCGCTTTTTAGTTACCAAACCAGTGTCATCCAACTTTATCCGGAAACCGAATGTTCTCGGACAAGTACTTACATCTGATCTCCAGGTTCGCTCATTTTGTTGGTGCATTAATGGGTGATTTGGCAAAGTTTCTAGACAGTCAATGTGAGTACCGAAGTGACTGTTGGAAAAGTTTGATTCACTGCTTTTGCATGCGTTTCGTTAGGAATCACCAATAATGTCTTAGAACAACCTCAGTGTTTTAGTGACCACTTACTAGGCATTTCTAGGCAATTCATAATAATTTTTTATGGATACAAGTAATTCAGTGTGCAGCGAATAGTCCCACAGTGTCAACAAAATTAATAATGGGGCACAGTAACGTATCATCGCATCCGGTGGGCAACTTAATGATGCATACGAATTAGTAATAAAACAAAATGGGATTAGGTACCTGACATCGGAAATTCTGGACGCTCGTGGATGTATGTTCCTGAGAATGAACTGGATACCGATGTTTTTCCATGAATGTTGTATTGTATTAATTGGACTGTATTATAATCCCATCATTCAGAAAGCCGGTGACAAGCGATCGAATACACAGACTGAAGGCAGCCGGTTTTCACTGTAATGCCGCGTGGTTGACGTCAGATCATTTTTCAGCTAGTGATGCCGGTGTGTAAACTCGAATCCCGAAAAAAGCACTAACACGCACTGGTCGAAGTGTAAACAATCCCGAGTTGTTTCGACTGGATATAGTTACAACTGGCTTGTGTGTGTGCATGTCTGTGTGTGTGTGTGTGTGTGTGCGTGTGTGCGTGCATACATTGACATTGTACTTCCGGTGATATGAATCACCGGATCAGTAAGAAGTTTCATGCAGCTTCCTTATGTCCCCTAACTCTAGTGACTGTTTGTGTGTGTGTGTGCGCCCACCCAAATTGGAGCTATTGACTCTTGTAACTTTGCGTTCAATGATTCTACTCGTGCCAACTGCGTTTGTCATTTGGATTTTATCTATGGATAGACTTTTTCAATGAAATCTTACTAACTGTGGCACAGAACTGCTTCAGCAAATGCTGTCTTTTTTGCATGACATGTTCTGCTTAGATTTTGTGATATCAAAATTTACCACTATCCAAATGATGAATCACAGCGGTCATTTTGGCCCTGCATGAGGACGTACAAAGATTGTTCCAACATGTGAAATCAAAGATGTCGTATGACACAAGCTTTTATACCTTTTTCTATTTCCAGATCCTTTCTGCTTTTTCGTCTATATCGTATCAGAATATGAACCGATGTTAAACATCCACAAATTACTGTATTATGCTCGCGGAAAAAGGAAATGCCACATAGACCAGACTATGTAAATAATTTCTCGCATCTCTCCAAGATGTTTCAATACACAACCCACGACAGCACGTCAGTGGGAGTCTGCCAAATCCTTTCAAGTGATATTTTCCCCCGTACTTTGTCGTAGATACGTCTTCTAGTCTAGATCCTATTGCACCTGATCACGTGACTACACAGTGAACTTTAATCGATAGATTAACTGCAGTTTTCCGAATGAAATGATGCCATAAGGGACGTCTATGGACCAAATAAATTACACATTCGGAATGAAATGATATCATAGAGTGAAAACTGATGCTTTAGAATACAGTTAGACGATCGATCCACTACAACAATAAAAGTGACAACAAAAATGAGTATCCTTCTACTTGTTGCAGATTATGAAAGCAGTTGATTTCAAGCTTATCTGATTAGTCTTCCTATGGTTGATGTGATCTCTACATTAGCATAAAATGAGACATTTTATCCACACTAGTAAACCATTACCGTAACGGCTGCAAATAAGTAGTGTGCGGAGTATAATCGATGATAAAACCAAAATCACTAGAAGCAACATGCTGTGCACAAGGCCAGTTGACCCTAAATTTTCTTCGCATTCAGCAACTGGAAGTCTCGTGCGACAATTTCTCGAGGTTATTTTGTTTCACTCTGATAACAGAAACCGCTTAAACCATCTTGCAGTCCAATGACAAAAATATGATCAAACTTGGGAATTGTCCTCAGGAAACCGATAATTTATTTGGCCCAGACTCCGATTATTCATCGATGAAATGCGCATACAATTAGAACGAATCTTTGCATTTTCACACGTTTTCCAAAGAGATCTTTAGTCGGACTAGTTGAATCGGTCAGATACGTCAGCACAATCCTAAATCAAGCACGCCTGTCAGTAGAGAAAAATTCCCCTTAAAGGGACAAATTAAAACTGAGCAATCGGAAAGCAAATAATGTCCCCAAAATTACAAAAATAAACGTAACAAAGGAAGGCAATTTTCGCATACATCGAAATGTATGCCAAGTAGTCGAAATGGGCACGAAAACAAACACTAAGAAAGCTGACAGTGAGGAAGAATATGAATAGAAGTATGCAGAAGAAGATTTACTGAAGGGTAAAGAAACACATATATATATATATATATGGAAAACTGTAAATGTGTATATATATATAAATATATAGATATATGAATGAAAATATTC
>LUCM01009050.1:166534-211534 GCA_008360955.1 Fasciolopsis buskii
ACACAGAATGAGGACATGGAATTGGCCCACTACCTTCTAAGCGTGACTGCACGGGTGATTTGGATGTAAGCAAGATTTGTAGTTTTACTGCGTGCAACATCTTATCGACAGCTCCGGGTGATCTCTGAAGAAGTAGGTCCGCTGGAGTGTCACCCTTAGAGGGCAAACTTATGTACCGGATTTTCCCACAATTTTTTTCTTGTCTTTCTTCAGACGGCCCCACAGTTTTCTCAATGAAACTTTCAGGATAAGCGTTCTGTCGAAACACATTCCGTAGGAAAACAAACTCCTCTTCTTGAATATCTTCCGTACAGATTTCCCGTGCTCTAATGACTAGGCAGCTAATTAAGTTTCGTTTAAATTTAAACGGCACGAAACTGCTGAAATGAACATACCGTCTCGTGATTTCGAAAACTGCATACGGAATAGCTGTTGAAAGCTTGAAATTTCACGCATATTTTCCCCTTGTTCGGACCAGATAGTACCGATTTTCTTAGTGCCTGACGCTCATGTATCAAAGATAACCGGTGTTCGGCATGTAAATTACAGGACCAAATGACATAGGGAGTGTATCGAAAAATCGATGCGGCATTTATTGTTTTTTTATTGTGAATGACATAATGTTAATAAAACAGCATTCTTGCTAGATGTAATGCACAAGGCAAGTTTTACAATCACTACTTCTACCAACAACGCTGTTCTATTACCATTATATCATCCACAATAATAACCGGTGTTCATTCGCATGTCCAAAACAGTCTGACCTGACCGGTTTTTTCGGCCGACCATGATTCGCCGCCCTAATATGAGTTTTCTCCCAAGTTTGCGTTTCGAACGGTACTGCTGCGACCCCGTTCGTTTCGATCACGTTCACCGTGGTACACATCGTCAGCCCATAGACCGAATGAACGCTATGTGGAAGTGAATTCGTCCCCCGTTGGGCTGAATTGGACTAATCGTGCAACCAGCGCATAATCCGAGTGAGTCATTCAAGCGGCATTCGGACACCAACGTGTTAGGTCGGTAATGTACAAAGTACTCTGGTTCCACGTGAGCTTACTTGTGTGCGTGTGTTCGTGTCCCCAATACATGAATCTGTATTTGCACAAAAACAATATTCGTATGTTGTGTTTATCGATTTAGCACACAAACACTGTACAACGGAGCACCACCTTCAGGTGATAGGTCACCGAGATCGGGGTCAACGTGATCCGAGTGCGCGGTAGGCTTTCGACGGGGCGTGCGAATTTTAGTCGCGCGTCCATTGCCAATTACCTAGTCGATCCCAGCGGACATTGGGAACAAATGCGAGATAGGACAAACGAAGAGACCGGCGATGAGTCATCAGTGCAACACCATGGTGACTCGTCCTGTTCGTGTATTGCCCACACAAAACTTTTCGTACCATGTGCGCATAATATACCGAAAAGGCGAGATCCGCTTACCGCAATCGACACGATTGTCCTATCTTCACTGACGGGCCTTGTGTAGCACCCGAGTGACAAAAATACAAAAAATTTCCAATTAATTACGGTTTACTAAGTGCTGTTTCCCAAGCTGTCATACTTCAGTTAACAAATCCGATTTTCCTTCCTACGGACAATCGATAGTGTTCTGCCATAAAACAAATTAGGGAAAAATTTCAAGCAGGTTTAAAAAACTAGGCAATAAGTTTTAACTTTTCATAAACTGAAGTCGATTATGCAACGAGTCTAACGGAAACATCTAAAGCCACTTGGGCAAGTGGGGTTCGACAAAAACATGGGTCCATTTCTTCCGGTTTGTCCAAAAAAAGAACAACAATGACTTAACCAATCGATCGTGATACATAATTCGCTCGTTCAAAAGCTCTAGGCACATTCGACTACAAAAAATCAATGACTAACTGATTCCACTCCACATTTCGAATGGATGTATTGATGGATGAAAGAATTTCTATTCAGTGGTGAAAGTCGATTTCAAGGTGTTTGGGAAAACTGAGTACAGTCAGGCAGAATGGGAAAACGGGAGTTGATCCAGAATTTAACCAATAAAACGAAGTAATTGCGTATGTAAACGGTCTTTCAAATGTTAGTTCGTGCATTGGTGAACCTATTCAAAAAAGACCATGTCTACAGCATGTTCAAATAAAACTCAGCCCCGATTCCTTCGCATTCCCGACTTTTGCTCCCCTCTCAGTCGTTTTGTTTGATTCTCGGCTAAATTGAATAAATAATCAAAGTCCATTGTCTTTTCAGCCAGTAAAATTGCTATAACAGGAAACATGTGATATTCGAATGTGCTGCTAACCGGTTCGTTCATGACCGGATTTGCTACTTGAGTGACAAGTTCAGTTGAGAGAAATCAAAGTGCATTAACGAGATCTTAGACTGACTTTGTTGTTTATTACTATACTGTTCTACCGTGGAATGCGTCAAGATTTTCAAGTAATCGATCAGTACAGCAGTACACACGAAACATTTACTAGTAATGCGATCCCAAACCGCTGCGTCATATTAAATAACGGAAATGTGATAGACGGAGGAGTCAATCACTTTGTCAATCAGCTTTATCGATAAGCTGACGGAAGGAGTAGTATTGCATGTTATTGTGTGAAGTTTCCTCGTCAACTTAGATAACAATTCGAACAGTGATTATTACACTTGACAAAGCTTGTGTGTGTGTGTGTATGTATGTATGTATGTATTTGTTCGTCTCCTGTGCCATCCGTATCATGATGAACCCGCTGACCACTGTTAAAGTGCAGCCTTTTTAAAAGGTTTGAAACCAAGTCCCACAGGCAAATCACTTTCATCGATTCGTGTTTAGACCTATGTAGGTATCTTCACGTGCGCTTCTCTATCCATCTGTGCGACATCGGGATCTAGTGACTTCTGACTCATTTCACATTTGTGCGATCTGTAATGACTAATCATTGTACTCTCAGTGAAATGGGAATTTGTACACCATGCTAATAAACACGGTGAACATCGTGAATGAATACCATGGCTTGCTACCCATTTCTATCCTGCTCGTTAATGTTAATTTCCCTGCATTTATTTCATTCTGATTCGTGTAGTAAAAGCAAATCCAATGTGATCGCACAGCTCGTAAAATGCCATACAATACCGGAACTGAATCCCTTGTCACAGTGAATACAATGTGTCTGCCAACTGTCAGAAATTCTATCAGTAATTTCGCACACTCGCATCACACGTCTAGGCCAAATTAGATAAAATTAGCCCACCGTTTGTCCATTTCGCGTTCGATTCAGTTTCACTTTCTTCTACATGCTGGCTCATCTTATCCAGTCTATCAAACCTGATCAGGGATAAATAATTTCTGCATTTGTGTATGGCAAAGAGAGGAAGTGCGTGCTATTCCGTTCGTCTGTGAGGCGTTAATCATCGGCTTCCATTTGTGTTGGTCAATCATGGAATTCTTCGTGTGTGCGAGTACTCGCTCCTGAATGACAACGATGCAAGTCAAGTTGAAGACCAACTGTTAAATATCGCAAATTAAAATTACCAAACGATTGGCCATAATTCTGTAAGGACGTACGAGTTCATGCATACCTATAGCATGTCGACTAGGTGTCTCCTATTTTCCAATCAAAATGTGGCCAGTGCAAGTGGGTATTTTCCATTCTCCTTCTTAAGTATGTTTTAGCTATCGGAAAGCCACTACGTGAGAAGACCAGGTTCGTAACCGAGTTGGACATTTACCATCAGTTACAAATATCTAATCTTTTAATCAACTTTTTTCTACGTTGCCAACCTGACGAAATCGATATACTTGTTGCATACACATCTCCCCTCAGTTACTGCTCACGTGAGATAACAAAGTTTTCAGACTTGGCCACAAGAATTGTTAAGTATAACAAACATTTTCGACTATAGTTCTCACTTTGCTTTATGAAACTGAACCATCCCACTGACCACACGAAATTTCCCACCTAGGCTGTTTACCCACAATAGCCACCCGATTTAATGTCAGGCTAATAATGGCCATTAGTTCTCTGCAAATGATTCCCTGGTCACTGCTTTTTCTTACTTTGCAAAGCAGTACAAAAATGGTCCATTTTCAATTTCATTTGGTATTTTTAGTCTATTGTGTGATCTTCCATTATTAAACAGCTACTTATTGGGTGCCCTAATTCTGAACTTCGGTGGTTTGTAAATCTCAGGTTGTTTTTGAATCAGTAAATGAGCTACGGGTCAAAAATTAATCAGTGTACACAAAATCTCTAAAACCAGATCTCATCTCCTGGACAAAATGACCCATAACATTTTATTCCTCGGGCCCGGTAAGTTACCAAGCTCTGTAGGTCATATCCAAAGCCTTCGTCGTACTTCGGCTACCTGCAGACAAGTCCTCTGTCAGTAGGGGTCGATTGCTATGAGCTATCGGACAGTAACCGTGCAAATCAGTGACGGATAGGTGCAACATCATGTGGTGAAGTTCAGCAAACCGTTCACAGCCGGTCCGGTTGCGTAATGGCTAAGGCGTTCAACTCAGAATCGTTCGTCCCGGGTCCGCGTCCCAATTCGGGCGCGGTCCATATGCACTGCTCATGATTCCCAACCAGGATGAAACAGCTGTGCAGTGCTTCCATGGTTTCTTTATGGTGAGTTGAGCGGTCATATCACATGGTGAATTATTCCATGACATCTCAGATTGTTTTTAAATCGGTGAATGAGCTACGGGTCAACAATTCATCAGTGATGTCGGTGAACAAAATGTTCACGTGGTGCTGGAAGACAGAACAAAATGAAAACTGGCGGATCGAAACGGCAACCCTAAGAATAACAAATTCTTCTGCAAGAAACCTGTCAGCTTTAGATTGATAAACCAAGGGTCACGTGATCTCACACTTATTGCTCCGTAGGCTAAATAGGGTAATTAAATTGAGGTCAGATCTACATCAACAGGGCCATTGGCAGATAAAAATCCACGGAGAAATGGAATTTAATTTTGTAATCATCATAATACTGATTTCAGTGCACATCGGTTTATCTGAAAAGTAAGCCCAGAAACCGCTCCAGGATGGAATTTAAAAGTGAGAAAGTAAATCCCCCTGTTGACTGTGCAGATGGTTTGATCGATGATTCATAACTGGTTCATTAAATTACCTTCTGTTCATTCGTTTTCATTGGCTGATGTGGTCCACACTCAACCGGCGGCTCGCTTTTATGCTAAGTACCGATATGGTGGTTTATTTGTATTGTATTGGAACCATAATGTGCCATGATTATAGGGCACCTAATTTGGCTAGGTGTCCATTTTTTGATGGATATCTGATCGTTTGAGATGTATTCTGCCCAAAACAGACAAGAGGGACGGAAAAATGATGAAGGTTATGGTCCGATGTGTCCAGGAATATGTGGATTTAATTTATTAATTAACTGTAGCCTTATTGTTAGTTCGCTGTGTAAAATCACTATGGTTAGGACAGAAAACTAAGTATCACGTATCAAAATTTCGAAAGCCTGAGAAACCAACACTGGTTAAGTAACCAAGTTCTTTACATCTTATTCAAAGTTTTCTTCATGCTTAGACCAACTGCAATGATGTCTAATCACAAGAGTCCACTCCGGTGTACCGTCGTCTTGTAACCCTGCAAAACAGTAATGGATAGGTGCAATTACCATCATGTGTCGAAGTTCAGTAAACCACTGAGCCTGTCTTGCAAACCTGACGACTAAAAATGTTCGTTCCTGGTTAACGCCTCCTATCGGTTTCGGTGGTTACTTGGCGCTAATCACTCCAAACGAGAATGGAGCAATTATGCGAAGGATTTCTATCAGTTAGTTGAGTGTTATTTCCATATGATAAATAATTTCGTACAGAATCTGATTTATCACTTAAGCGTTTCTTGCACGTGTGTACCCTCACTTGAAGGACACATTCTGGTACACTTTGGTTGTGCCTGAGTTGGATAGCTTCTTAGGCCTGAATGGAAAGCATGATATGAAAATAACCGAGATGAATTAGAAGGATTCACGTGGAAAGCATGAATCTCAGTAACTAATTCAGCAGAAAATGTAAATGAACGTAAGATTAGGACTGTTCTCCAGGACTGTTTGAGTTAGCTGTAAAAATGTTAACACAACTGACCTAATGGAAGAACAGCAATTTCACAGATGAATCATCGGGGCAGGTGGAATCAGGAATGTTGTCTTGAAGATAACCTTGGGATTACGGTTGCCAAGTCAGAGACGTGCACGCAAGTTCGCCCGCAATGGAAGTGACTCAAATTTGACTCGGTGTTTACAACTGAGTTTATTAAATACATGAATTAGCTGAATGATACTTTTCTGGACAACGATATCATTTAAAACCGTATTGCTCTTACCTCATCTGCCTGGTTTGTGCACTTTTGCAAGAGTTGAAAAATACCGATGAATTTTGACATGGATCAAAGTCGTGCTCTCCTTCAAATTCGCCGGAAATTTATTCAGAAGTAAACAGCCAAACTTTTGGAAAATATTTTGACGAGTTTCAGAGCCATTAGGTGTGACATCCTATGATTCGGTTAACCGAGAGCAGGACATGAAGGCCGAACAGGAAATTGTGAGGTTGCACAAATCGATACGCCAACTTAGCTGTAAGTTCGAACAAGATACCGTTATCAGGACGTAAGGAGTGTGCTTCCTGCAGAGTACGAGTCAGCGCGTACATATAAGCAAACAAAAAGTCCTTTTATTTTACACCCAATCCGAACAAAGTTCAAAGTGAATTAAAAACGGATGCACTGGGTTGTTTTACGCGGGCACCCGTAGTGATCGAAAAATGGGTTTCTCATTGACTTTAGTGTTAACACCTTGTTGTTGGTAAGCGAGTAACCCAAATACGACTGGGGTTTGCCAATGCCGGTGCAACAGAATCGTTGCGACAAGTACTGATATACAGGCTGGGTAAATTGTATCGGACAAGCTGCGGGTTTCTTCGGTATCCATGAGTTTTTGCTTTATTTGCCGTTTTTAGGAGTTCTGTGGACTAGCACTGAGGAGTTTGCCTGTTTTACTCTGTGTCGAATTCGTCTGAACAGACGAGCGCCCGTGACAGGATTAGGTTTCAACTGCGACGAAAGGCCCGACTTTTTCCTCTCATTCTGCTGTAAAGATTTCCACCTCGTCAACTCGTACAGTAGCAGACAACCTGCAAACAGTTCCGAAGGGAAATTCGAACCAACCATTTACATTTCGCCTTTTTTTGTACCATCCACCCATGGCTAACTGTCTAGTATGGGACAAATCTCGTTTTTTTGTTTTATTGCTACAATCGTGGAATTGCTGTTGGTTGATTTTGTTTGACACTCTTTGTTGTTCACGTGCTTCGTTGTCAGAAAGCGGAGTAACAGAGCCCAAAAGGATCATGTTGAGGTCTGATTGTTGTACACATTTAATTTGTTCCAAATTGTATAGCAGTAGCTTGGATCCTCTTCTGTTTTGATTTGGGTCAATTTGGTCGCTCCGCGTCGTTCAAACGTTCTGTCGAGGGGCTTACATAACATGACTTACGTTTCCCGGTCTGGCTGGGCCCCAGCCAAGAAAACGACCCTAGGAAAATATAGCCAGATCACTGCTGTTTTTTGTGACGACATACATAGATGCTACTTTGTAATAAGTGACAACGATAATTGGCTTACTCATAATAGCTTTCTCATTAGCACCTCACGCACAAGAAGGCCAAATCACGGTGGGTTTCTATTCAGCTCACGCATAATTCCGTCTTGAGTGGGATAGCAAATTTTGTTCCAAGGAACAATGCTTTTAAACTTTACTTCGGGTTGCACAGAAATGCACAACAATACCTTTGTACTAATATGCAATACTACATTGGTAGATATTCAGGGCCGGTTCGCGATTTTATGCTTGCGTGGAATCGTTCAACGATTTAACGTGAGCATGTAGTTGCACAAGACCAACTTTGATTAAATCAGAGTTGGAAAGACAGTCATGAGGATCTCAGGGCGGGATCTGTATGACATGAACTCATGGTTTGGCCCTGTTTAATGTCCGTCAGTTTCGGTAAATTTTGAAATCTATCAAGTGGCCAATCATCCACTGACTATGCTGGAATCGGAACCAACGAATGAGTGCTTTGCATATCTATCACGAAATCAAATGCTTTATTGCGCTTACAAAAACCTATTAAAGCGGCAAGCATTATAGACCAGTCATTCCGTTAATTATCGGTCATTCCACAGGCTGAGTATTTACCACTTTATGAATGAGTTACCTCCGAACGTCACCATTCAGTCGACAACAAAAAAAACACTGAAGCGCATACAACTGTTATACCTAACGTGCCAGATATCATCAGTGCATGATCGCCAAGCCTCATGCCTGACCCGGATAGCTCAATTGGATCAATAATGATGCATCAGTAAGCAGATATCCACCGACGTTGCGAGTTGTACTGTTCACTTTTCTGTCCTTTGTGCTGTTCGCTTGTTGAATGTCGCCACTGCATCTGTTAAATGTAACATTGGGACCGTAAGAGCGGATACAGTAGAACATAGCTATGACAGTCGATTTACTACTGATTCTCGTGTTTCTATCCTCACTGGGTAGACACATTATACGTCAGTGAACAAGGCTGAGAAAAAACTTCCTCATCTAGACAAAATTAGGGATTTAGATTTAAAAGGAATATTGCATCATGAATAGTTGATGAAATTTCGTTGCTGTTTCCACGGTATTACACGGCGTACTTCAGCATCCTGTCAAATACTAATCTGAATAAATAGTAAGGCTTCTCTAATCGATCACCTCAAATGCTATCACTAAGACAATTATGTAATCTTATATCCTAGTGTCTATGACCTCGTTGTGCTTCAGTCCTCGTCTTTAGCACATGCACACACGCACGGCCCTGGAGATTAGTCATTTTCACTGATGTGTTGGATACTGGTATCTGCAGTTCCTCAGATTGTCATAATGTTTCATGTCATGTCTTCACCTCGATAAATTACACGCATGCTTCAGATAAATGCACACCTTGTTATTTCTCATTCGGATTTATTCGGTCAGACAATTATAAAACAGTCACACATGAACACATACAGAAGTGAATATGCACGCAAAAGTAAGCGAAAAATCGTCCCCTTTCAGGGTAACATGTTGGTAAAAGGTGTGCGCTAACCCTAAATCACACTTGCAGCAGGGAACGATCCTTTCCGCTAGACGTGACCAAAAAGCAAAGTAACTGAGCCCTGCCGACGAAGTGTAAGCACGTCGCGTTTGTATAACCGAGGCTTAGTGGAGTTTCTCTCCCGTCAGGGTGTTTATCTGCATACACGCCTGTTGGTTTGCGATTCTGAGGAACCAAGATGACAGGACCTTGTTGACGCAGGCGCACATAAGTATATTCACACAGATAGTCACACCTCATCCCAATCGATGATGTCGGTGATCACTGGTGCGTCGCTCATCGATCAGACAAACCGAGGAAGGGTGATGAAAGGAGGATAATGAAATATTTTTGCGGGTGGCCATGCCAGATGCTAGTTTTGGTATCTAAACATCAGAAGATATGACCGTATGCACTGCTACTTTGGCTCATTTCTTCTCTGGTAGGAGCAGCCATATCATACAGAGTTAAGTTGAATGAAAAAAATGAGACGTTCAGCTACATTTTGAGTGTACAGTAATGTAATGCATAGAATTATTTCGAAGAAACCAAGATCGGTAGCTGATCAAGCTATACATTTACCGTTAGAGCATGTAGTCACGAAATACTTCGTCTGCTGCAATAGGATTGAAAACAACAAGTGCTTGATGGGGACAACTTAAATTCTAGTCTAAAAGAAGCGGACTAGTGCGCGAATAGGATCGTAGCAGAGGGCTCACGACGGATTTGACATCTGAATTGGATTGTCATCGAGGTACACACTCGAAGGACAACACATTCCGGTGCTGGTAGAACGTGGTAGCTGGACTAGGCTAGATACCTTTTCGTCGATAGATGGGCCTAACTGCGGATTCTGAAACTTTAGTGTGGAGTAACAAGCTTTATCTGTCGCTGTTGAAATTTTGTGATGCACATTGTTGGATCTGGTGAAATCCTGTGAATTTATTTCTGTTTCCTTCGAGATCCAGGGCCATCCCCGGGTAGTAAAAACGAAAGTGATAACAAGGACTGTCAGTCGTGATGATTGTGTCATACACTGGGGGCTCATTGGTATTGCCACTTTGGGATCCCAAACCCATGGAAACATTATTAGTTAGTTCGTCACTTTTGATATCCATGTTAAACGAACGACATTATTTTACTGACATTTGTATGTGCCACCCATCGACCATATAAGATACGACTTAGCCTGAGAACAGTTGAGGTTTTGACTATCACACAGCAAAATGCTGAGCAGTCCGAGTAGTCACTAGCCGGACAACCGAGTTCCACAAGTTTGGGTCATGCAAAACTAACAATTTGGAAGTTCTAAAATCATGAATAGAAACATTCTGGAAGAGTGAATGGCAAAATGAGACTGTCAGATGCCGGGAACTGGAATGATGGTTTTTTAGGCAAATCTGCTACCTTTTGTCTAACATCTAACACGGACATCAGACAAGAACGGATAATTCCGTTGACTAATGGCTCCACTCTGGCAACATAAAAGAATGACGCGACCGCTCTGTGGCAGTAATGGAATAGAATGTTCCCACTGTAACAAGCCAACGAGCCCGTAAGTGATAGGTTGATCTCGGGGGTATTTATGCTCCACGTTCGGTTAAGCCAAGTGTCGAAAAAGTCCCTTGGAATAATTACCTTTTTTATGCCACTTTCGCCCTACTTCACACGTTTGAAACAACGAGATTGTGACTTCGGTTGTACGGTTTCAGGGAAATCTTCCACAAAGCGTCATCTAGCAGCTGTGGCAATTCATGATGTTAGTGTGAAGTTTGTAATTTCACACTTCAAACGTCTGAAAGTGAGTCCACCCAAGAAGGGTAACTGTCGAGATAGAAATGACTGCAAAATGCCGAAGATTGTTCATGAAGTGCAAATTGCAGTTGCTTGTGTAACTGGTTGGTTGTTCTAGAATCAGTTACAGATGGACTTTCTGTTTTATTGCGTTTTACTGAAGTGACCAAATTCAAGATGCAGGCTTGTCTGACGCTGTCGGTCATCAGTACGTTGTTTACCATAGACAGGGAAAACTCCGACATCCTTTCGCCATGAATTTCCATAAATCATTTGATGATGAGCTAACCATTTATTTCTTCTTTTTATGTACGGGAAACAAGTACTGTATAAATTAGATGTAAAATAGGTTTTCGTACCTCTGTATTCGGTTTTTATTGACAACTTCGATTTGCCTACTGAACATAAGACATCAACGTCAGGGAATCTGTGCGCATGTCACGAGTTTGAAGTCAGTTGTGCCTAATCTTAAGCGGTTATCTCGTCTGGACAGGCGACCGGCAGGTCTAAGGTATGCGTGAATGTGACAGAAGGATGGGATTTATGCGATTGCATGACCGAAGTAGACAAACCGGTTAGTTCGTCGTCAACCCCACGACAAGCAACATGTAAAACACAAGCTTGAGATTAGTAGACGAGATCATGAAATCAAATAGTGCTAATTCGGACCAACAAACAGCCGTATTCGGTGGAATTTTTAACACTTGTTTCACTAAAGCAAAATTAACAGTATGAATTTAAGCACGATAAAGTCCCACGGGTAAAATCGTTCAGTTTGCTATTCGCATAAACTGAAAAGCGGCCAATTACCTATTTTCCCTGGTACGACTGATAGTTGTTTCCGACGCGAATTGCCACAAGCGTTAGGAAGCAAATAACATCCTTGCTTCGAATCTGAACGTTTGAATTAAAATGATGAGTCATACACTTACGTGTTTTCAAGTAGGAAAGTACTGACGTTTTGTCAAATTCGTCCCAAGCCAGATGAGTCGAATTTCACAAATGGTCCGACCAAGGAAGACAGGAGAAAATACGTTTGTGTTTCGTTCAGGCATGTTGGCACCGCAATTCTAATTGCCTCATACAAAGCGCATGTTGTCATGAGGAATTCGTGATGTACATTTTCATGCCTAATCGACAGTACTACCGTGGAGTGACACATTTTCACAAATTCTGTGACAAGTTGAACAAATTTCTCTCGTTCTTCATTCATACATGTGCAGTCTGCGCCGGCGTGCAAAGCCTGAATTGGAAAATGAACGACATCGGGATATCTCGTTACGTCTGTCAGTGCAAGAAGTCAAACAGCTCCCGTCTAAAGGAAGGTAAGTCGCTTTTCGGTGTGTGTGTGTGTGTGTGTGTGTGCGTATGTGCGTGCTTCCATGGGCGTGCTTCCATGTGTCCAAGGGAGCGAGGGAGATAGTAGTCACAGCTATTTACTAACACTGCACAGTACTATGTTCAAGTAGACAAATGAGCCTAATGTTCATAGTTTAGCTACTGCACAAGATCGATATTTAGAGCTTAGATTACAAGTCAGGACGATTGTTTGATCTGACTTGTCAGAAACTGTCAACTGTGCGTTGTTGGTATTGCTCCATGATGTGTTTCTTAGAGGTCGCATTAACACACAGGAAGAGATGGCTGTCTAAAAGCAAAAGCAAATAAGTATCAGCACTCCGGAACTCCACTAATAGACTAAGAATCACACACGAGGTGATCAGGAGTCCAAAGTTCTAATTGCTAGTCTATTCGGATTGTCTCTCAAAGATGCGAAATTTTAAAGCGAGTACACTATTACTAACAGTGTCTTGCTAGTTGAAACACCGCTGTGTAATTGTTATTTAGGATTCAAGAGTGTTTTCGATTTCCAATGACACCTTAAGGGAATTCATTCGGAAAATTCAAGTGTCTTGACTTTTGTGCCTAACTAAGATTTGTATAGTGCCCCAACGAGTGCGCAATATACCAAATCCATTTTTAAACAGACCGTTTTTAATCAAGCGATAACAGGCGACTTGAGACCACTCAGATGTTCCATTGTTCTGTTGCCAGCAGATAATTCCTTACAGTTTTCTCTAGTATGCAGTTACACCATTCTCTCTCCATGATTATTATGCCGAGAATTTATTAAAGACATTCACTTAAGGCCTGGGGATCATGATGTTTCGATTATCCCCGTGGCTCCTAAACACCAGCAACGACGAAAAGTGATGACACTGGCTATCTGTATTGATCGCATTTATGTAGGCATTAACTCTAACCCAGATGTAAATGAATGTACTCATCGTAGATCGATGATTGGTCCAGAGAACATACAGAGTCCAATATCACGCTGCAGTGACCGATTACATTTTAATCGCTCCTACTGAGAGATCTGACAGGATAGCCCCGCTTCATGCACGATGCGTTTTGCTTACCAGTTCTCGGAGCTGGCTACCTGCGAGTTGAATAGCTGCTCTCCGGTCATCAGTTAAAGAGCCACAAACTGGTGCTAAACATTCTGTCAGTAAATAAAATTATTGCTTTTCCTGTATACTTGTCCTTGCGAAGTAACAAAAGTACCCTTTCAGAAACCCGGATTCTTATACCTTGGAAAATTGGAAAACTGATATATTTCGATGATCCAATTCAAGGCTACCAACGAATGCTAATAAGGGAATATATTAGATCGTCTACAATGGAAAATCCTAATTGGTCCTATTTGTTATTGTCTGTAAAAGATGTGTTAATATTAATCCTGTTTCACTAGATCAGGATTACGTAGCAGGTAAAGTGTTACCTTTGAACTCATTTTTGCATTATGTATGACCTACACGAAATCCCCAAGCAATGACGTGGACTGTACGCGAGCTTGATGACACTTGGCTATTATGACATGATGCTTACACGTGTTCCGAATAATGGCAAATTTAACTATCGATACTCAGTGTTTACCCTTACCTGGACGGTACCATGCAATGTTCGCGTGCACTTTTTGTTTTAAGTGCCATATCAACAAAATTTTACGGGCAATAGAACCTTTCTGTCATTTCCATAAAGATTGAACCAGTACACAGTTTTTGATCTTATCTTTTCCGATTTAGGTGACGTGATCAGCTGATCAAGTAGAAGAACATAAACACAGATTAGGTATATCCAATGCTTCTGAAGTCAGCCAGAGATATCAGGGTTATCTTGACTGCAACTGAAATTTGTAAATCCGGTTCGAATTCCAGTTATGAGTAATTCGATCCACTTCAACT
Source organism: Fasciolopsis buskii (assembly GCA_008360955.1). NCBI lineage: Eukaryota > Metazoa > Platyhelminthes > Trematoda > Plagiorchiida > Fasciolidae > Fasciolopsis > Fasciolopsis buskii. Next base: position 180,691 of record LUCM01009050.1, read on the forward strand.
CTCATAACAGATAGCCCCGTCACTTCCTGTCATTATCTCGTAGTACTATCTAGTCAACGGATTGTTGATTGGGAGTCCGTGAAAGGAACGGACAGAAAGCATCATTGCTGACGTTGACAAACAGATGTTTAATTTATTAAAATGTGAACTACGGCTTATGGACTGTGACAGAAGAAATAAACCCACATTTCGACACCTGGCTATTTTCTTTTTGTCCACATGATAGGCTGAATGTCCTACATTCTACTTCTCTTGTTTCGATAACATTTAAGGGTTTACTTTGGTACACATTCCTAGCTTTATCGTTGTATTACGGCAATACTGTTCACCAGCGAGCATCTAAAAATCAGTTTCAAGGTATAATTACAGTAGCGCTTCATTGTGAGTACGAATCAGCAAGCTTAAAACATAACGCGCAAACCGAGAGGGTAGTAAATTCAAAGAGCATAGCCTATGAGGTAGACGGTATTTTCAGTTAGAACGTCATTCCATGGGAGCAACAACGGAGGGGTGGGCTATCAATAAATATAGGGGTGTTTTTCTCCTGTGTGAAACCAACTTCAAAACAACGGTAGACAAAATATACTCTGTCTACTCAGCCTTCACGTAACTGCCATCCGTGCACACTCCACCGGCAATGGGAATCCGTGTGAATCACACATCGAAGTAGTCCGTGCGCTAACACTGTTCGTTCGGGATTCTATCATTGCCTGGATTGCATAAAATATCAGGCTATTGATTTGAGCGGATCGCTTTTGTTTCCTCACGCAGCAGCTTCACTCTCAGCCCCCTGTTCTGTCCAAACGACCGATCCGTGTGTTTTGATTTATGACTTGTTTTCTATGGAATCACAAGCACAGATATTTTTCAATGAATCATCACACGGTATGATGCCTTTTTCCCATACCACAGCCCGTTACAATTGTGCCCTAAGCTGGAAAGAACCGTAACCATAAATTTAAGTCATGCGGTGATTCTTATTTACAATCTGTGCTCAAACTAAACTAAAAACAGAAGACAATGTATTTTAGGAAAATTTCGGGACTTGAACATATCTCAGGTGTTTTCCAGAGTTGGCTCGGGGAATTAGATATTGTAAACAGAATGGAAAATTCACATGTACACTGTGTGTTTCAAATTCGAATCAGGGTACCGAAATGATGGCCGCTCGAAACTGTATAATTGCACTTGGAATTCGTGTTCCAGAGCTGTGTTCATGATGGTCCAGTGATAGACTATTTGCTCTATAAGCGAAAGATCACCTAATCGAGTTCGGCACGTGATATCAATATCTGGACGCCTACTGCCCAGGTGGATTTTTTATCCTCAGTTGGTACCCAGAAAAATGTTTAGAGTCCAACTTGAGAATCTCATTCGAAGAGCCAACTTTAGTCAATAAATTTTTATCGACTTGACAAACTCTGTTTGTGCGTCCTAGTTCAGATTGAAAATGTACTGCAGTTCGGGTAACTGAAACCAAACAAGTGACGTTTCGTTGCATCGGCAGCCGATAACATTATTTGAAGTGGATGATCAATAGCGATTCTGCCCCACAGGATTTCGCGGTCGATGTATCACTAGTTCATTTCGTTTTCTCTTAATTCATTTGTTGATCGTTTAATCAGTAACTTACCACGGCGACTTCGTTGGGATAAAAGTTCAAATTATCAGACAGATTATCAGATGACTGAGGGACCAAAAAAGCTGAAACTTTAGTGACAGTCAATCCGCATGAGTGAGTGAAAAGAGTGTATTAGAAATCCAGTCGGTCCTAGACCATATTACCGTCGCTGGATTTTTAAACAAAAGTACAGGATAGACTTTTTGGACAAAGCAGAAGGTTGCTTTATTCGTCTCATTCTTGTGCACCGTGTTTGAAGCTGACAATCAAAATCGTAACCTATCAAAGATTGAAATAAGCTCAAAGAATTCCATCTTCCACACCTGTAATTTACTTATGAAAATTCTAGCCGACAATTTAGCGTGTCGACCGATTTCTTTTTCACATATTATGATCTATTGTCGGTAGCAATAAGGATAAGTTGACAAATTTTAAATGCACTGTGAAATAGTCGACCCAAATAAGGCCAAAAACAATCGTTTGATAGGTTCAAGATCGGAGAGGAGAATGAACCAATGAAGTACAAAGGGGAATAATAGCAAGTTAACTGGGCTGCCAATGAACGAGATGAAAAATCATAGAGATTACCTGTGAAAAAGAACCACTATTTCTCTCATTGTTGAAAGACACGTCTGAATGGTTGCAGACAGAGTGTTTTACAAAAACGTTAGAAATGGATAAAAATGACGAACATATCCGCTTTTTCATGAGACTCTTACCAGTATTTATCGATACCAAGAAAATGGCCTCTTTCAGGGAATGTGTTCTCGTACAGTCTGTCTCCTTACTGAATTATTAAAGTATGAAGTGCGCATATTGATAGTCCCGTTTTTTACGTAACGGTGCGCCCTTGGATCGTTGAGCGAGGGGGAACAGTTGACCACCCAGTGATAGTTGCATATAATTATCTGATTCACATTTGCGTTAATTTGTGTACATTTAAAAAAAAGTTAACTGAGGCCACTGGGATTTTATTTATTTGGAATACGGGAGAAAGATAGAGATATTCAGAACGTGGGTTGATGTGGAAGAAACGGAATCCTTACTACAAAGTATGAGGTGGGCAAATTTAAGAACGTAAGACTGATTTATTCACATGGGCTAACAAACCGGATGACCGATGACACACACACACACACACGCACGCACATGCTCAGATAGTCCCGTTGAACGAGCTTTGTGCGGCCTGAACCAGCTGCTAGATCAGACCTGAATCCCGGCCAACTGGTGTCGATCATGCGGCGAATTGTACAATACCAGTGCACCCAAGCACGTGTGATATTACTAACAAACTAATTCGAACATGAGATTCGCCCATCCACCACTAGCAGTTGCATATACAAACCGAAGAGACTTGTCATGATTACGGAATCTGATTTCCGAAACCTTCGCTGAAGTCTTGAGAGGATCAAACTCGATTCTTTCTTATTGGGTTTACTGCTAATCTGTAGTACAGCAAGAGTGAGTGGGCTCATTCTTTAGATGTTTAAGTAGTACGATTAAAGTTTTAAGTTCGGCGCAGGCGATCAAGAACTATTCAGTGCCTCTTCCTGAATGCACCTGAAGGCGCATGATATTTGTTTGTATAATCCTTCATTGTGTGCAAAAGCAATTTGCTTGAGCGCTTAAACCTCGCTGGTTCAAATAATGTATATGTATATATATATATTCGGAGGTTGATGTGGAAAATAGTAACTGTAATTTGCTATTTCACTCTGTGGCCGTTAATCAAGTATAACTTTGGGAATTAGCGTGAGCACGAATAGCCGGAAAACAAGTTGGTTTTCTACTTTGTTTCGTTTATAAAACCGTAAGTATTTCACAGCCTGCGATCATATTGACGGGGTTGATGCACACGAAATATTAATGTCAGTTTCGAATTTGGGAAAATTGTTAGGTGATGCTCCGCGCAAGTGCTCTGATTCATATTTCCATTGAAACAACGATGTGGCGATTGATCCTAATGACTTCGGTAAGCCTGTTCTGAACCATAGTGAGGTGCTTGAGTAAACACACTTGCAAAGTCATATTGTGGCTGGGCCAATCTGCTCTGCTTTGATAACGGTCAACCCAAATGCCCAGGCATATGGATTGGTCACAACGTACGGTTCTCTGGCAATCGATCATCGCATGTGTTTATGTGTATGTATTTTGTCCCTAGGTGTCTGTACTAGCGTACGCGTGCATATACGACTTTTGAACATCATCCGAGACGCGTACTCCTGGGCATGAAAACAGGGATACACACACACACACACACACACACACACACACACACGGGCACGCCACATCCATGCACGAAACCACGATACAGTGAACAAAAAGTCGTTGTGATGTAGTCAACTATTCTGTTCTGTCCTCGTTCCGTTACCAAATCTTTCGTTGCGCAGGGGTCCAGGCACAAAGCAACCGAAAATGAAGCACTTCAATACTACGATCCAGTTTCAGGTTTGTGGTGGGCGTACGGACTAGACCGAGTCAATAAATAGAAAAGTTGGGAATGCGTTCCCTAAGGTTCTAACTAGTGAAACTTTATTCAGTTGCACAATCATAGAATGGGCGAATAGCGGATCTACTCACTGGTTCGAAGACAAAGGTTTCATGGAGACTGCATCATATAAAGTTCAGTTTTGGCCTGTTGTAGTACTTACACGATTGGATTCCTTTCATCCATATTCATAAAAACGCTTTATCTGCATTCATTTCAGAGTTTCGTGTTCTTCGTGTGACTGAAATTAGTCCGTTTGTGCTTATTCACCTAGGATGAGGAAACGGAAATTCAAAATGCCTAGAATATCATCTAGTGATGACCGATTCTGCCACTAGAAGTCAAAAACGTGGATTTACAATGAGTATGGTGGGGCCTGGTGAGTCTGTCCGGACGATAATGGACGGTAGATGGTATTGTAAGTTCTGGGGTGCTATGCTGCAATGCGATCAGTCCTGTTGTATGGTTGCGAGACAAGGAGCTTGCGTACTGAATATGTCTATCGATTGAAGGTTTGAGTTTATCGTCAGGACCGGATGGAGCGGCTTGGTGAGCAATGTGAGGGCTAGAAATCTAGTGTCCGGTACCTGCTCAAAAGATATTCAAACACAACTTGTCAGGTTTAGTAAATTTCGTTGGTTGGGTCTCACGTTCAATGCAGTGACCATACGAGTACCACACCGTCCGCTGTTTTCCGTTCATCATAATGAGCGAAGCCATGTGGAGGTCAGCAAATGACGTGGTAACGTGCAACGAGATAATGTACGGTGAAATTGGGTTAAGTAGGTGCTTTTATGCACCTAGGTGCCTCACGCTTCTGTGTCTGGTGTACAAAAGATCCATCAACCAGGTGGCTAGAGACAATGAAGGATTTGGCAAACAGGCGTGAACAGTGACAATCGTGTTGTTAATTTCCATGAAGTCAGAGTGACGCAAAAGGAATCCGTGTTGTACAAACAGACTTCGAGTGCTGGCTACTTCAACGGTTTTTCCTTCTTCACTCCAGCAGGCCCAACCCCTGTACATTTTATACAATTATTCTCTCTCTCTCTCTAAACAATGTGTAACGTGGTAATAAGAGCAGCGGCCAGTAGGGCTTATGCCTCGTTTTACGCTGAGCGATGACGATGATGATGATGATGATGATGATGATGATGATGATGATGATGATGACGATGATGATGATGACGATGATGATGGTCTGATTTGTTGCCGAGCTATTTCATTTTCGTGCCTTCCAAACACCTTAAATCGACCTTATTATTTCCATAACGAAACAGAAGACCAAGAAAAACGTTTCTTGTAGTAGGGACAGACACAGCTTGATAAATAAACATGCGAAACTTAGGTTTCTCGTTTTGCACACACACCGGCACCTGTTAACAAGTTCGCATGACAAAATCGTTTGCCCAAGAAAATAGTACAATGAACACGAAAATCAAATATAAATCTAACGTTTTGCAAACGCTAGGTTGATAAATGGATAATAGGTTTTGTCTTAAATTAGAACTGAAGTTTGGTTTGCTTGGAACTGGCCTGTTCGTTGATAATTGCTTCGGGAAGTGATTTCCATGACAATGGAAAACGAAAGCAATTCCACTTCTTTCGGAACCTTTTGCAGTTTCCCTGGACTTCGATTTGACAAAATGTTTCGACGGAACTGTTGCCTAGCATAAATTTTCACAAAATAAATGTTCCTAACCTGGAAATTTGTTGATTGGTTGATTCTCGTCGCGTTACGAACCCATGCTTGGATGCGACACACGACTTAATACTCTGTATGCTCCACTAAGTGAGTATTGAGTTCAAATCAAAGGATATCCATTCATTGCACTAGTTCTGACGTCAGTTACTGTCCTTAGTTAGACAGTTACATCGTTGAATTGTTGTAATTTGCTTGTGCAGTGGAAATTTCATCCGAAATAACTAATGCCCATCAGTTTGAATTCTTGCGCATTGAGAAATCCCACTAAACCATGACGGATGCCACACGCGAACCTTAGTGGATAAGGTGACATGACACTGGTTGCCGCAGTCGATAAAATGAGCGAAAATGGGGCATGATGAAGTCAGCTTATTGCGGTGGGCCGAATTAGCCAACGGACTGATCGATCACTGAGCGCTGGCCAGAAGAAACCAATATAAGTTTGTTTTGTTCTAATAAGGGAACGCTTGTGTCTGCTCAATCTGGCTGCTCTCTAGAGCTAAGACGAACAGGAATTAGAAGTGATTGTCGAGTGCTGACTCGAAGCTACAACAGACATCTCTTTCTATTTTGTGCATTTCAAAATACTGCGCCTAAGGAGTTCAGGCGAGTTACCATAGTTCCCTAAATACCACGCCTAGATACTTTTTGGCGTAACCTCGTGGCTAATTTGGCGTAGCCAGACAATTCTAAAACGTGTGTGATTTCCAGACGAGAATCTAAGTCAGTCCAGGGCCAGTAGGTTTTTCACGCTAGGATCTACTTGACATTTGTCACATCTCCCAGATCACAGATCATCGAAAAAAACTAGCCCCAAACGCAGTGATCATCTGCTTGTCAGCTTCCCACGCTGTTTACTTTTTGTTCTGCAAATAGGCACAATCAAAAAGAACAACTTAGTAACCTGGCTCGAGCATACCGTGGCAAATCGTGGAGATTAAATTTGGTTCTCTATCCGTAATAGCTAAATAATTTCTATTTATTTATTGAGGTCACTGGTTTACAATCGCTCTGATTTTTCTATCGTTAATTAATCGTAAACGTAAGCAATTTGTGGAATCTGCCAAACCACATCCTTCTACTCTCTGATCAAACCGATGTAAAGGTGATTTTCATCTGCTATTTATTGTGAACTGAACTTGAATAATTATAAAAATGACCCGTACCGATGATAAACGCCAGGTGTGCAATACACTTTAGCCAACAAAGCTTACTCGACGGCGATAAAACCTTTCGTCTGTACAAAACGCAAAGCCCAAAACGATCCCGTTTGGAGAAAAAAAGACTGGTAGAAAAAATCTCAGAATCAAAATGCGTAGTACACTTGGGAAAATGCGCTCATGTAATTCGGAACAACGGATATCGTCTAACACGAATCCTTCCAAAGTATATCACATTTACGACAAGGTGTCGAAGAGTAAGGCATCGGAACTGTAGAACATCAATCCGTGGAAAAGAGCACAGTCAACTTACAAACACGCGTGCCTCAAAAAATGCCTTCTCGAAACAAATCGGGATTACCGGTTTTCGTTCTACTGTGCAGTTCAATCAAAAACGTTCAATATGGTATTCTGCTTCCACGGTACCGAGTAATCGGGCGTTTTCGACATCAAATTAGCCTCAGTCCAAATGAGGAATGAGTCCGTGCGGTTAACTCATTTGCTAGCTTTCTACGCCTAAATATTTTGTTTACATTCTAATTTATCATTACGGGAATTTGTCTCGGAATGGAAAAAGCATATCTCTCCAATAACTATTTCTTTCGATCAAGCATCCGATAGAAGAAATGCAAAAATACGGGATATTTGGATACCACATTTCAAAAACAAAACGTTATACCGAGTTTGGGTTACTCGCACAGGTAGTATGCAGCAAGTGTTTGAATAAGAAACGGAAAGTCACACAAACCTGGAAACTAATTACATCTCTGTCATTCTTCAAATCTCCTTCCGCAGATATTTTTGTGAAATTTGTCTGGATCGAACACTATACGCAAGAACAACAAGCAAACAGTCAGACGGTACGGTGTTTTGGGGTGAAAAATTCGAGTTAAAGTAAGAGCCTGTTATTGTTTTCCCTTCTTTTTTGTCGATATTGTGAAAGTATTTCGTTCCTTAATTTATACGACCGTTTGTTCTGATAAAGCGGCAATTTTGTTCCGGGAATTTCGTTACTGAACGTGACCAAAAATAGTCATTTGGATTCCGTTCGGGAAATGCACCCTCGCTCCTGGAACGGTCATGAACTCAACCTTCTGCCCGTTGGGTGTAGGCTGACTGATTTTAGTTCGCAAAGAAAGCTCATCATATATATCGGTACACGAGTTGCAATCAAACCTAGTCACCACTGCTTCCTTCGGCCAACCATTAAATTGGCGAAACGGGAAATGTCTTACTTCGTCAGTTTGTGAAGATTAGAGTGCAGCAACTGAGTCAGCTTGCACCGAAAACGACTCATGTGGATGACCGGACTACGTGACAGTGACTGACGGTCCCAGAACCACATGGATAGCAAATTCTGCTACCAATGAAGGAAGCTATAGTCCTCGGTCCAAAATACTTTACTCGTGGAAGACGACTTTCGACAATCAGCGCCGACGATCGTGCAAGGCCCAACTGATCTAGATAAAACTGATGGAACTTGATGGAGGATTAAAAACGGTAGTCAAATATCGATTGGCAATCCAGTTTCGAACAGGTCTGCAACAGTTAACACTGAAACTGGTCATTTTCTTTTGTCCAAGATAATGGATGTGATTGTATTTGATACTGTCTGATGGTCACGTTGGTAGTCGATCAAATTAGGCACCGTCACGATTGCAGCTGATTTAGTAAACAACCACGGATCAGACAGCTTGCTTTCACGTTGAAGTCTAGTTATTGGCGACTCCAGAAGTGAGCTTATGATCGTGGCGGAGACGAAAACCGCTTCATTTGGAAGATCAACGCGGTCGATAATCTCCTGTGTTAGTTCATCTGGAAAGGAAATGTGTGGTTTGTTTTAAGCCTGTAGTTTTCTAACTGGTTGGACCATTTCACTGAACATTTTTCGAGTAGACTTTTAGGAAAATGTTTTACTTACCAGTGCTTTTCTTAGATTTAATAAGCTTAATCGAGTCGTCATCTAATCTCCAGAACTTTTAGCTTCTTCTAACGAGAACTTTCAAGAAAATATAGCCCTGGTGTCAAACCAGATACAGTGTTCGAAAATTAATAATGGTAATGCTGTACATAGCAACTCTTTATGGTTTTTAATTTGTTATGCATTTTAGCTAGATACTATGCATAGAATGACGTCAACAACAGTTGTTTGATGAAGCATCGTAGGAACTTAAGTGGTTTTCATTAAAATGCACAACTAGCCGCCAATGGGAGACTCCTGTGATCAGAAGTGATGGAAAGTAATTTGGCTAGAACAGGGGAACAGAAAGAAAGTGTGTATGCGTGTGCACGAGAAAATAACGCTGTCATCACTTTTCGGATAGCTTTTCTCAAGGAGACACTTCAGAATTCTAACAGCCATTTCTCTGATTCCCTTACCTATTGGCTTTCATTGGAAATATATGATATTTTTATTTGAAACCAATGACATCAACATAGAGATTGTTCCATATAGTGACGCTAAGACTTCCCTAAAGGTATTTTCGTGAGATTCGTGAACAAGTAGTACTTTCTTTGCGAACACTTAATCTATCGGGATAAAGCAGTGTGACCCCGGCACAATGATTGCGTGATGGTTGGCACTATTTTCGTTTGCCGCCGCTCAGAGAGAGAGAGAGTGTGTTCCAACACAGCTCCTACTTTGGTCGAGTTCAACACGAAAGTTTCTGATTCCTATGCGATAGGTTGTCGCGTCTATTTCGTTGTAATTCACAGATTTGCTGAAATCAAAGATTTTGTTAGCAATTCGATCTGAAAAGCCCGGTTGGATAAGCGAATTCCAGAGGTCTGTGGCTTTTTTCGCTTGCCAGAGATGAAGTGATTGGTTCGGTCCTACACTGGATCGTCTTTTTGGTGGATACACCCACTAAAACAGTCCGTTAGAATGAATAGGGACATGTGCCTTTTTCCACCAACGGTGAGATATTGAGCCAATGAGGATAATGGAGTTGGAAACGGAATCAGTAAAGAAACTGCTCATGTGTTTTATTTAATCAGCAAGTACCACGAAACCAGACACCTCAGCGAAGTACCAGGAGAATCGACCCTGTGAAAGTCTTAAACTAGTTATCCGCAGATTCCATGCAGACATGATCGTGAACTTGAGTTCTGTTTGTCGCAAAAAAACCATTCCAGAACTTTTGCCTCAGGATAAATCACTAGGTGATGGTAAGATATAGTTTATAAACTCTCTCTTTTTGTGGAGATGTGTGTGCTCACAAGCGTATGTTCATGTGATCACTTAAAAAACTCTGAAAAGTAACCAGGAACATCCAGTCCCGTTGCGTGCAATTTCACGTATTTTCCGATCAGGTCTATGTTTTACAATCATCGTTCCGTATAATCGCAACTTGTTTTCCTGATGGTTACAAATTCTTTGACAAACTAAAGCATTTTATATACGATTAAAATGTTCATGATTTGTTAAGACTGGACTTCTGGGTGTACTGTATCACACTGTTATCAGTAATCCTCGTTGTTTTGCCAATAAAAAATGTTCAACATGAGGTTCAACATTTCTGTGGCTTTTACTCCCTCACTTCCGGTGTACAGCAATCTACCAGATGTGTCTATCATTACAATCAATTTGTACAAACAAGGTGATCCTGGCAAGGAAAAGCGGAATCGAACGAAGGGACAAAACCAGTTTTTGGGTAAGTAGAACATGTTACATGAATTCGAAGCTAGATTGTGTGGTTTTTTTTCTGGGGAAAGAACGAATGATTTAGTTTGGAATATCGCTTGGAATTGAGTTCAGATCAGAGGTAACGATTATTTGTTGTCAGTAAACTCACAACTAAAAGATGATTTTCGTTAAATTTGCCGAGCATTCACGAAGTCACCGTTGATCGATAGGTATTTTGTGATTTGTTTAGGTTGATCATTAAGGAGTGAATATAAAATCCGTAAAACTTTAATGCCTTTACTTGGGCTTTTTAGGTGTCGTTTTTAGATATGGTGAAAAGCGAATAAATTGGGACCTGATGAGAGTGTCGAGTAACTCAGAATGCACCATCAAGGCCAAACTGATCACCGGTAATTACCGGAAGACTGCACAACATTTTCATCTTCGTTAGCAATCACTAGATGCATAATTCCATGACAGTGGAAGGCCCTGTTGGGACGTATGAGCGTGGACCGAGTCATCGTCCTTCCTCGGGAATCGATCGTTTCATGATTAAATGTTGTGAGCGTTGCACTGTGTAATGATGCTGTTCAGTAGACCGTTGCGAATCAGCCAAGGCAGCTTAGCAGGTGCACATTCGATTGACAACCGTTCACCTGGAATTTGCATCCCAATAGAAATTGACCGCTAGTTATTTCTACCGAGTACAAAGCAGCTGTACAGTAGTACTTTCAACAACATGAATGGCAAATCAGATATTATTTGTAAGCGTGCAATTACTTACGACAATTTGTTGACATTCACAATCGCTCGACGTAAATTTCAAAAAGGTTTAGAGTAATGAATTGAACATTATCACCTTGCTGATAAAATCTACGTGACGTGACCAGAATAGTCCCTCTTAATTCCCTGATTACGTAACAACAGTTTCGGTGAGGGACTAGAGTCAATTTTTTGTTTATATACAACTGACGACCACGAGTTTCACTCGAGACAACTGCCCGTTTTGCACCACATCAGCTGTTCAGTCAGTCAGTTGGAGTGTGGTCTGACATCCACTGCTATGCTCGTCGGTTTGATATTATGGCATTTGCGGACCCAGTAATATATCCTGGATAGAGTGGTGTTTGGTAGTTCACTAGGCACATTACTGTCACTCAGGCAGTTGGCAAGATGCACAATTGTGCATTTGCAACGATGTGGTTCATGGTCGAATAGAGTTCTTGATGTGTGCCACTCAGCGTCCGATTCCATTTGAAGGTCACTGATGTTGGCGCTCCTTCGATATCTGCCAAATGCCTTTTCAAACGCCATTGAATGCAATGTATTGGCTTGAACAAAAGCAAAACTGCATAAGTTGCATCTCTTTACATCGAAGGGTGAAATTATGAAGTACATGCGTCACTTCTTTCAAACCGTCATGCTTACTGAAAAAATAATTCCCAGTTTTTTAACTAGGTCCAATTTACTACCCTTCTCCTCGATTTCCGAGAGGACGCGATTTCCTCCAATCGACTCCATAAAATCACGCTGCTTTTTTCAGTGCGCGCTAAAATAATCAACCAGAGATTTCCGAGATTGGGACTCGTGCCCAATAGGGTTCCTCCGCATAACATTTTCCTAGTCCATAAAAAACTTTGAATCGCAATACGTGAACAGCCCCTTTGGAATGACGAATTTTTATTTCAGAATGGTGGTTCTACTCATGGTCGATAAGCAGACAGATCCAAACATCCGAGCCAGTTAATAGATCAGACAGGAAACAGCTTAGTTACTCAGTCTGTTTTATTTCCGTTTGGTAAAACAATGACACATGATGACTACTTCCGATAAATCAGTTTTTGCAACAGTCAATGGGACCAGCGGTTAGTAGTCGATTTGCTCAGTGAAGTTGAGGACATTTTTATGGGCTTATCAGAAATTTAGCTGAATAGGTTTACTGGTTCATTCAAAACGAAATCATTTGTTGGAGATCGGTACAGGAAAAAAAGATGAGTCTGCTCCTAGGTGGATGCACCAAAAATCATTGCAAGCTAGAAGTCAAGTGTAAAATCATCATCTTAGGGTCGCACTAAAAAGAACACCTTAACTTGACCATCCAGTTGCCGGCGCTTCCCCGAAACACAGTTCAGTCGTAAGGGAGATGACTGCAACAAAGTGAAACGCACACTTTTCCAGCAGTTACAATGTGTAAGCGCCAACGTGGCGGCATTTAGGTGTAAATTTTATACACTCGTTTCTCCCTCAATGGCAGTACATCCAAAAGACTGAACTATTAGAAATGGTGTTCTTCACTCAGAGATTTACCTGTTAATTCGTGTTCACCAGTTTATCTTTGAAGACATCAACTTTACTTTCTTACCTGGTCATTATGATCTGCCTACCTTTATCAGGGCAGGGGTTAGGAATTAGCGATCGACGGTTTGGTTGGTTTGTCCAATTAACAGTTGCTTTAAAGAAAGGATAGTAGGTTGTGCACATTTTTCAGTGTGAATTTGGCGATGGTGTGCATGAAGTTTGACAGCAGGAAGACCTTTTGATTCGGCACGATTCTGACCTGGACGTGTGAATTTTAAGGCCGACCAAATTGTCGTTCATCACAATCTCATTACTAAGTCGGACAAGAATTTAATAATACTGGCAAAACCTTCCACCGGTCGTCAGCAGGACCTTGACCAACATCTGCTAAATGATTTCCGCGGGGTCATTTTATCCGAAACGAGAGAGGATTAGAAAAGTATTGTGATCGATGTCTGTGTGGAATAGCGAGACTAATTAGGGCTGCGGTTTCAGGTTCCACTTTCTTTTTTGAAAGTTGGAGACATTCGTAATTTTGCTTAGTTTTATTGGTAATACACTGTGTCAACAATGCTGTATCGGGACTTTTCCAATGACCAGCCGCATTACTCGACGATGCCTTTCAAATGAATGTGGAATGTTCTTGACATATTGTTGAAGTGGTTGTTCTTTCAAGCGACATATAGCTAGTCAAAGAGGACTTGATAAATAAACATGGAGACGATCATCATCGAAGGTTTATTCGTGATCTCAACGTCTATCAAGCTCGGTGACGTCATTGAGTATCGACAAACATGGCCATGGCATGTGGATCATGAGATTTTCTATCAACACTACTTTAATGCTTGGAGGGTTTAATCGAAATAAACCATCAAAAACAGCTAAGCACACTAGCTATTCAGTGCTTCAAGCTTGGGAATCTCATAGATTAGGAACCTCGACTGATAAATTTTTGCTAAAAAGGAAAACCACTAATTGAATTGTGTTCTGCATGTCACTGCCTTGTACGTGGACGAACAACACATCCGTGCTCAACGAAACGCATATCGTGATCTCAGATACGTGTGGAATTATTGGTTATGTAGTGTCTCCGTTCAACCATACGTTGGAAGTATAACTTAGCGATTTACATTCCTGATAGCCATCATTATGGTCAATGAAAATCCATCTGACCGGTAGTCGTACGTGAGTCCTGGACAGGTGATTGTTAGTCAAATATCATATAAGTTAGCCTACCCTGGCAGGCTCGCAACTGCTTCCTAAATTTGAACATGGCATAATACGGTGTGCATTTGATGTTGCTGTGCAAAAATCCACTTCAGTGATCGGTAACCTTTCCACGGACAGCCTAATTACAGCAAACGTTTTGAGGTGATCTTCATTCGCTGATCATTAGGTTAACTGGAGTAGTACGAACAATTGATTCGTTATTGCCCAAATTCCTGTGCAAATATGTCACTGTTTGTAGTGTATTCGTAGGCGTGGTTCACAAAAGAAAATAAAGAGCAAACCGAACGAAGAGATTTGTGGATAAAGTTGTTTGCGTCATGTTTGATCAACTGCAGAATAATCGTACAACATTCCCAGGATTGTTTCTAGTTTCTCATTTGCTATCTCCTTATCAGCGATCGTGAACAAAAACAACGAAACCAAATGAAGCATTTTTTCCGGTGCAAGATTCAGCTATTTATTCACTAGGTAAATGGCAAATATCTCCTTTACTAATTCATGGTACAAAACTGATATCTTCATCTGCCTCCAATAGGAACTAGAAAATCCTATCCGAAACTATATCGTTCTGAGTGAACATAGAAGTTTTCGTATAAAGAACGATGCATGTAACGAGCTGACCTCGTTCGTCTGGCTAACTGTATCATTAGACCTCAACGTTATCATTTGAATCTGATTCAGCTATACGGCCAATTTTGGTGAGATTTTTCTTCTATTTATGATTCAAAGTACAACTTACTTGTAATTTTTTTGAAAAAGCTTTCTTTCTGTAAAATATTGGCCGTTGTTTTGTTAAAATTTGACAGCATTTGTCACCATTCCGCTAAAAGAAGTTCCTCAGAAATCGGAAATGCAACAGTGGTTAGGGATGCAATCCTCAAATCTGGTCTACATGGATCACTGTCTAGGATGTTCCAATGGGGTCGGCTCACCAAGTGCTCCGCGTTTTCGTAAACGTTCGACTCCGATCGCATGCCTACGATACTCGACCTCTGCGTCTGCGTTCTCCATCCTAAACGAGAATGTTGATCAGAATTCTGTTGCCGACGGGAAAATGAATTCCTCTTCTTCCGGTAATTCTCGTGGGCGTAAGAAAACATGGACTGCCGGTATTGTATCACCAGATAAGGAGCTCTTTCGTGAACCGAGATCTGTGGGTAGTTTGTCAATCAGCGGTCCCGCCCATCCGGTTAGGAATGGGTCAGACGGGGCTTGCGTCTCGGCAAACTTAACTGGTTCGAACAACACCTATTCTTCCGATCTTCCAGATAGCGGTCCTATGCCGCAAATTCGAGTGAATCTTCAGTATGAAGCCATAGATGTGCTCCCGCTCCATTACTATGGAGAATTAAGAGAGGTGAGTGAACTTTAATGTAAATCCTATATTCAAAACACATCTGACTTTGTGCTATATGCTTGTTGAACAATTTTTCTTTGGATCATAAGATGCCATCAGCGTTATTTTAAACTGTGAACTCAGATCGTCTGCAGCTACTAAATAACAATGAATGCGGTCCCCAGTCTCTTGATTAGTCTCGTTGCAATCGTTACTGACCGAGAAACGAATCGATAGATCTATCAAAAGTGTTAGGCCTAACCGGGAGTAGCAAGTATTAGGTTTATGAAAATTCCTCACGCAACCACAGTTAGGGACTCCAGTTCTAATGTGCTTCCGTAGCTAGCCCTGAGGAACCTGGCGGAAAATGTTGATTATTGAAACTGCTTTCAATGTTCAGGAGATCAAGTAAAATAAATTTTTATAAGCTCAAATAGTCCATCCTAAAAGCAAATCCCAGTCTTCCCAGGTTATGGAGCATTTCGTTTAGACAAGCATAAGTCACGCAGTGGAAACCATCAACCAGAGATGGCGGATACTTTAAGTCTGAATTTTACCTTGCCAACCGCTCAAGTTATAGTTCATTTTCTTCGTAAACTGCTTAAATGTGAATTTCGCTTCCCATCAGTGAGACCACTTCTTTGTCCAAATGAAGTTTTGAACTTTCGAACTCTCGATTTACACCAGATCTGCTGTTAATTTTGTCGGTAAGTCATATAGAACGACTAGAATGTCTGATAGCTAAAGATGAAGCAAACCTAATGTCAAATTACTGTTAATTAAATCCGAGATTATTTGGCGATCTTCACAACCCTCTTTTCGCTGTAAGATACTACTTTCATTGTTTCTCAGTCATTCGCGAAAGTCTAAGGTCTACAGAACCTTGGAGTCACCGCGTAACCAGCATTCCATCGCTCAAAGTTTAGTGTATTATTTTAGAACCAATAATTGTCACCTGTACGAGAAAATGATGGCCGCTATCACACTATGTTTGTGAGTTCCGAAAACGTTTTCCAAACGAAGGACAGTCAATTAATTAAACGTATTCAGGCAGAACAACTTGAGATAGTCCAGACGAGGGTTTAAGTAAGTCACGCGCAAAAAAGTGCAGGAAAACAGCGAATCACCGCCAATCTGCAAGGTGGCCAATGGACAGCAGATTCGGACCTGAGACCTTTGATGCGCTTGCTGACTTATGATCTCGACCAAGTTCAGCTGATAACTACAAGTAATCTTGAGAAAATGATGTTTTTTTTATCATATCCATCCTTTTAGGCCAAAGGTCACTGATAACGGTGCTTAGTTTAGTCCCATTAGTTCTGTCAGCAGAAAAGTAATACAAAATAGTAATGACATGAACAACGTCAATAAGAGTTACGGTTAGGCAACCATCTGTGATGCTCGTTAGTTAACCAAAGAAAAGTAGCACTTCATTGGCAATTTCAAGAGATGAACAGCTGTTTCATTAGTTCAATTTCACAGGCTAACAGGAAAAGCGTCTCATGCAGTCAGGCGGTTTTTACAAGGTCTATGCAAGAAAATGAATAAAAGGACAGTTTGAAAACCTTATTGGCTCATCCGTGCCCCACTTACAAACCGGGCTGGCACGTCGGTTAGGCTCAACCTCTGATGCCTTGTGGAAGGAAATACACTCATTACTCAGTTGTGTGTGACCATTTGAGCGATAAAGCTATATGATTGATGATCCTACTGGCAATTTGGCCGACGGACGAACCACATGACTGACTAATCGGGTGGAGGTATATCCCATTTACCAGCGGGACTGAGATGCAAACTATGGAATTTTGGGATGATAGGTGATTGCGATAACCTCACATTCAAATCCGGTTTATCCGGAAGCGATTAAAGCTAAAAACGACAGTCTTATCCGATGAGCGCATCACTTCACTGTAAAGAAACAGGAGCTCAAAAGAGATGTCGCCCAACAACTAGTGTTTCTTACTTAAAGTACCAACGTGCGGATCACTTCAAATCATATAAGAAACCCTGTTGGATTCAGGAAGTACAATGAAACGAACGGTGATAACGCTGGAAACAGTTTTGGCAACAGACACGATGGTTTCCTTATATCAAAGGAAATTCGGAATTTTGTTTCACCTGGGCTCTTTCTAATTAGGCCGCTCATTTGGTTTTTGAAGTTTTATTGAAGCACTGATATTTTTCGTTTGATTGATTGTATATGAAAAAATGTTCATAATTTTAAAACTCCCAATGATTATTAATGATAATCATATTTTATACTACACCTACTGCTACTGCTAACGACAGTGGTGAACGCAGTCTTAATGCTAAAATAACGCTTCATTTAAAACAAAGCACCACTATGAGCCGAATAAAGACGAATACAACCGATAAAGTTGTATTCCAAGACCAAACAAATAGGTTCTGCCTTAACCATATTTATATTGATACGACTGTCCTGAGCTAGCAACGTTCTAGATATTCATTTACTGAAAATCAGCGGTAGTATAGAGAGACATTTTAAAAATGACTTTGATCCTTGTTGCTAGTAGGAGATTAGGTGTTGTCGCGAGATTACTTATAGTTAGATACCAATGTTCAAAGCACTATTTAAAACACACTGAAGCAGAGTACGGTTGTCGAACTCTGATCTTGCCAAAAATTCTAAAAAATATGATTGTCATTTCTGAAAAAAATTCAAGATTCACAATGTCAGAATTTAAACAATGCAACAATAATAAATACAACACAAATCGCTAACAAACTATTAGCCCAAATCCGATTAGACAGTGATATTTCTGCGTTTGTAGACTTTATTTATTTCCTACAAAATACCAAAAACACAAGGGTTCTCAAACAGCAGCTCATCCTCAGAAAAGTTTGTTTTAGGTTTACAGACCACCAGTTTGTTGGAGCATTTCTCTGTGGGCGAAAATATTATAGCCTATTTTATGTGGTTGGTGCTTCAAACATCTTTTCGTACATGCATCTAGGGACGCCCTTTTTCACACCTCTGAGGCACTACTCGTTCACTTAATCTTCAGTTCGTCAAAACACACTCCATTGCCCTTGTCCGATTTTTGGAGCCTCAACTGACAGCCAAGCAAAAAGAAGAAATGGCCAGTTGTTTGGTTAATATCCATGAGAAACTGCCCGACCTTTCTGTTGCTCAGTTGCTGACTCAACTATTGCAAGAAGATCTACAGCAGCACAGTAAGTTGGTTTTATTGTGCTCTCTGTTCAAAGACTGGAAGTCGTTCAATTCCGTTAATCGTTTTGCCAAATGCACAGCTCTTCCTGTGTCTGGGATCCCCAGTATTAGAACGAGTTTTGCCTCTCGAGTATCTTGTGTTTAGGTTATCCGCCAAAACGACGATTAACATTAACGGAGTGCGATAGAAAAGATTGATGACAGTTTGAATAACCAGGTTTCTCAGGAAAAAGACGCCCCGTTTCTGCCAATATTCTAAATAGTGCATATGCTTGAACGTGGCACTGTTAGGTTGAATTGTACTGACGAAAATGTGTGATTCACGGCTGAAGCCCTGAGATCGCCTGGTGGTGATCCTAAAGGTAAATGCAACTTTTGGTACCAAAAATTTAATCTAGGGTTTAGTGATTTTATGGCCTTAAATCACATGTGTGCAGGCACAATTCCGGACTGTTGTGAGAAACTACTTGGGAGTAGTATCACTGTTTACCTAAATGACATGGATTTTAGGCTGGAGTTGCTCGATGGCTGTGCGGCGAACGAAATGAGGACTATCTGCACTCGAGTTTTCGTTTATCTTTACATTTTTGTTTAAAATTAAGCATTTGGTCACGATGGAACAATTAAACAATCTTGCCATACGGAAGAAATGATAAAGGAAATGAAGTGCAGCACTGTGGCGTTGTGTGATTTTGCTGTTAAGTGGGGAAGCTGTTTGCTATGTGCAGTCATTCTAGATGAAGGCCATAGACTATTTGCTCAGTTTGAATGTGAATCTGTTCTCTAAACTGGTACCATTGGTACGTGATCATTGTATACCAAAAGATCGAAATAGTGGGATCTCAACTTGAAGGTCATAAGTTCGAATTCACAAACCACCGATCAATTTTTCTAACTAATACCTTCCATTTCACAGCAAGCCCTTTTCTGAAAATGATACATGCTAAATTTTCATTGATAAGGAAGGCAAAAATTCGAGGAAAAAATATAAATATTAGTGCGCTGAAGTGAGTTCAGTCGGTCGACAACTTTTTCGCAGAACACAAATTGCATCTTTGATCGGAACAAAGTGCGACGACTGAAAAGAGACTTAGAAACCTTCAGGCGACTGGTTAATTTATATATTTTAACAGATTAGTCCGCGCTAATTGCTTTCTCCAGGCATCTAGTTGTTCGCGTGCAACATCTGAAGCTTCCCCAAGTGTTTTTTCGATCAAAAAACGGCATGCGGGATTCCAAGCTCTGAAAACGATCGATCAGACATAATCTCAGTCTGCTCCACACATAACGGTTTCTGATGCCCTAGATTTCTATTGTGAATTGGGGGAGATCGAGAGCTGAATGACTGAAAGATAAAATCAATGAGCCCAAAAGCTTTCCGTTGATTGCTGGATACTTAGTGCCGAATATTTCATTTTCGACTCTAATCAATACTACAGAAATTTGCAGCAGTTCGTTCGCACTTGCATTTGCTCGAACGCTAGTTGACTTTTTGCCTGAATAAAGATGTTTACCAATTAGACTTTTAGACCTATTCAGGATAGACTGTTCGCACAAATTTTGCACCAGTTTTGCAAAAGTAGACCTTTAGTTTCTTCAACACATACAGATTCTAAATGACAACCAAACAAAATCCGTAGTGTAAAAAATATAGTCACGTTTAGCCGGGATCAGATATTTGAATTCCTTCTGTCAGTCAATTTGCTGGTTTTTCACAGAAATTGTTAAATAGATAAGTCACAGACAGGAGCTCTGTCGATGGAAAGAAGTGCATGGTCTGTGGATTGTGGATGAATACATTTGCTCTTCCCAACATGGGTATTCCAGAGCAAAAGGTTTTTTCACTAGTTTAATAAATTTTATGGAAAAATTTCGACAGAAACTGAAGTGACACCAAATTGTTGAATTCCCGAATTTCATAAAACTATCAGTGGTTAGCTCTTTATTCTTATGTATAAAAGTTGATTTGACTAAAATCTGGAAGTAAAACCCTTCGGAAAGAAGATAGTCACACGGAAGAACAAAATATCCTCTCTTACTGATGTACCACATTCAACGATATCGAACGGAAGGGTTTTAGGGTAATAAAACAGTAAACCGCGTTGAAGGTAGCATCAAGTCGTCAGGCAATGAACACGTTAACAAATGTTACCTTCTCCTCCTACCGTAGTGTCTTCCATCGGCTTATGTCACTTGTCAGGGTGAACCTGGAAATTCTTGCATTGTTAAACGGCTTAATCTACAGGAGACGCTCCTTTCATCGGAAGTGTGGAGCCTGTTGCAGTCTGATGCAGTATAATAAGTTCGAACATCAAACTGCAGTTAGAACAAATAGTCTGTATAATCTGAAATGGCGGTAAAAGTCTTCTGCAATGGAGGTCATTTGTTCTGTCGGTTTTCAGTTGGTCTGTGTCTTAATAAATACGCCAGGTTAGCAACTGGAAATTAATTCATACACCGAAAGTTATGATCGGTTTTGTTTATGCTTAACGGGAATCTCAGTTTTATCTAAGTATGCGGATAACAGTATAGGTAAGTTCGGCTGAGTCAGTACACGTTTAGAAGCAAGAAATCAGTTATTTGCGTGAGGATTTATTACTAGTAATTTGTTGGCTGAAACCAACGACAGGCTTCCTCTATTTAACCGAAAAACAGATATTATGTTAACTTTGTGAATTGGTATACTGAGATTAAGTATGTTGGTTATGTGTTCCGAACGATTGACTAGCCTTTCTGTAGGATTAATCTACAGTCATGGTGATCGACGAAGGAAGCGTTTTTAGTTGATGTTTGCTCAGAAAGCCGGTATTCGAATAACAGGTAGTAGGCTCTCTTCCATGGGTTGCCGCGAACGACTGTTTTGGCCTACTTAATCGTGTACTCAAAACCGATGCAAAAATGACTGAACACAGAATTTGAGTCCCTTGACTGTTTCGAATCTATTAGAATATAAGTTTCAACGTCATAAAGCGATTTTCTGTCACCTGCTATTCTGTCTAATGCCACATTTCTCGATTGACATCAATAACCAAATGCAGCTCAATGCATTTATCAACAAAGTGGTTTCAGCCCACGTGACCAACCAATTTTGGACATCAGACATTTGTGCTTACATTGTTGCCAAAGTTTCTGTCATAAAGACAACCGAGGAAGTGGTTCCATTTATTATAACCCAGAATGGAGAAATCACAGCTCTTTCAGTTTTTTGATGCTGATAGAAGTAATCACGTTTGTTTTGTGAAATACTAACCGATGTGAATGACAACTGTTCAGTCACATGAATGCATTTCACGAGCAATTAAGTTACCAGGTGATCGCTGGGTATACAGAAGATCACAAAAATGTCAACGATGGTAAAATTGCATGTTGATTCATACCTGTGTTGGACAATCTACTTCGTTGTGGCACGAATGGAAGTTACTTCTAATAAGTCCGGTATTTGCTACGGGCTTGGCAGTTGTTCATTGACTTTGGTAAACTGACACACGGAGTATGAAAATGCTGCCAAAAACAGATAAGTTGTCAAATGAGTCTGGTTACCCCATGTCACAAGAAGTAGATTCTTTTATCAAAATTTTACGAAGACATTTGGGTATCCGGATATGAAAAAACCTAATGGAAACCTAATTTGAGAAAAGCTAAATCTCAGTTCTCGGAGTTATAAGTCATAGTGAAGGAGGAGAATACTTCCATTATCACCCAAGAATGTAAAGCCGTCGAAATGTGCATTGGACCACGATTTAACACTGCAAGTGTGAATCCAACTTTTAATAACGAATCAGAAGAATTCGAAACATTTCGGCGGCAGTCCTACGAATTTGAATTTTGCCAGTCAGAATTCCAAATCCACAGAATTGATGCGGTGAATGCAGTAGTGGGGTTACAGTATTCCCGACCGAGAGCCCATTCCATGTCTCGCCTCTTGACCCACGAGCTCTAGAAACGATGCCAGAAACTACTTCCTTTGTATAATCGTGATTCAATTTCTACGTTGTTATTGTTAGTTTTAAGTAAAGTAAAAGTACTTTGTCGTGCAGCAAGATATCCTGAGAAAAACGGAATAAAAAGGCAGTGCAGAGACCGTTGGGAACGGAAAGTTCTTAAAAACCTTCTTGAATTAGTATCTTTTTCTAACCAAATTTCTATACAGGTTCCAAAAGAGTAACCATCAGAGAAGTACAAAACAGATCGCGAATTTGGATCTCAGAAATCATTACGGGCTGTTCCCGTATTCATCATATTTCGCCTTCACGATGCAAATATACATGCATATATATATATTATAGTGAAAATCCTATTTCTAGGATTTTTAGATGCGTCAGGTCAAATCTACAACCGAAAATACCCAAGCAAGTTTTCTCACGAGGTTCATGAATTCTCCCCATTTTTTAAGACATGCTTCATGCCCAAGCACACTTGAAAGAGCGTGTCCCGCGATCACCAAGGGCCACTGTAGGAGAGGCAGGTGGGAACCTTAACCGTGTAATCAGGTATGCTGTCCCAGCTGGAAGACAGTGAGTCTACCAGCTGTCCACCGCCAAAGTGACCTGAGTACGAAGCATTCGAAATTATGACCTTTTTGATGAGAGACATCTAATCCACATGGCCGTAGTCAGCCGTTACTATGTGTTGCAATCCTATTAGTTGGTCTTGACGTCTACTAGTCCGATTGTTAACCCTAGAACGACGTGAAGTACAGTTCGTTATGGTGGTACATACAAAACAGCCTGGATAATACCTTAAAATGATATGTTCATAGGCAGTAGTCTGTTGGTTGTAAAAATGGATCTCATTTACGTCTTACTCGATGAGAAATTGCTACGACAAAGGGACTTATCGTATACCATTTACGACATTTGTCAGTCCTCTTTGTTCGACACATTGCGAATATTCTGTGCTATTTTCTGTTTGTTTATTATTAACTGAACTTATTCCGAAAGAATATTAAATCCTCTCATACCGCTCCGTGGCCGTTATTTTGCTTGGTAATCAAAGTTGGGCAAAAACGATCTTTTGGTGAGCGCGTGACTCATTTGCATAAGCAAGCGTGGTACGATGTGGAAACTAATTCTGTTACTCTCGTTTGACATTCATCTTCACACAATGGGCAAACATACAAACGTCGAACTGTGCATCGGAAATCGCGGATGTTTTTGTTGATTGAATTACTTTTTGGGTACGGGATGAATTCGCCGTTTCGTACAAACAAATAGTGGAATAGGAATGTAAGTGTATCTATAACTAAACACATACACACAAATACACTCGGACAGGCTCACGAACTTATATAGATTGCCGCTGGTAGAACCAATGCATCCGAATGTAAGCCTCGATGATTGGAAACTTTTGATCCAACTGGAAGTGAATATTTCAATTCCCGCGGACTAGCTTTGTCCGTCGTTACTCATATCGGACAGATAATTTGGCTATCTTCCTGACTGTAAAATAGGAAATTCAGGGTAAAGGGAAACAGACCGTCTAAATGATTTTATGTCAGCACAGTTTACTACAGTTTCCCTACTAATGTCTGCGTTGGTTTCAAGGTCCAGCGTCACTCGTATTTTGAAGCTAAGACAATATTAATGTGTGGTGCGTTGAATACCTTTGATTATTTTGACAAGGCTTTCGAAACTGGTTTTAAACGACGCGCTCACCGAGTTTCGGGTCGACACGCCGTAGATTACCGATCACCAAACATGGAACTTGCCACAAGAAGTAAATAAGCCTATTCCGCTCAACTTGAAACCTGGAAGTCGTAAATATTCTCCAACGGATGTACACTTCACAAGTAGTCAGTAGCCACACGAAATTAATATATTCACTTACCCTTTTTGATCAATAGGAGCGATTCCTATCGTGCTGGGTAGCTGGCTGCCTGAACAGAATCTGCCCAGTAATTTACCCCTTTGTTACAAAATATTCAACTCAACCTAGTTCGGTAATAATATAACATTAGTACTGAAAACATTATGATACTATCATTTAAAAATCCCTTCCAATAAAGCGCACGACTAACTGCATCTCAAACCGCGAATCATACGTGGTGTCTTCATGATGAATTCGTACTGTTGTTTTCCGTACAAATGCCCAAAACAATTTTTATTGTCATTTTTAGCCAGTGGAGTACCCGATTCTTTGACCGGTGAAAAGTAGTACCAGCTCAGTAAAACGCAGCATAGATCGTAAACGGGGGAAGGTGTGTGGACAGCCACGGCCGGAAATCAGCACGTCCCTTATGGGCAATATCTTTGAAATGACACGCCCGAGTGCATCGATAACTCGGAGCCATGCATATGTAAACATCTCCAGGGCGCACTTATCGGTAGCCCGTAATTTGACCAATTCATATTTCCAATAATTATTACTGACACATAGAACACGCCTCGGCCTGCGTCGGTTTATTAACATAGTGTTGTTCCACGATAAGCCATCTTGAAAGAAATGGTCAGCGATTTTATGGACCAAACTACGATCAGTCTTGTGCTGGTGTGAAAAAGAAAATTAGCATATCATCTTGGAAAAACCTGCGTGGATCATGATAATTACGATGGATGCTTAATTTCAAATAGTGTGTGTCACCGAGACGTTAGTTGAATCTCTCGCACGAGGATACCAAAAGTTCAAGAGTTCGATTGCACTGCTTACGAAAAAAAACATTACCATTGTATGAATTTGCAACAAACCCTAACAGTGGACGTCCACTAAGACGACTAAGTTGGAGATCTGTTTAATTCAGAATCAAGCTGAAACGAGCAAAAAGGTGACAAATTTGAACATGCTTCAAAGTGAATCTCAAAAATGAAAGAAGGTCGATCCACGGTTGAACAAACCAATTATAATCAAGCTGAACGTGTAATGGTACCAGTGGAGATTACCAAACCAAAGTGAATGGAGAATGAGAATAGTCAGAAAAGGTGAATGGTTGTCATCATTAATTTATGACTCCACATTCAAAATCCACTTTCAAACCGACATAGCGATTGCGTGAATTACACTGCACACAGTGACCTTATCCGTGATAGCATTACTGCGATGATTGCTACAGTCACTTTATGTGGCCTTCCTGAAGATCGGTACAGTCAGTGACCAATCCCACGACAGTGGACTACGTTTCTCGGTCTAGACATCACGAATGAAAGAGGTGAGTGATTTCGTCAGGTTTTCTCCACTCAATTTGAAAAGAACTGGGGGGAATTGGTCGGGACCGGGTACTGTTCCTATTTTCAGAAGTCGAATATTCGACTCTACTACAACTGAGGAAGAGTGAATATCTGGTCGACGCAGAGGTTGTCCGAAAATTGCCCCGGTGAAGCATCCGTTTCTACCTAGAAAGCTTGCAAACGCATTGCCACAATGGATCTGAATGAGTTAGCTTGTCTCTGCGTGCACTCTTGCAGCGAAATCATTTTTATCTCTTATCTTCTACTTCCTCTATTAATGAAATAACACTGTACATTTTTCAGGAAGGGAGCGCAGCCAACAGAGGGCTGCCAAGTGGGCGGATTCGAACCCACGACCTTCACATCCACTATATATATATATATATGTATCAAGTTAACCCAGCCGAATGTTTAGCTCTGATTGTAATCAGAAAGCAAGTGGTTTTGGCGATTAGCTGCTCCTAAATAAAAGACTGCCCAATTCCGTGAATGCCAATTATCTGCCATTTTCTTGAGGCGAAAAATCAACAACGCTGAAGGTAGAGAATTTCAGTCGACCAATGGAGAGTAGTAACAGTGATTTATTACATCACCTATTGGAAAGTAGTTATTTGGGCTTAAAAGAAACTGACCTATCTTATTTAATTACAAAGCACATGAAAACGTCAGGTGTGAATCAGAACAATTAAATTAACGAAGTATCACACAAGCCGTAAGACACGAATATAGAGTAACAGTGGTGCTCTGGAAGTGCATCTCGATTTAAAGAAATCTCGCGAACAATTGTTCCCTATCGATCGCATATTTCGATAGGCTTATGCGACTAAATTACGGCAAGGGTTCACTTATGCACGTAAAATAACCGGCAAACCGAAAAGTGATCAGATGTTGCATGCAGTTTAACAGAGTTAGGATCTCCAAGGGTATTTTCGAGGAAGTTGTCAATATAGGATATGTTGCATAAGTTTAGTTGAAGTGCGGGTTGTCACAATCAGAAAAACTAGTGGGTGTGCACTTTTGTACTAACTTATTAACCCTAAAATATTTGTTCTAGCTAATAATATTTCGAAAACACCGCATTGTCGGAGAAACTTGTAATCATTCGACGTATTGCTTATCGTGAACAAACCGTCTGTTTTGGCTATTGGAAAATTCCCCACCTGTCTGGCTGGAGATAGGATCCAGTGGTCTACATATGAGACGATTTCGAAGTAGAAATCATCAGAATGTTTGTGTTTTACAGCAGAAATAACCATCAGCGTCCTTATAATTCGTATGTAAAAAGATTTCCATGTTTAACTGGACGTTTAAAATGTCATCCATGATACTGCTCACATGGAATCATTCGCCTCCGACACGATTCTTGTACACTGATCAAAGTACTTTGTGACCTGTTGCGACATTCTCCCACAGTAGTCAGTTGAAATTGTTGTACTGAATGTGACTGCCTGCGGTAAATTTCGGGTTTCAAATACCACAAAAATAATGATATCATCGGTCGACGTTCGATGAGAACGGTGACCATTCGTGTATTTTACCACGGCCAAACCATTTCCTGACAAATGCCCCATAGAGGTACTGTATGCTATTCTTTCTCTATCTGGTTTAACGCTATCCTGTTGAACTGAAATCCTGTCAGATATTCCCGAAAAGTACAGCAACAGAACATTCGTATAGGAAAATTGCTTGTGAGGTGATCCTGCAAAATGTTTTGTAAAGAGTACATATAAATTACCTCTGACGTACTAGGCAAATAAAAACGGTTCAACAACTGGTGCATCCAATATTCCGTCGTGTACCCCTACCCTTTGGTCGTACTGTTCACTCGATCTGCGCAGGAAAAGAATCAATTCATCAATGAATACAGTCCGCAATGTCAGTCAAAAACTAGAATCAAATGATTTTGTCACAACAATACCACCAGTGCATTTCATTTCCAGAGACGGATCCTCGAAAAGCTTTTTAGTGCTGTGATCTTACAAACTCCACAGACGGAACTACGACTGATATCCCTCTCCTTGTGGCATATGTCCAGAACAACCTCAGTTTGCAATTCCGGATATGTCATTTGAGTGTTCGTGGTGTGCAATGACTGTCTTCTCGAGCTTATTGATTAAAGCACCTCTAGTCGACTTCACTAGTTGTCGGACGCCATCCTCTGATAGATTTCGTCCACATTCCACGGAAAACTAAACATGGACAGTTCGTTGAGCTAGTGTTAGCGGTTGACCGCCTGTTCCTTTCACTTCTGTTAAGCTTTTGCAAACAAGCAGTTCCATCGCCCTGCTGCCACGACCAAGAGCACAGTGATACACAGTGGTGCTGTCAACTTAGTTCCCGTCTAGTTTCTACAATTTGGTGATGTAAACGAAGTTGTGTTCGGCTAGCACCACTTAGTTACATGACAATCCCAGTGAAACGGTTCACACAGAGACAAACTTGATAATTCGGGTTATCTAAAACTGGTACTTCCGGGGGGACACGTTTGGTTTTCTCAACCGCGGGCCGTGCAAACTCGGTTCAGTTATTTCTCTGGCAAACCGGCCACTTTTGGAATAACCGGTACACGAGTTTCCTTGCCGCTCATCGCGCGCCACACTTGACGCAACGTCCACGTAATACATCCGACTTTAACTAGAAGGTATGACATTGTTGAAATAATTTTTGTAGACTATAAAATTGCTCTGAATGGATCTGTACCGTTTATCCAGCTCAACACAAGATGTGTTGGTAGGAACTTTCGCAGACTAATCCCCAGCTACTTTGTAGGTCAACATTTTGTTTGCTACCACGGTGAAAACTCTCAATAACAACGCTGGTGTTGCACAGATTGCAATATTCTCCCAATTTTTCTGCTTTTAAATTAAACATCTCATTTTTTCTCCCACTTATTTTCTGCACATGTGCTTATGACACTGTTTTGAGGCGCAATCCAAGTATTCAAAAATACTAACAATTTGAATGACTTGTCTAACTGGTCCTCACCTAAAATTCAATCAGCCCGCGTGCTAGGAATTTATGTTTTCTTTTCGTTAATATCCCCCCTCCTAGCATTTGATAATGCTTTCTGTCCACAGCGAACAAAGGAATAGACCTGACGGTTTATTATATTCGTGTTATATCTTCCCGTGGCTTGCAATAGTTCAGGCATGGTAAATAAGCATATTTTCGAAGTTAGAAGTCTGTCGTAATTTGCCTTCCACTTGAGATTGCTTTCGAACTTCAAATATCAGTTTTGGCTCCAATAATATCCATCTTGTCTTCCTAACGCAAAGAATATTAATTTGCTCCTAAAACAGCGTCAAACTCAATGGCACATTTAGAGGTACACTCATAACCACTCCTGTGGATGGAATCACTGATTCATGGGGAAATTTTGCCTCTAAAGTACTTTCAGATTCTCATCAGCCCTTGCCTACTGGACTCTCAAAAACTTTACGGCTCATTGGTCGAGACGAAAACGTTTACAAAACTACGGAACTGCTGGCCTGGTTGACGAGGTGTGCTCGTCTAGAGTTCGCATTCACGTTGTTCACATTACTACCCGGTGTCGATGGGTCAAATGAAAAAAACGTGAACTCTTGCCCACTCAAATTCCGGAGGCTAGTACCGACTTGGATTGATTTGGAGCGCCGTGTAGATGTTTTATTCTTATTAGGATTCATTACCAGTGCATATCGATCACACCCGAACGACTGTAGCACGAAAAAGACCGCTGATGGTCTTATCAGATCTAATGAGCATCAACACCATGCTGGTCTTCCCTGGCCATTGACCGTTGCTGAAATTGATAAACACTGATGAAGAATGACTGCTTCGCATAAACGTCAAGGAATCCAAAATGTCGACCGAACTTGACTGCTAGATGAAAGTGATCAAAAAGATATCAGATTAGGACATGAACCGATTCACAGAAGAAAGGGGAAAAATGGATGAATATACTGGAAACCTTATTCAAGACAAAGTAAAGGAAGTCAATGTCTAATATGCCAGAAGAAGTTATGAACTCATATCTTTCATACATCACTATTATTAATGAAGTCTCTTGAGACTTTGGTTCATTTTTCAACAAAAGGATCGTCAAAGAGTAGTTTTCGGATGAATCGGTTATGAGCTCATGCTTAGTGGTAGTCGTTTCTATATCTGCAGAATGATCAATACAATTAGTCATCCAGGATGCAGACCTTGTCATTAATATCCAAAAGAAAACCGCCGAGAATTCGGAGGTGTGATAAGCAGGTTGGTTGTAGTATGCATAGCTTGCTTGCTCTCACCGTGGACACATTTGCCTCAGGCTTGTCTTCCGTCGCACTCATGATTCAAGCTGTTGTCTTTGCTGTTTATTTCACATCGACAAACTGACGAATACTATGACTACTCACATTCAAGCCAATAATTTGTCATTGCAACGGATACAATTGTGATTTGCCATTCACTCTAGGCTCGACTGACAGCTAAGTTATGGGTACTTCAGTTTTCTGATTCACTTGCTCAACAAAGAATACCAGGGCTGACGATTTAAGGAGTGGTCTATTTGTCTGCACACAAGGCCGAAAAGAAACCTGCCCCTTTTTAGATTAATTTGCTAATTCGTGCGTTAACTGGGCTCGCACCTATCCACATGACTGCCATGGGAAAAACTTTAAAGAAAATACCACGAGGAACTCAGCGGTTTATCGCTTTCCAAGGCTAACGACAATAGCAAAGCCGACTTCTATCACCCACCCCCATCAATCCGTTGACAAATGTTACCTTTACTTCTTCCACACTTTCAGCAAAACACTTCATAAATTATGAAGATTTTGTTGATTTTCTTTCCATATACTTTGTCTTTCCAAGTGATACCACAAGCTCCCATTCCATTCCGAATTAAGGGATCCAGGCGGATATGAACGAGATGTAATCTGGCCAGTTTTTCGCAGTTATTCGCATTCAGTGAAAGTGTGCTTTGTGGTATTTTTATTATTGGTTTTCATACACAACTTATTTTTCCATCTTGATAATTCCATTTCTTCCCGGTCCTTCAAA